>VXAL01010881.1:113827-178843 GCA_013399475.1 Chauna torquata | reverse complement strand
ACTAGATTTTTTTCTTTTCTTGATAAACAACCCTTTTTTTTTTTTTTTCCCCCCTTTTTCCTCATTATAGGAACTGATAGCAAGCCATGGTGGTGAATCAGCTAGTGCATCAGTTGGAATACGGAATAGTAATAAGTAAACAGATTGTCAAACAAAATGATCTAACTTCTGTGACAGGGCAAAGTGGTTTTTTGTTTGCTTTTTTGTTTTTGCTATCCTACATGCCTAGGATATTCAGAAAGCATGTCTGCATCATCTTTTTCTGCTCTGGGGCTAAAGACTGGTTGTTGGCTGGGTGTGATGCTCTGCAATTTGTCCACAAAGCCCACTGCAATAACTTCTCTTAAAGACCAGCTTGCTTGTTCAGTCTCTGTCCATCCAACCCCTCCCATCTTTGTGCTGTGTCACTTTTTGCAGGATATTTAAAATGCTCTTATCACTAAGTTGGGTAGTAGCTGAATACAGGAGAATTTTGACCCAGAGAGGTGGTGAGCAGGGTGGTAGCCATGTACAGTCTGGATGTCTGTGTATGTATTACGGACTGATGTAGTTAAAACTGTTTACTTTGGTGTTACTGAGCAGTTTTGAACCTGTGTGGAGAAACTGGTCCTGTTCTACTTGATACCTGGATTTTATCAAGCAATTACTGGATTACGTTGTGTCCCAGCTCAGAAATACTCTCCTGGAGGCACGGGTCTGTGCTAGGAAAGATGGTTCCAGCCACCAGTGGCATCTCTTACATTTCCAGTCTTTTCTTCTTTCACAGCCAGCATCTAAATGTGTAAGAGCCTCCATTACCCCTGTCCAGAGACAGACAGCTCTGCTCTGCTGCCCTGAGCCTGGCAGGGCATGCAGCTCAGCATCCAGGAGTCAGATTTCTCCTCTATAGACCGCGGTGTGCACAGTGCTACGTTTTGTTGTCTTTTCTTAGATGGGATTGTGGGCCTAGTGCTGCAGCCATCTGACTGGCTGCCTGGAAACCTGTGCCCATCTTGGTCCTGCCGTAGCGGTGAGGTTTCTCTCTGTGGAGACAGGAGGGTGTGAGGAAACACGTGTCTCTCGTCAGGCAGGAGTACCTGAGTGTTAGAGCTGGAGCACAGTACGTGGCAGATCCTGCAGGATGCTGTCTCCTGTCGTCGGCGCTGGGACAGGCAGGGTGACGTGGTGTGTTGCTGCCTTCTGCGTAGCTGAACAGTTGAGTTGTACCGAGCTAGCAGAAATGGCACACATCTAATGTACGTTTGCTTATGGCACTTCAGGACATCTTCCTGAGCGATAGCTGAGCTTCTGCTCCGGCACATTCCCTCTCACGTGCTTCTGACACCTGCTCCATCTCCTGGTGTTGGCAGAAACAACTGGCCTCCCTTTCTCCCGGGTGGAGGTGACCTCGTGCAGAGGCTCCCTGCTCAAGGGGCTGTCTCCTGTTGCCCTGCTCTTCCTTATCTCGTTGCAGTGGCCGGTGTCTGAGCTTTCCATTTAATATCCCCTCCAGCCACATCCTATTGTAAGACTCTGATCTGCAGTTTGTTAGTTTGATGGGTTCATTCCTATGGTGTGGATGGGCGTGGTGTTTGTTTCTGTGTTTTTGTTGTTGTTGTTATGGGGGGGGCTTTTTTTTTTTTGAAGGTAATATTTCCAGGAACTGATTGATTTATTAGCGTATGACTCACTTGAGGAGGCAGGAATCTAGTTGTGCTTGTTGCTACCTTTTTATCCGGATAACAAATACAATTTTTTTCACCTTTGTTTGCAGAGTTTCTACTGTTACAGTTGTGAAACTGTTTTCAGCCTTAATATTTGTATAGTTCTCTATGAATGACCTGATAACATTGAAAATGCTGCCTCCTCCTGACATTGTTCAGTTGAATCAGAACTTAAAGCTTGCAGGAAAGCAACTAGATGACATTACAGAGCTTTCCCATGTGGTATAGTTTCATCATTAGAATTGACACGAGTGGAACCGACCATCTTCTAATAGAAGATAACTGCACAGGCAGGTCACCCTACACAACAACTTATCTTTATGTTCGCTGTAAACAGTTTACATTAGTCATTTAGGTTTGATTTTAGAAGTTTATCAGTCCTGGAACCATTTGTACTTCTGATTCCTCCTTGACCATCTTGCAGGATGCCTTCAAGGTCCTTAGCATGTACCTTCTCAAGGAGAACTGCTGTTTGGTGGTAGATTTGTGCTGGAAAACAACAGTGGTTATTGCAGATGTTTCTGAAATGATGCTGAAATCACCCATGGCCTGAGAACTCTCAACTGCGCAAAGGACATGAGTGGCGTAGGAGCTGACTGCCCTGGGACAAGGTGGGTCAGGGATGGAGGGCTGGCTGGGCTGCCCTGCTTTGCATGGGGAAGGTTTGGCAGGATGAACACAAGGGCCAGAGACAATTTTGGTTCCACTGGATCAGCAGTGTCCAGAAGAAAACTAGTCCCTTCTAGCCAGCTCCATTAAATACAACTTCTGCTCCATCAAGTAATGTTTAGAATCACGATGAGGGAATACTGGATGTGCTCAAGCATATCTTCTTACTTACCAAAATTTGATGGTGGGATTATTATTTTTCTAATATGGGGAAATAAAAGAATAGCTATTTCTTTCAGTTTCCCTTTGTATGAAGTTCATGATCCTTTTTTTTTTCCCCTGAAACATGATTTTTGGAGTCTGGTATGACAAAATATCTGCAAGAGATTAAAACAAGAAGTTCTAAAGTAAATGAGGAGCCAAAATTTTAAAAGGTCCATTGATGGATTTGGCATGTGGAACTTGGGACACTTGATATCCAACTTTTCAGAGCAGCTCCTGCTAGTTTCCCTTGGAGATGACCAACAGCTCCAATCCACCCTTACTTGCCTTGCAGAAGAGGCATGTAACACAACCCTGAAATGAAGTGTTTTGGTTCAGTTAATCACTTTGTCTATTTCAGCATCAAGCTGAAAAAAAAAAACCAACCTATTAATTCCACAGTTCTGGGATTTGGTAACCTGCCAAACCCACACAATTGCAATTTAAGCTGCCTCTCTGCATTGTAATCACTTAGGAGTGTCCTGGGAGAAGATGTAACCTCGACTGAGAAATGACACTGTTCTTTTTCACGCTTGGAGAAGTCATGTCTGCCTCCAAAGTCAAGAGTGTTGAAGCGCTCCTAGTAGTGGACCAGTGTCAGCAGCTGATGCAGGGCTGTATCAGGAAATCTTCAGAGAACATTGCTCATTAAGCAGTGATTTCTGGCCACTGATGGATGCCTCTGTATTCTGACCTTCAGCTCACAAATATCTGTCACTCTTGGCTTAAATCATTTGTGTCTGCTTTGGGATGGCAGTAGAATGGGACTAAAGGTCAGTGCTCCTTTCTCTGTAGCATGGTTGAATTCAGCACAAAATTGGGTTCTCTGTCCTTGCAGAGTAAATAATGGTGAGTTTACTAATGCGAGGCGCTTGGAGAGGTCAGTGATGGGCAAAGCCAGCTCTCTTACCTTCATCTGACTGTACATCAAGAAAAATAAGATGCTTGCAAGGTGGATGAACTGCGAGTGTCTGCTCTCCACATGTAATGCCCTCGCTATATATGTGTTATATATATGTTCCAGTATATGTGGAGGGAGTTGCTCAGTCCTGCTGACCTACTCTGTTCTTATTTAGTTCTGCAGCAACTTGCTTCCTTCCAGTCCAACTTTCTCTTCTCAGAAAATCCTCAGAGCCTTCTCCAAACCTTCACCAAGTCATTTTGAGCTCAAAAATGTCCCAGACCTTTTTATAGGTTCAATATCAAAATATCACTGAGCCTGTTCTTTCCCAGAGCTTGCTTACTAGCCATTCTGTTCCTGTGGCCTCTGCTGTGAAGCATGGAACACACCTAGGTTTGGCAATCTCCTGCTTCATTCTCAAGCATGTGGGAAACGGCCGCCTTGGGCTCTTCTCCCCATGTCTTTCCTTGTACATAGAAGTTGTATCACTAGTGTGTCACTGTGGAAGATGATGTGCAACATAAACCGCAGTCCAATTCTCTGACCATAGAAAATTAGATTCTGTGATCATGCAAAATTCTTGAGCGTCGAGGAGCTTGTGCTTTATGCAAAGTAACAAGTCAGCTCCAATAAAGACTTCAGCTAAACTGCTTCACTTGATAAATGAGCAGTGGCTTAAGCACATTTGGATCATTACTGGGGTCTGTTTGGTTGTATGGCATCCTCCCAGTTGTTCCCTCTCACTTCAACACTACATCTTCGATACAGAGCATACTGTATGTAGTGTGTGTTCTTACTCGTTCTTCAAGTACTGAGACAGAAGTCTTTGTGTGGAAGCATTTCCAACGCTGATGGCCTTGGAAGAAAGAGTTAGATTGAGTATGAAAGTCTGAAATGGGACAGAGGCTGAGATCAGTGGACATGCCCTTGGGGACAGGGTTTAGGAGCCATAGGAAAGGATGGGGTTAAAGCTAATCCAGTCAATATTGGTCTCAGATCTTGAGTAATGAGTGGGCCCAAGTGAAATTTTGTGCGGGGGCAAACCGAAAGGGGAATATTCTCTTGGAGAAGCAGAAAATTACCTCTTGGACAGCATTTGGATGTGAGGTAGAACATGTGCAGAACAGAAATGGCTGGCACATGCCTCTCGTGACTTCATAACCTTGGGAAGAGGTTTCACTCTGGGAATAGGCAGACTTGTCCAGCTCTGCCTTTGAGCAAGAGCAGAACACTGCCCTAGGTGCTCCTTCAAGGGTAAAAAGCCGAGATAGCAGGGACCGATTTATTCCTTTATTCATCCCTGAAACTCAGCAATTACTGGTTCTGCTGCCTCTGAGAAATATGTGGAACCTCCCTTAAATAAACAGCTAGGATTTAACAATCCAATGGCTTTGTAACTTCTTCATCACATTAAATAGTTTTGAATATTTTAACATAGGTCTAGAAATACCTCAATTAATAGAGGAATTGAAAGAGAATGCGAATGTGTATTTAATGTGAAGAAGCTAAAATAACTAACCATTAAGTCTGGATAGACAGTGTCACGAATTTCCGTGAAACAGAAACATCTTTCCTGGTGACTTGCTGTATGTCTCTGTAGTGGTTGTCACTCCAGGTTGCTAAGGAACTTTGGTTGTCTACAATTCTGCCTTTAACATATGCTTTTATCCTCACACTTCATATGGAGCATTTTCTTCTGTATTGATGCTGACCTTTTCTTTCCCCCTCATTAGCAGAGGCAACAACTGTGCTGCATTTAGCAACCATAAATCTGTTGCTTCAATGCTTGGAAACTAAAATATAGAAAACCTTTAGCACTGCTGACACTTAATGATATGGTCATTATGTGCAGTAATACAGCAGAGAAAAGCTGTTTCAAAGGGACGGGAGCTCTGCTTTTGTTGTTAGCTGTTGCATGTACTTAAAAAGAAAAAAAACATTCTGAGGACAGATAAAATAATGTAATCAAAATTACTGAAATCACAGAAATCCATGTCCAAAAGCGATGTCAAAGGTCTGCTGCCTTGCTTTGAGATGCCATTAGCTTCATCTGCATCATCCCTGACAGGTGTCTGTCAAGTTTATAGCAATAGTGATGGTTTTTAAGAATAAATTCAGCTAAATGCTTTCCTTTCCATGGTGAACGTGGAGTGGAATTTATTGATCACTGTCTCTCTTGATAAAATCCTTTTTTATGTTTGGAAACTCTTATTCTGTTCCTGTCTTGCTTTTCCTCCGTACATTAAACAAATCCAACTCTTTCATCCTTTCCTTGCAAAACATATTTCTAAACCTTTGATCATTTCTGTTGCTCCACTCTGAACTCTTCTGTTCCTCCCCACATTTCAGCAAGTGTGCTTTCCCCAGGACCGCACACATTGTCTATGCCCATGCAGCACTGAGTAGAGGAATAATCAGCTCCCTTATCTTGTAAATGATTTTTTTTGTCTTATGTACTTGAAACAAATCTGTCTTTTTCTTTTAACAACATGGGTTTTGTTGATTCCTTCTCAGTTTGATCTGGTATATCCCCCATACCCATTCACTGAATCACTGCAGCCCAGAGGAACCCTCCCTTCCATTTGTGCACTGTTCATCCCCTTTTCTTCCCTCCGTGGTGTGGTATTCTGCTCCTTGAAATCTGCTCCAGTTTTTGACTTGAGATTGAGCTTGATAAATAGAAGAAGCACTCTGAATTTCAATCCTGCCCTTAAGCAGGATTAAGCTCCGGTCTGCACTCTTTAGAAGCATATGTGCTACTCCATCACTCAAGTCAGTAGCATGAGGTAGTTTTAATAGATCTGCGCTTGGCCTTTCTCCTGTCACAGTTAAAGTGACAAATGCAAAATTTTACAGGACCTTCTTTTTGTGCATTTATTTTCTAAGACTTAATCGGGAGAGCAAGCACCATAACCATTGCCAGAGGACCTTTCCTGGCCTCCAGAGTTCTTTGAAACCGTTCACAGAGCATGTTAGCTGTCTTCATAGTAACTCCTGGGAGAATGCCATGCAGCATCTCAGATAAACAGAGGAGGCAACAAAGGCCAACTGGAGAAAGAAGATGTTAAACAATGTGTAGGTATCTGGCTACTATTCTGCTTTCCTGTGAAGACTGGAACAAAGAGGGTATGAAATAATTCAGCCTTTTCTGCACATAATTCCTCCCTTTCTCAATCTTGCAATGTTTTTGAGTTCTTGCAGCTCTCTTCTGTTCCATAATAGCATCAGCTCTTGTTGTGACATACTCCTCGTGTTCCCATGTACCTGTGTGAATATTTAACATGTCATTAGTTACATCCAATATTTTATATTTTGTTTAATTCTGTTTATTTTTTTTTTAATCTCATTTAAAGGGTTCCTCATGCAGCCAGGTAGGGCACGTGGTAAGACTTTCTTTCCTCTTTATTGGTTAAGTTGTTGTATCAGCTTTCCTGAGGGTCAATAAGCAAGGGCAGAACCACTAAATTCCATGGTTTCTGTGAAGCTTACTAATTTGGCACTAGCACTCAAGCAGCTTTTACAATCCAGTTCACCACAGATCTTTCCTGTTAGGCACAGTCAAATCCAGTTGCCATTCAGGGAACCTGCTGACATGCACAGCCTCTGATTTTTGGAAAGGACTTGGCAGTCTCCGGACTCTCAGACAACCTTCTCTCTTTAATTCCTCCTGCCGCTCATTAGCCATGGCAGTACCTCTTTACAGAAAAGCTCTCCATCAGAAGAGATGCCAAAATTTCTTCTAGTTGTTTTAGCAAAACCCAGTGATATTGCATTCCCTAAGTTTTCTTTTCTGAATCAGTATAAACAAAACAGAAAGTGTTAAAACTTGGAAGAAATACTGAGACTGAAGTTGGTTGAAGAAAAGAACTTTTTCTGGGTCCCCTCAAGGCAAAAGTGTCCATCCCTCAGACAATTGCAGACAACTGCCCTTTGGAACGGACAGATGTAACAGCAAAAGAAGATGCCAGGTTCATTGAGAAGTAAGATGTATGTCTTCTGTTTCAGCCACTACACAGGGATACTGAAAAGCCCTCAGAAACGTACATGGGATAAAGGACTTCAAACCTTCTGAGCTTTCCCTGGTTGAGCTGGACACAGGGCATGGAGGTCCTGCAGCCCAGCTGAGAGCTGAATCTGCCGCTGCTCTTGTGACTTTCTTGGTCTCAGCTCTGCCTCAAGAAGCCTAGGACCTTTGGTATAGCTTTTGCTCTGAATCGTTCATGAATCTAATGTTTCCATGCCAGGACCTGAACACCTTAAATCCTTGCTGGCAAGGCTGTCCCAGCTCTGAAGCACTGGAGCCTGCAGGATCCATACCCTTCAAGGAGTATTGACACACCAGCTGCATGAGCAGAGACCGGAGATAATTTTTAAAGCTTTTGCTTTGCCATGAAAAATAGATCAAGCCATTCGAGCTGTCAAAATATATTTTGGAAATGTGTTATCAATGCTAACCTACCTCCTCCTGGAATTAGTTCCTCTACTCACTGTAGAGCAGTTTCAGAAAATGTGTTCCTGTGGTTTGCAGTGTTTGGTACTGCTTAAAAGGCTCGAGGGAAACTGCTTTCCTCACACACAGTGAGGAGAACCTGAATATATCAAAGGTGAACAGTAACATCTATTTCAAGGAATGTGGCTGGAACACAGCTGAAATGTATAGTACTGTAATCCTTTTAAACTGCTATGTGATTCTAGCTCAGCTGAAATCCTAATGCATTGTGTGTCTTCAGATTCAAACTATGCTTTCTAAATTGTATGGGCAAGAGATGGATTTACAGATCGAAATCCAAATTTTGTTGAAATCTGGGAATTTTCTTTGTCTTTAAAAAGTGGCAGGATTCGTTATGCTGCTGAAAGTAGAGGTTCTCCTAAATGTTAGCACGTAATGTGCTCTGAATATGCCTGTGTCCATCTAAGATGTACGGCAACAGTGAGATGCCCACTGAGAATTTCTGGAGCACAGGGCAGCATCTGAGGTTGGAGAGGGGCTCTTTCTGTTCATGAGAGTGGAGAGAAGGAGCTGTGGTTCTGCTGGGTGCTCCAGCTGCTCCTGGGCATGGCACAGGTCCTTCTGTGTAGGACTGGGCTTCAGGGAGCGGAGGAGCCTCTCCTTCGTGTGACTTCTTGATCCTAGTCAGTCTAAGAAGGACTTGGTCAGGGTTGCAGCCATCATGCATCTCTCGTGTGTCTGGCACCCATGTTGCAGCCATACTTTTGCCCTTTACTACTTCCGAGTTAAAGCTGTCAGCTTGGTCCTCTCAGCAGGAAGCCCCTGTCTGATACTGGCTACCAGCCATGAGTTAGCTGATTTTTTTTTTTTAAGGGCATTTTCAAGATATATTTTCAAGATATCTTTCAAGCTGTTTTCATGGTAGGTTATAGCATTTTCTTCAATGACTTAAGAACTCTTTTTTGAACAATGCAAGTAGTTCTTATGGATTTTAACTCTACAGAGTGCTTTTTTTTTTTTCTGCTCCTCAGTCTCCTTGTACTTTAGGCTAGCTTCTCCAAATGCATCTGTAGCTTTCTCCAAATGTATCTACAATAAATAAACAAACATACAGTCTGGGTTTCTTGCCTCAGAAAGTGGAGGTTTGGATAAACCAATGAGAAGCTGAAATCACAGCAGGATGGAAACAGATTTAGTTTAAACTCCAGGAGCTGCTGTGTCTGATGGAAGCTGCATGCTAAGTGAATCATCGTGACTCAGTAAATAGGATAATGGTCTCCCCCTATGGGATTTCTGTTCCTGCCAGAGCAAATAGAAGCCTTGCTAAGCCACACTCAAGTGAAACCCAGTCTGCTCATGCTTGCTGTGCAGCAGGGCTGCACCTTTACACTTCCTGCAGCGTGCAGTAAATCTAACCTGATCTAATGCCATCCAACATGGATGCGGGTGGGTCAAACATATACTGCACATCTACCCCACATACAGAGTTCATTGTGTTGTATGGGGAAGGAGTCCAAAATCCCTGCTCCCGTAGCAGCAGTAATACCATGTGTTGTGTGTGATGATCAGAATCCCATGTCCTTAAGGTTCCCTTTGCACAAACAAGTTTTATTTAATCCTGGTGAAAGCTGCAGAAAGCTGCAGCCTGCTTTGGTACAACTTTGAGGTGTATTTTTTTAAAAGTATGTAGAATCACAGATTCAGAAGAGAAGTGACAGAGAGGAGTTGGTGAGATGGAGGTAACAGCTTAAGAGACTCAGAGAGATAAAGAGCACTCGTGCAATGGGGAGAAACCAAAAAGCTATCTCAGCCAGCCAAAACTGCAGAAAAAGCTCGCAACATGCACAGCGCTGCAGGTAAAAGAGCAGGGGGCTGTTCACTGGGAGCAGAGGTGACAAGTCTGCATGCACTGATAGTGCTGCTCCAGCTCTCCTGATTTGCCTCAGCAGGATAAGGCTACTCCAGAAGCGATCTGGTTTGTTTAGTGTTGTGTCAAGCGTGCTCCTGCTCTGTTTGTTGGAGGAAGATGCATCTCCATTTGCCCAGGGAAAGGAGGGCTACGGCAGTCCTTTACGTCTAACGGATGTCCCCTGGGGAGTTAGATACGTGGATAAAGCTCCACTTGTCAGGGATGAGAAAGAAGCCTACCATCAGGTGGGCTTGAAACCCACCCCAAGTGGTTTCTGCTTTTCTGATTGCTGTTTGGCAAAGTCCTGCTTGCTGCTCTCTGCCCTCTGGATGTCACTGTTGTGCTCATTTAGATTCCTCTTCTTCACAGGCCTGCTGTTCTGGCCCTAAGTATGCGGTTACAAAAGCTTGTAAGAAGTTAGTTTCCCTTCTTCATTGGCCTCGCAGGACCTCTTGGCTGGAAAACGGGAGAAAGTATCTGTCCAGACCATATTGTGCAAGTTATTTTAAAGGACAATTGCCCTCTGAGGATCTTCTAAAAAATACTGAAGCCAAGCACAGCACCATCTGTTCGAGTCAAAGTATCCTTGGGTTGTCAGGGTGAGGATCTTGCGAATGCTGCCCTAAGGTATCCTGCTTTGGGTCCTCACTGCGCAGCTCCTCGCTCCTCCCAGGCGAAGAGGTGATTCTGTGAGATGGAGCAGTGGTTGCAATGTCTCTGAGTGCTTTTAATACTTTCCCCTCTTTCCTCTCATTTCTTTCCCAGAAGTGTCTGAGTTGCATAGGGGCGGGATCATATGTGGTCCAGGTTTTCAGTAGTGCATCTGTGGGTAGTATAAATCCCACTTTGGTGTCTCTAAAGACTGAGTAGGAAAAGACGTCAAAATCCTGCTCTTCTGAGAGTTAAGCTCATCACAGCAGAGCCCTTCATGTTTTGCTTTTGTGCTAAAGAAAGCAAGCCAAAATGACAGGTATGACACTGCAGATGGGGAGCCCAATTACATGTCAGACAAAGTGGAAGACAGTGCTGGTTGACACTCCTACCAGGGCAGCGGTGAAAAACAATGAGAGATTTAGTGTCTAGGAAACTGTGAACAGTAGGGGAGCATGGGATACATTTCAAATATACAATTCAAAGGAAAGACCTGTCAGGGAAGATGCCTCATTTGATTCCTTTTCTCTTTCTCTCTTCTTGACCAGATTTTCTGCGTAGAAGAAGAAGGCTGTATTTGGAGGAGTCTTTGGTCTACTTTTCTTCTACTTTCAATTTGCTATTTTATACACACACTGTAATAGTTTCTTTAACATTTTTCTTACGGATCTGAGCTGGAAGATTCCTCTTTCCTGCTCCCGCCTGAACTTTATGGGACTTGTGCTCACAGCAAGAGGCATCCAGCCCTGCGTGTGGCCTTCAAATGTACAAATGGGCCAGCATTTAGGGTGGCGCATGAAAGCAGGATAGTGAAAAGCTTGGGGAAAGTAGAAGGTTCTTCAAGGACATGCATTTTTCACCACTTCTTTTTGCTGTTACTTTTAAGTGTATGAACTACCATGAAGTGAAAGGAACCTATATGCAGGTGCTCTAAAGTTAATTTTATAGGAAAGCTGGCTCTTCTCCTAGGCAGCTGCTTTGGGTAGGAGCCTACAAGACACATCATCCTGCATCTTGTAACTGAGAGGAGAGATGCAGAAGGCCGATCCTAAGCTCCTTAGGCTCCTGCCAGGGCAGACGTGCATGGTCTGATGGCTTCACGGGTTGGAAAGAGCAGTTTTCATGATGCCATAAATAGCAGGAATCAGTAACTGTTCTGTCCAGGGCTCCCCTCTGGCCTTGTCTTGGCTGTGGGTCTCCTTTTACTGTAGGATCAATCCATGGTTGTGGTGGTGGAAGCAGCCTGAGGACAGGCAGGGGCAGCTCATGGCAACTGCACAGAGGCTGCTTTGCAGGGAGAAGAAATGAGCAGGCTCAGCCAAGCTCAGACACAGAGGCCAATCCCATAGCTGCAAAGGTTTACTACCAGGTTGTGTAAAATATGACTTTTAAAAAAAAACAAAAACAACTTCTGATTACCTGGTGGAGGTACTCTGTGAAATGTGCTTCTTAGCTGACAAGCTTAGAGCTTCCACCTGCCCGTGGGAGCAGTCTCAACAGCAGCAGTGAGGAGGTAATGTTGAGTCTCTGGGGAGACCCTGCTGGTCTCTCCTGGTGTGGTCTTTCCACTTGGCTCTCAAAATATGTTACTGGAATTCAAGGTACCATATGAATATGAAAAAAAAATGTAGCTGGGAAAGTCTGACAGATAATAAACCAAGGTTACATTAGGACCGTTATAATTTAGAATAGACACCTATAAATAAATCCATTGTGTTCTTGCATTGAACCATGTGCAGAGACGATTACCATTGTAAGTAGTCTGTGTGAGGTGCTTGTTCTTTACTGATTATATAACATACCTGTGATTATCTCAGAAATACAGTATTTTTGCTTTTTGTACGAAGTGACATTTTCTTTGATCTCTAGCATATTGCTGTGTTGCCTGGAGACCCTTTTTGCTTTGTAGGGCTTCAGACTTCTGTATTCTTCGGAGCTCGTATCTCTAGTTTCTCCTGCTTTGCCTCTTTTTTCTAAATATATTTGAAACATTTTCCATTTTCCTAATCTTCACTGTTATACTCTGAGGAAGTATCAGCAAATTAGCTCTTCCCACCAGCTAAAAACACAATCAGTAAATGTATAAGAACATCTTGGAGCCACATTTTCTCCTGTGAAGTCCTTTTACATTGATGCCAACAGGTCTTTTTGTTGTTGTTGTTGTTGGCATCCTGCTGTTCCCCTGGTTTTGCTCTCTCTCTTGACTCAATGTCAGTGTGACGTGTACTTTTGCCCATTCAGAGGGATATGCAAACAGATTATTTAAAGGCTTAAAAGAAGGCAGGCAACAGAACAAGAGTATGCTATAAAAACATCACTCTGGCAGGCTATGACCCAGCCTACTCGTTCTTTTATGTGTTTTGAATTTAATAATATAAAAATAATTCCTATTTCATAGGAACCACAGGGGCACTCTTTGGTGTCTGCAGGAGCCTCAGGCTAAGTGTTATGCTGTGTGACAAGGCGCCAGAGGGGTTAGCCCTTACCAGTATGAACCTGTAGGGCTCTGCGTCACCCCCAGGCTGTACGCCCTTACCAGTGTGGGCAGAGCCACTGCTGCTAAACTGGGTATAGACCAAGGTGGGTCTGGAAGGCTTGGTGGTCGCATGGATGGGGCTGAACACCACCACGCTGTAGGTGCGAATGTGAGTAGGGCAGGGAGACTCCTGATGACTGCAGTTGCGCAGAGCAGTAATAGTAGATTATATATAATGGTTCACTTTGAATTCAAATGTTTTCTGAGGCCTGGAACTTGATTTTTCTTTGTCCAGCTTCTAACGAAGGTACTTTCTAAGTGGACTAGAAATCCTTTAAAGGTCAAGGAAATTCTCTTTTCTAAGTGGCTAGCTGGTGTGCTGATACAATTATTAATTAAACTGTGTGATATTCTGGTCATTAGTTGCAATGATCAATGATTTCCTCAGAAAGAGTTGTCCTATTAAAAATACATCAGTAATAAATGACCTTCTCTGAGGTTCCTGCTGTAGAATGTACCTAGTAACTCTGAGAAGTACCATTTTAATAACAAATGTGGATTGTTACAGTTCAAGCTACAATAGTGGCTTTATTCTCATATGAATACCATGGCTGGTGGTGAGCTGCTGCTGCCTGTAAGTCAACCTGAGTTTGAGAGTGCCCCTTGAGCTCTGTGCTCTGCTTGAGGACCACCAAGCAAAATCCTCCCATGACAAGGACCAATTGCCATTTTCCATCCCTATGAATGCCCTTCCTGGAGTCCGAGTATAATCCAAGCAGGAAACGCAGATCCTAGAGTCAGGTAGCCAATGTGCAAGCCAGATGAGGAAAGCAATCCATTCTGCCCCCAGAAAGGCTGTACTCCTCACTGGCTGTAGTGTGGTACCGGGACTTTGACTAGCATAAAATGGTAGTCTGCCATCATAAAATGATGTCTGCAGCATCATTCAGCGCTTTCCTTCCCTCCTCTCTGGGTAGTAACTTATTCTTGACAGACTCTGCCCACCAAGAGCACCACTGTGTGACTAGCCAACACAGTAATCTTCTCTGTGGAAGACAGGTCGGCACCTTTTTTGAACAGCCTTGAGATTTTTTTGCTAGAAAATTTTCCAAACATTGCTTAAAATGCCCCAGCAGAGAGGGAAGTGAAAAAGTTGGAATAAATGAACCTCCAGTGCAGCTAGTTTCAAAATAACTCTATCCTATACTGAGCAGCATAGGATTATCTTCATCATCTCACTCCTGGGACTTCAAGACAATGAAACATGGACTTTCTTAAAGTATTTCTTGCATAAGAGAAATCTCAAAAAATTATAAATGCATTGATCTACTGGTACATGTATGGAGAGGAGGACAGTGAAGAGGATAATTGTACTTTGAGATATATAATGGTTTTTAAAATAAAAATTTAGCAGCAGGAGAACAGTTTCGCTATGATTAATCAGCTCTTAACACTAAAAATTAATGAATAGCACACAAAAAAAAGTTTAGCAGTCAAGGACAGTGCTTTGCTAAGCTCAGCTTCATACATGTAGCAAAGCAGGAAGAAACACTTCACAGCTGTCCTACGACAGCTGGAAAATGGCTATGGGATGAGGTTACTGGCTTAAGAGTGCTGGGGAGGTCTTGTACATGACATCCACAATATCGCAGTCATTACATTTCATTGGTTCTCCCTTGGCACACTAAACATTTTGCAGCATTTCATCCATACCTATAGAAAACACCTTGGACCTGTATTTTTTCCCCAGTGATCTGTAGTGAGAGTGTACCACGTTCTTCAGGACAGTGACTTTTTTAGAGGCAGAACTGGCAGAAAGATACTATCTTGAACCATTTGTGCCTGTGCCCATTTAATTCATGTTCTAGTTATTTGGAAAAGTGAAGCATATTCTGTAAGACTCCCAGTCTAATTTTCTAACTAATAGTTGATTGGTCCCAGCTGGGTGAATATGGAAAAGAAATGCAGATTTTTTTTTTTTGGCAGAACACTTACCTCTGTTACATTACAATGCCCATGAATAGTGGGAAAAAAAAGGATTATGCATTAAAATCCTGAGTTATCTTATTTGCTAGGAAAAAGGGGAAGAGTTCTAAATAAAATAAATTTGGGGAGCAAGGGACAAGAGCTTTTACATAAATAGTAGGCTTCCTATTTGTATTGTCATCACTAAAATGCAATCAGCAATAAAAAGCTGAACTAAAAAATGAACTCCAGTACAGCTGTTGCAATGCAAAATTTTGTTTGTTTATTCCAACAGTTATTGAAGGAGCAATTGGTTACAGTTAAACCTGAATAAAGCAAATCTTCACAGATGAGAGTTTATTTATTTATTGCCAACTGTTTCATAATTAATGGAGTTTCATTTATTTGAGCCAGTGATTCAGTCACCCAGGAGAGTGAGAACTGTCATTCCTGCTGTGTTCTCAGTCTCTGGAAAGCACAGAGAAAGAGAGGAGAAAACTCATGCTGGCTAATGCTGAGGCCAGTCCAGCACTGCAGATGTGAACGTTAAGCTGAATGTCTGTGAGCAGAGCAGCCTCTGGGAGGAGGAAGGAAAATCTATTTAAAAGCTGAAATGGAAAAACCCAGCAGCAATCAATCAGAATAGGTAATCAGAAACAGACTTTGTGACTAGGTCTAAATGAGGAAAAAGGAGGGGTAATTCTCTGACCGAATTAAACCTCAGGACATGCTTGTTCAGAAAACAACTGCCATTGCACCAGGTTTTGTAAAGTGTCACACCTTCTCTTGTAATGACATAATGATTCATCTGTCACAGAGGAGAAGGACGTTACATGAAATCCATTGCTTGGCAATTAATGTGAAACAGCTGATACTTTTGTAAAGGCTAATCTGGACATTCATCCTAAATGTTCCAAGCTACACATATTAACCACAGAATAATTTAGTCTGAAAGGGACATCTGGAGGTCATCTGGTCCAACTGGCTGCTCAAAGCAGGGCTTTGTCATGAGAGCAGCTTGCCTGGGGTTTGTCCAGTCAAATTCTGATCATCTCCATTTTAGGGATGGTGGAGATTCCCACCATCCCTAAAATAAGTCAGTTTAGTGAAGGCAAAGCTCAGGAGGGTGTGATGGGGAAAAACAGACAAACAAAAGGGAACAGAGAAATGCATGCACTAAGATAAGGTCAGGACCAAATTATGATTGATGTGCTAAAAAGAAAGAGAGAGGGTAGAAAGCTCTTTCTCCATGCCATAGCAGCACAGCAGTGTCTTGGACCAGTATGAGGTACATAAGGTGCATAGAAATGGTTGCCAAACACACATAGAAGATAGCTGGAAAGAAGAGAGGAACAGTCGTTCCCGTCTGCTCAGTATGGCTGTAACAGATGAGCAAGAGAGGAGCATGTTGAACATTGGGGAAAAGCTTTGTAATGGTAAAGACAGTGAAACTGGAGTTCTGCCTCAGAGTGGGCTCTCTATCACTGGAAATTTCAAATAAAATGCTAGTCTGGCAGGAATGTCTTATGCACAGCTAATCTGACCTTGCAGTGAGGTGATAAACAAAGCGATTTCCCTTTTCAGCTCCATTTTCCCTGATTCTATGATAGAAGAACAAGAACATTGATCCTTTTAAAGTCTGCTTGAGAGCCATCACTGAAGGATTAAGAGAGACCTGAACAAGCAGCAGGCTAGTCCAGCACTGTAGATGTGAATGCACAGGCTGAGTACTTGTAAACCAAGTCCTATAGGCCTGCTCTCTACTTGCCAAATTTCAAGAATGGAGAAAGCTCCATTTATATGTTTAGCAAAGGTTGACATACCAAAAAAGAATATGTTTTGAAATGAAGTTCCCCTAAAGCAGAGTCTATTCAATGATGAAACATAATTTTAGAGGGTTAGAAATTTCTGGCCATTACCTCAGCCTTGCCTTGAAGACCTTTGTGTCTTTGATCTTATTTATAAAACTAATATTCTCCACTGAATGATGAAAAATCCTGGTTCTGGGTAGTAATGACTGAGTGAAAGGACAGGTAAAGCAATATGGAATGTTTTTTATTCAAATCACTGCACCAAATCCTGCCTTTCTGGCTAGTTACAGTCATTTTTTTTGTCTCTGTGAATACATGCAATGATGTTATCTGCACTCGTAGTTAGCAAGCACCCACATCTCAAAATAACCCTGGCAGTAATTACTGCCTTTGGTAGTCTCAAGAGAGAGTCCAAGGACTGAATGGGCATGTAGATTGAATTGTGTGCTGCAGTTTCCATATGGATGCATCTGATGCAGCTGCAGCCTCCTGTTACCAGAGGATCACCCATACAGTATTCAGCAGTTACAGGATTAAGAGAGTTCAGAACTGCGTGGTGGGTTCATTTGAGATCTACCGAACGTTCATGTCCTTAGGCATTCTTTTTCTTAAACTAACATTGCAACTAAAACAAACCTACTGCAGTTGTAATATTATGGAAGTGTCAGGAATGACTCCAGGGAAAAGAAGCGTGAATTGTAATCCAAAGTCTTAATCCTGTAATTAATGAAGCAGGTTCTTGAAAACCGTGACATTCACCGCAGGTACAAAAGTTCATGTGAGTACATCCACTGGCTGAATCAGGATTAAAGAGCACTTTGATATATGTGAAATTGAGTAAGTATGGAAACCAAATTTGTACCCTATGCTCAAGAAAAATGATGACATTTTTAGTAGAGATAAATCTATACCGGCGCTTGCATATTGTTCAGCAACTTTTCTGTCCTACGTCCTCATTTATAAATCAAATGACACGCACAGGTCCAAGTATTTGCATAACAGCATAACTCAGGCTTTTTTACTTTACTGTATTTCTAGGAAACAATCAGTGACTTTAGGAGAGCACTATTTTGAGCTGCAGTTGCAAAAAAATGAACAACAAACCAAGCACTTTTTAATTAGAAAGCGACGTAAGTTGTGCATTGTTTCATCTGAATTCAAATGTGTTTCAGTGATGTTTGTAAATATTAGAAGGATTTAATGAGTACATGAAGGAATGAAAATATTAATCTTGAAGTAAAAATTATGTGGTTAGAGGCAGGATTATCTTCATGATTTTTTATATTGGTTGGATTTGCACTAAAATCCACTACAGTGACGTACATAACAGGAAGAAAGTATTGTGAATGTATGTCAGAACTGTATGAACCATTTGCTTCAGAGTTGTGGGTTGTTTTTTTTTCTTTGTTGTTGTTGTTTGTTTGTTTTTGATAGAAGTGCTTACAATAAAGATGTACTAGAGTATCACTAAATGTTAGGAAATTCATTGCACCTAACCAGGCTGGATTTGGCAGGATCGCACTTCTGTTTCTACCATAACTTTCATCCCAGGAACGTCATCTCTGGGAAGTGCTATAAATATACAGTGCGTGCTGTATTTCTTGTGGTTGAAAAATAAGAGGCAGGGAATGGCTAGTTGTAAGAACATTTATTAGATTTACAACTAGTAACAAGAAATAGTGTTTGATTATGGAAGTGGACTTTACAGTGGCACCCTGCAAGAGAGAACACATCAAATATGTTTCTGTTGGCTTTCCTCGTCTTTGCCATTTCTCTTTGCCACTCAGGATAAAAACTTTCCCAGGGTTAGAGGGTTCCTTATTTTGCTAGTTTTGACAAGTTTCACTTATTTATGGAACAAGGAGATTTTACTGGGAGAGATGAGTGGATATGTTTCTTCTGGGAGAAATCTTGAATAAAACCATTCTTTTTAATGAAATGCACATTTGAAACAAAATCACAGACTCACGTTGTTGCCCCATCAGCAAATAAGCACAAGGGGGTTTTGTGCTCCAGTTACAGTCCTGCTGAGTCTCCCATCTGAAAGGAAAAGGATGGATGGAACAAAGTTCTCCTGGTCTTCTATTTCTGCCTGGTTTTGGCTCCTAGAAATGCTTTACTGTTGTTGTGCTGGGGCATGGTGGCAGCTCAGTCAGTTTGCACTCTGCTCTACAAGCAGAAAGACAGAAAAGGCGATTCCTTTCCCAAGGAGTAGAAACATAAATACAGAGAAAAGGCAGCAGATGGATGCAGTGAGGTGGGAGGCTACAGAAAAACAGTAAGACAATATTGGCTACTGCGACCGTCAGCAATTCCCAGCAGGCCTGCATCTTAATTGCTGTTAAATTTCTTAGTTGGTACTGCTAAGCTAGAATAATAGCCAAGGAAGGATGTTAAGGTGGCTTTATGTTTTGAATTTGTTCCTTCCAAGTGTATGGGGGCACTCAAGGAGCTGTAGAAAGGTGACTCCTTCAAAATGTTTCAAGGGGGTGAAAATGTTATGGGTTGACTTCTGGTGGAAGTCTGTATTTTTGTCACTGCTTATCAATAAGTCTATATGTAACTGGGCTAGAAATGGTGCTACCTAGTAGTTTTCTCTTGCAATCTCCCGGTTCCTGCCATCCAGTAACTCTGCTCCTGTGCCTGGGAATAGTTTTGGATCCAACCGTAGCATGCTTCGTCACTGCTAAGCATCGTGTTAGTCCAGATGGTTTTTAAAAGTAAATCATAGTGCTATGTAGGTTTGGAGATTACTACAATTTTATTCTGAGAGTTAAAGAAGCTTGTTTTAAGTGATTAACCTCTTTCTTTGTAAATTCAAGTGGATTCTTTTCCACTGACATTTCCAAAGAACGTGGAAGGTTTCTACCACAAGTCAACCAAGAGGTTTTTCAAACATTTCTGCAACCTTACTGCTAACAGTTTCCTAACAGGATTTGACTGGTTTATTTATTTTGAATGAATCCTATTTTTCTAGCATCCCTCATACCTCCAGCAACCTTCAGAATTTCTTATCTACCTTTGCAGTTTCCTCTCTGCTGGTGACAGTAATCATATTATAATCTATTCCAGCCTGGAGAGAATTTTAATGAAATCTCTTCAACGTGGCTCAGCACAGCTGTTAGAAAGGCAGGGTGACTCACACGCTGAAGTTTTCAAGCAGCGTTCGAGGAAGGAGAGAACTGGATAATGCAGAGAATTGGCAAGGTTATAGTAACTACTACGTCAGTTTTGAATCTGTGGAGAAAGAGCCAAACTGCTGTGGGATGCTAACTATTTTGCTGGGCAGTGTGAGCTACGATACCTGCCTTTGCTGATTACCTTTCATCCAAGAATTTCAAAATGTTCCACGAGTTTTCAGCCACAGGGAACAGAAGGAAATGCACAAAACTAAGAGGGAAACTTACAGACAAGACCTCTATAATTGACTGAAATCAAGGACCATAATACAGTAGCATTGAAAACCAGTGTGTCGCGTTTGCAACAGATTTGTTTGCATTTCTTGACCTTACACTGCTGACTAATTAGGCTTAATGTGTTCAATGCACTCTGAATGAGATACTAAATGCACTGAAGAATATGTTTCAGCAGTTAAAAGCAATGGATATAATCCTGTTAAGGTGATTTGGACTAAGTCCCTGGGTGACATCCATAATGCTGGCAGTAAGTCCAGTATGCTGAATGATGTTTCCTGCGTACACAGGCGTGCCAATATTTTTTTTGTAAACCTAATGTGTAACAAAATCAGTAAGACATTACTTAGAGAAAGATCCTACTTGCTTGCTTCACAGTATTACTATCTTTTCATAATTGAAATCCCATCTACTAAACTATATTAATAAATTGAATCATGCTTAGCAGGATTCCTAAGGGGAGAAACATTTAGATAATATTCACCAGACACTTATTTATTTAACAGTCTCCATTTCATTGGCATATATCCACGTGTCTTCTAATGTTCAGAGTAATAGTAATTTCTTTTGCCATTTAAATTTGATTAGCTCGTACTATTTAAAATTTCTATAATCAAAGAGAATACCTGTAGTTCAAAACTCTCAGGCTACAGAAAATACTTATTACTTTCGCAAGGTTCTTTTATGCTGAGTGAGAAGCATTTGTCCTAACCAATGAAGGAATTTTAACATAGTAACTATGTTTTCTAAGAGCGAAATAAAAACAGATCTATCTCTTCTTATTTAACATAGATCTATATTTACATATCCATAGAGACCTTCTATACAGAAAGTCCTTTTAGGCAGAGGAAACCGTGCTCCTCCCTCCCTGACCCAGCGAGGACAGTGCAGTATACAAAGCAGAAAGGAGACCTTCAACAGACATGTCACCAAGCACATTCTTACTAAGCTAATGAAAATTGATCTGTGAATTGCTGGAGAAAAATAAGCCTATTTATCTTCAGTAACACACCTAGCTGAACCTTCTTTTCTCATTTCCTGGTCACATTACTTCTTGGATGGTGCTGATTTCATCCCAACAACTTCCTGATCTCCTTCTGTTCTCAATCACACCCCTTGTACTGGCATGGGGGTAACTTTAAAACCACTGTTGTGATTGTACTCTAAAATCATCCAATGACTTTGGATTCTCAGCATGCTCTAAGTCATTTTACATTATTTCAGAAATAACAAGGTTGTAAAAATTAAGGTGTGGATACCGAAAGATAATTTTGGTTGCCATGCTACTGTAAATGAGAGGCAACCGCTTGTTTTTTTCTAAAGGGGAAAATCAACTTGGATGGCCCTGAAAGCAAGCACAATCTTGGGGTTTCAGGATGCTTGTAATGGCTAATCCATACTCAGAGAACTTTTCAAATTATGAATAAGACGAAGGCATTATTTCCTCCAGCACTCCATTTCCTCTGCTTAATTCTGTGTGGCATAAGCTTTATTTTTAAAAAGCCTCTTAATCCTATTGCCTAGTGGGAAACTGTTGATAACTACAGGAGTGACTGAAACACATTCTTGCTCCAAGTTGCCATCAAGTATTGTTAAATAAGAGAGTTCTTCAGGCCAGATCTTCTGTCCTCACACTGCATCTGCTTTCATCCCAGGGCAAGCAAGTTACCAAATCCATGGAATTATTAGAGACTTCTGGCACACTTCTCATTTTCTCTTCATTTACATTTGTTTCTGTCTGCCAAGGGTCATTTCTAGTTTTAGTCATTCCTCATCTATAAGAATGTCTCACTTTTTTCCTAATCTGATTTCATACTTGTGAAGTGAAATCATCATCACTCTAAAGGAGCAGAACAGGTTTAGCTGGAGATATCAGTGTCAGCCTTACAGGACTGATTTCAGGCTTGCTTAGGTCTAGAACTATTGTAAATTACTTCAGTGGTACACATCCCCCCCCCCCCAAAATACACATGGTGATGATGAAAGGTGCTTGTATCTTTTGGGACTGCTTTTAGTAGTGTTTAAGTACAGGTGATCCTACTTCAGAGCACAAGCACTAGATTTCTATTTAGTCCTATTTTCCACAGCAGTGTGCAGACTGCAGAACTGTTGATCCTCCACTTTAGTCTTTTGCCAGCAACGCGTGGGCAAGAGTGGATCCACTTCCAGATTCAAGTCTTAGTAATCTCTAGACTGAACCCTGTACTCTCTTGATGTAGAGTTTGAGGTCTCTGCACCCAGTATGCAGCCACCATTAAACTACAAATTGTTTTGGAGTATGGGACAGCTATTCCCAGTTTAGGAAAGTACAAAGAGCATTTGCAAATAATTCAGTCTGAACCAGATATTTGGCATACAAAATATTAACAGGAAGTTAGATGGTGGGAACCTGGCAATCTTTCCTGATGCCACCACTTGCATCTGTAGTAAATGGCNATAGAGTTATAATATAGAGATGTAACTGTAGAATGACATTTTCAGTGTGGAGAAAGGGCTCCAAAATTTTGTTGGTAGCCCGGTGAGAAACCTTGTCTTGCTTGCAGTCATGCTGTACATTCAATCTTCCATGCAGATAACTGTATTTTTCCTCTTAAATCTGGATTGTGGTGTAGTTAAGATTTATTATCCTGTACAAAGCAAGGACTTTATAGAAGCTGGCAGTATTTTTCATTTCAGTTGACTTACCAGAGGACCTTATGCTCTCTAACGAAAGGTTCATTCTGCTGGTGACCAGGATTTGAAATTCAGTAACTAACTTTGCTGTATTTTTTTCAGTGTTTGTTGTTGTTGTTGTTTGCTTGTTTGTTTTGTTTTGTTTGTTTTGTTTTGTTTTTACAAAGATTTAATTTCCCTGGTCAGAATCAAGAAAATCTTGCAGTTCAGATCACAGAAGCAGTCCATCTTCCCTGTTTTCCCAAGTGGAAGGGAGAAATTTTGATAGTTTTCACAACTTTTTCTGTTCTGTTCTGTTCATGGTATTATAAAACTTCTAAGGTGAAGTGCTCCACCATTTCACCACATATTGTGACAGCTGGGCTTTTGGAAATGTTTTTACTCTTCTTCGCAACCGTTCTTCAAAGCAGACTGCAGATAAATCGTTCCCCTCAGCTGTTATTAGACCTTTTCTCGTAACTCTTCAAGAACTTAGAAATGTTTTCTTGCTATTGTTCATTTGGAGATATCCTTTGTTCCTGTCTTGCTTATTTAATAAAACCTTGCTTTTTAATTTAGTTTAGTTAGTCCTATTTGTAGTTGTCCTTTGTGAAATGGGGATTAACCTCCTTATTTTTACTATTACCTTGAGACTTAAGTTGTTTCGTTATTTTTAAAAATAAAGTACCTGTTCTTATGACCATTTAGATTTTGTTTCCATGGCTGCCATCATCGATCATTTTTTATTCCATTCCTTTAGATTGTGGGAAGGCTTCCTTTCAGCATCTGAATCTGGTTTTGAGCTATCTTTTCCCTTCAGTGATGCACTTTTTGAAGCTAATGGCACTGCACAGGAATGTCTGAGATTTAATGTAGCGCAACCATGTTTCACCCCTTTCCTTCTTCATTAATGTTTTAACATGGTAATTTTAATTTAACTCCANGGGAAGATAAGCACTTTCTGCACTCACCTGCTCCTTTAAATCTTGTAAATGTAACGTATCTAAGTGGCAAAAGCGGCATCATCGCGAATTCGAGTTTTAGTGACTGATCATCCAAGTTCTTTAATGAAAAAAGGGTAAAATTTCTACATCAAGTCTTTTCCTTAAGTGGTATCTCCAGCCCTGTCTGCATCATAAATATTCCAATTAACATGCATAGTGTGTTTTCCCACCTGTTGTATTAGCTGTAATATACCAGCCATCCTGACATACCAGCTGCTTAGTGTGAATTTTTTGCCATATTGTTCAGATCATCTACTGTAATTTTTTTTGAATGAGTCTCTTGTGGGAGATTGTAATTGCAGCAATTCCATAGCCTATCATGCCTACAGTTCATAACTAAGTTAGGTGTAGAATTATGTATTATTTTGCATTGACTGGTGATTGTTCTAAATTCAGTCTAATGTTCTTTGAAACAAGAAGGGGTACAGATAACACATTTTCTCTAGCTCTATGAAATAACTGAATTATTTTTATATTTCAGTCGATTTCATTATTTCTATATAAAAAAAAGGAGTAAAGGAGGTTGTTGAGGTCTTTGTTGCTGGAGTCTCTACTGTACAGAACATGACAGACCTACTTTTGGCTTAATCTAATATGAATAATAGGGGGAAATATAAAGTGCTACAAATGGTAGAAAAGATTAGAATATAATACATAGCATAAACTGAGAAAAAGACTGATCATATCTTTGAATATCACTGGCAATCATCTTCCATTAAATGCTGTTTCTCAAACTGTGCAGTACATTTGCTGAGTTTTTTCTAAAAATTCAAGTGCACGTGAATAACATTTTCTATTGTTTCTTCCTCCATACTTGTGCTATTCAATCATTTACCCAACAACCAAACATTATCAATCATTTCAAAGCCCTACCAACCTTTCTGCAATAGCTTTCAAAGAACGAAGAAGTCACAACCACAGCCTTCTTCAAGTGCACTTTAGCTAACCTGCGGCCAGTGCTTGTGGAGCTACCCTCATAAATGTGAACACAATGTTGCTATGCCAGAACAGACTTATTTTAGACCCTGTAAGCACTACTGTGCTTCATGCCTTGACCGCATGTACCAGAAGTTTCTGTGTGTTTATCTAAAGTTGTAAAGAAAAGGTATTGGAGAAATGGCATATGTTCACAAAAAGAAGGTCTATTATAAAACACGAGCATTGAGAACTGAAGTTACAATTTGAAATGCACCCATGATCCCACTAAAATTTTTTTCTTATGGAAAGTCCTCACCTTTTTCTTTGTTTACTACCTTTCTTTTCACGTCTCCTTGCTTTTCAAGGTCTTGATATGCTTTCCAGTTAGCAATAAAAACTTAGCATTAGCTGAAGTAATTTTGTTCTTTGAAAGTGTTCGGCCAGAAACCACTACATTGTGCTGCCCACCCATCCCTGGGGCTCTGCAAGCTGGCAAGGACCTTTAGGCAGAGGTGGGAGGTAGTGGTGGACATGCTGTACTGAGCTCCTCCATCAGTGGGACACCCCACTGCTCACGAGGGTTGAGACGTGGTGGGGTCATCCATCCCACCTCACTTCAGCACCAACTGAGAGCCAGGGCATCTCCTTCTTGTCACAGGCAAGGGTTTGACAGAGAGGCTGTGTTTCATGACTCCTGCTGCTCTCTCTTCAGCAAGAACACTCTGCCTCTCACAAAAAAAGACTTCTTTCTGGGTGAGGCAGCAAATCCAGGCCTCTGGTTCCTGCTGAGCTTGCTGTTCAAGTGACACTTCAGCCCAGCTCCTCTTGAGTTCAGAATCAAGCTCAGAGCTGTTCCTGTATAAGAAAATGACACAGTAAGAAAAAAGAGCCTTTTTTTCTTTGAGATCCAATCTACGTTGAAAGCATTCAACTGATTTCCTATTTCTTAGGCAATTTCTTTAACTGCAACAAAAAGACTTAATATTGGATGACTCATTACAGGACTTAGAGCTATATCCAGAGTTCATTCAGTCTTCACTCTCAAATGTCCTTCAGTGCAAGGCACCTCAATCATTTTAATCCTGGAACTGCCTCTGCTCTTCCGAATTTATTTTTCTGATCATCTCTGCTTTTCAAAATTATTTAGATGGGAATAAAGTTGAAAACAGAGTGGACAGTAAGAGTCACCTACTGTAGTTCAGGCATTCTCTCTGATGCAAGAAACTTTCTCCCTGCAAGATCTTTTATGGCAAAAGATTTGATGATTATGACCATGATGTCTGACCTGTGCTAGAGGAATGAACTCATTTCTATGTCGTGTTCCATGCATTATTTTGGAATTTTTCTGTATACTGTGTACTATACCATGCACCTTGGATTCCCTCTGAGAAGGGAGACCTTTTTGAGATCTTCAGATGTTTCACTTCCATTTGAAAATATACAAGGTTTACATTTTTAAATGAAAATATGAAGTATTTATAGAGCTTTGAATGAAACCTCAGGGGAATGCCTTCCTTTGATGCTGAGATTCAAAGAGTCCACCGCCATGTGGTCCCACAAGCACATCAGTTCATAAAAGCTGATTTCTGATTTCTGAAGGGCCTGAATTCCCAAGTGTATGTATGTGTATCCTAAAAATGGGATTTCAGACAAGTGGATGCAAAAGTTTCAGAGACAAGCAGCTACAAGACAAGGGAAAGAGGAGTAAAGAAGGATAGGAATGCTTTAAATTAGAATGGATGCAAATAATGTGCTGATTTCCTAGTGAGAGTTGAATACCCAGTGCCAGCTGCTACCTGGAACCCAAGAGGGGATGGGAAGGAGCCAGCCTGCTCTCCTCATCACTGTGTCTCTGGTCCATACCTGCATCTGGACAGGAGAGAGGAGTAGGGGATGTCACGGTGGGGATGGCACAGGGCTGGGGAGAGGGGCAGGTGCGTAACAGGAATTGTACTATTGCTCGGTCTGTCCTTTGAGGAGACTCCTAGGTGTCACCATAGGAACATCCCCATGATTCAGGTGCCTACAGTCACCACTGAACTTTTTGTGTGCTGAGAAGCCCGGACAAAGGCTTCAGCAGTCTTGTCACCAGGGATAGGACACAAGACACAGCATGTCGTCTCTCCTGTTTTGGAGCAAGAAAGAAAAAAAAAAAAGTAATTCCAAAACCAAAGCAAAAGTTAGTGTCTCTCCAGTCAGAGCTTGCTCTTTTGACCTCACTTGCCCTAGATTTCCATTCTCCAACAGGTACCTGGACATAAGGGGAAAAAGGTGCTGATCAAAATTTTTACATTAAAGCACACTTTCATTAGAAACATATTGGTTCATTGAGCTGCCCGTCCTTTATGCAAAACCTCTCAGGCTCTTGATGACTCATGACCAGGGATGCTTACGTTTGCACTTCAAAAGCATGAGGGAGAAGCAGATGCAGTGTACAGAGCAACTCACAACCCACGCTGTGGTGCTAGGACATTGCTTTGCTGACTTTGCAACAGTTCTTCATAAGTACGAGTGGGCAAGTGCCAGACAGCAAAGGATTTTTTTTATGGGTTAATGGGTAGAAAGGAACAGGGCAAGGCACACAGATGAAAAGACAAAAGCAAGAAGGACAAACGATGAAGAGAAACTCTAATTTCTCCTTCTGCCCCATTAGTTTTCCCACCTCTCGTGCCGCATGTGGTGGAGATGACCTGTGTTTGCGTCCTGATGATGTGGGGCCAATTACACACATGTTTCCGTGACTGGAAATCTATCACACAAAAAAAAGAGTCAGCCAAGTACAAACATGAGTTTAAAATGACAATGTCCCACTGCCTGCTTCTAATGTAGTGGAGATTTAAGAAGACTTGTTCTCTTGCTGCTTGCTCTTTGCAGATGCCCTCATGCAGGAAAACTCTCAATTTCGATTCCTAGCTGGTTCCCAGCCAGAGTATGTGTGGGTTTATATGGCAGAGAGGCTGCAAAGTTCACCAGCTGTCTTTAATTAATGAACACATTAATTCAATAAATCTCCATCAAAGCTTCACGGGAGATGTCTCTTGACTTTACATTATTTGATTGTATTTAATATTCTGTTAATTTGCCAGATGCTTTCTTCAGAGTTTTAAAAGTGCCTCTTCTGTAGTAAAAATCAACAGTGCTCCTGGACCTGATTGCCTGTTTCAGTGCTGTCCTGTGGAAAACTATCTCACAGCGTTTAACAGTTTAATACGTTGAAAACCTTCAAACAATTTCACTTAAGAAGCACTCAGTGACACTGAATATATAGTAAAAAGCTTCCAAATGAAAATGCCTGACAGAAAGCCCAGGAAAACTGATGCACCAAGACCTAGGAGTGAATAAGCAAAAAGGGACAATACTGAGGTTTGGGGAGCTGGAAAGATGGGTGAGCTCTTAATAGAGAAGAAAAGGTCAGGGAAAGAGGGAGAAGGGGGTTCTGTTGGGGAATTGTAGCTTTCTCTCCCCTGATCCTCGACCAATACCGTTTCTTTGTTACTTGCTCAGTGCTCTAGGCAAGGGCTGGTTTGACCAATATCTAATTCACAGTGCCTTCCAGATACCCTGCAACCTTTTAATCTTATCTCCCATTAGTTTTTCACATCTGTTGAGACACCAGGTTCTCTTGTACAATTGCAACTGCACTGAAGCAGGAGCTCTTTAGACTGTTGTGGAAATCCATCAAAAAGTCTTACTCGAACATAAAAGGAACCAATTTATGTTCAGTGAGATCTGACACTGAACTTCAATAATACTGTAATTGAGTCTGCATCTCCAACTTCTGTCCTTTACTTTCTCTTTCTATTCCTTTTTTTTCTATTTTTCTCTTTCTTCATTCCTGTCCTTCACCCTTCCCTCAAGTACATTTTATTGATTGATTTCTCAGTCTCTTCTTCATTTCTGTTCATCCCTTTTCCTTATGCTTCACGCAGTCTTTTTGCTTTACTTTTTTCCTTACCGTTCCTCTACCTTTTGCCATTTTTTGCTGACACCTTCCCTTTCTTCCTTCCTTTCTTCCTTCCTTTCTTCCTTCCTTCTCTCCTTCCTTCCCTCACGCCCCCTGGCGCTCAGCTGTGGCCATCAGTGACTTTGTGGCAGATCCACCACCAGGCTTTCAGCCTCTCAGGGAGGGGACCTGTCCCTGAGCCCCCCCAGCTCAGCGCAGGGGCAGAAAGCCTTCACGTTCCCATCTCTCCCCATCACTTCTCCTTGGGGAAAGCCGAGTAGAGGCTGGGCTAGGTGCCCGCCCGAGTCCCTTCCAGCTGAGCAATGCTCAGATTGAAGAAACCCTCATTACTTTGTCCTTGGACACCCAGAGTATAGAGTACAGCAGCAACTGAACAAACATGAAACTGCAAGTAGGGCACATGGGCAGCCAGAGCTCGTGCTGATACCTCTAGTGAATTGATTTGAGCACAAAAGGATGCTGTGGGATGTTGCGTCTGTTCACAGGTACTATTGTGTCTTTGGGGAAAGGATCTGTACTGGGAGGGCTGATTTAAAACTTTTCTTCTCCTGCAGTCAAGATCAAATATCTTGTAACAGGGAACATTTCTTGCCTAAGGGGTTTGACTGTGTCCTGCTAATAACAATATTCCCTGAATAGATTTGAACGTATTTTTCTTCTTGTCCATTTAGAATTGTTATTTGAAAATTTCCTTTAAATGCATTCAGACATTTCCCTGGATGATCAATTATCTCAATTCATGTAACGTTCTCATGCGTAAGCATTCCCTATGATGGCAATAAATGAAATTCAGTAAAAAACTCTCATAAACGTATTAAGGTCCCACAGCCACAGATCACCATTGTCAGTTTATATAATGCTTCCCTGGTTACTTAAAAGCTATATTACATGTCATTACATTTATAATCCCACTTAATATTAGTCCACTTAACAACCTCTCAAACATTTGGAACTGAATTTACAGTCTCCTGTCAATGCTTCTCTTAAGTTTATTGCAACATTTCCTCTCTAAATGTTTTTGTGGTCTGAGAAAGGATTATTCTCATCAAAGTGCCATAAGCTTCACTCAGCAACTCACTTTCTTCTCTCCTCTTTATGTCTTTTTCCTTTTTTATCTCCATTCAGACCCTGTTAATCTCTTCTGCATGCCATTCTAAGCTAACCCCTTGCTATGTAGATGATAGCCTTAGGTCCTGGTTGCAAATGTACGGTGCAAATAGCCCTGGATCCCATACACTACTTGCAGCAGCAGGAAACAATAACTTCTGGGAAAGTCATTGCTTTTGTCTTATTCGCTGCTGTTATCTTGTAGAATAAGCTTTGCATTACTGCTTTTCAGGACTATTTTAGGACTATTCTTAAAAATACAGTGCAGTCTAAATCTGTGCAATCAAGTCTGTCCTCTTTCATGAGATCATTCCCCCCTGTTTCTCCCCATTAGCTCTCCCTGACTGACCAGCCCACACTCAGGCAGGTTGGGCATATTGGCAGACCAGGCTGTGAATTTCCAGAGTGAAATATATGACTAGTTCTCATCTGGTGTTGCTGGCTAAGTGATGCTCAGGGTAGGCTTTGCTATTAAAAAAGCCTCTGGAGCATACAAACCACGGTGAACTGGAACTGCTGGTTTGTGCTGTCACCCTCTGATGTAGATCAGAGTGCTTCTGAATTTGCCAGGTGAGGCATGACACGTGTTTTATTCTTCTGTTACACTTTCTGCAGCCAGCTTATGGAGGAAATATCTGACAAAATTCCCCATGTCTGAACAGTTTCCCGTGGACTGAGCAAGAACATAACTTCTCACATTTACGATTTTTTCCTCTGTGATGGAGTACATCAGTACTATATTTTAGCTAAAGTAATGGTAGCAATCCATTCACAGCACAGCATCATGCTTTTGGAAGGACTTTCATAGAAAATCCTAACAAACCTTGTGTTTGCCAAGATGCTGCATGCAGACCGAGGATCTGCTTGATGAGACACATGGACGGTGGTAACTGCAGATCTGCTGATCCCACCTATGTTCTTCTGCTCATCCTGCCCCCAGCTTTCCCCCCAGTGACACCCGGCTGGGCTGCAAGGAGCAGGTTTCCTTCCATCCACAGAGCTCGCTGCTGGGTCAGCCCCAGGGCTGGATGGGGCTCGGCCTCTCCTGGGCTGCTGCTGCCCGAGACCTGACTTCTCCTGTAGCATAGCTAGCGCTGACTTGATGTTGAAATGAGGCTTTACTGAAGAAACACTCCAGGTTTCATGGAAATGCAGGAACACTTTGTACGTGATGTACTTGGAAAACAAGTCCTGCCCTGCAGGCAGGCGGGGAACACAAGCAGTGCTGTGTGATCAATACACGCCTGAGCTTTCTGCGGCTCTGCTCGACAGAGTGAAGCTGGAAAGCCTCAAAAATCACCAGTATCAAGCCTTCTCCACCAACACTATTAAAATCTAAACATGCTTTCTATTCCTTAAGCTGTGTAGGGTTTTAATTAGTGCTTTGCAGTGAAGGGGATTTTTTCTCCCTCACTTGATGCCACAGGCTCCAAGGCGCTTTTCTCATATTCCTTGACAAAATGAAATGGCACCTCGACAAGACAAAACAGAAGGGAAAGAGTATCTTTCTCAGCAGAAGAAAAACAGCCTGATGATTAATCTCTGCCACTGGTGCAGTTGCTCAGGTGCAGACACAGATGGGCCTTCTGGGCCCTGGTACGGGGGCACTGAGCAGACGCCTGCCGCGCTTTAAGGTGGTTGTGGCCCTCTGCCCCCAGCTGTGCGCAGCTGCCCTGCTACTGGAGGTTACTGCATGCTGCAGGGGAATAGGCAAATGGGAACTAAATGCACCTGTGTCTCTGCTGTGCTTTGCCTAGTGAAAACGAAGGCGTGCTCGTGTAGGACTAAGCTTTGCACTGAATGACAGAGGAGGTCTGGGAGGCTGGCTCTCCTAGGCCTTCTGCATGGGCTATACTCTCTGTCAGAAACACACAGCTGAGGTTGGGATCACACCAAACCTCCTCAGCCTCGTCAGGAGAGCGGTCCTGCAGCCCTGCCTGCCGTGCTTGCTCATGTGGACACGTTTCCATTCCCGTCTGCCTTGGACAGCAAGCTGGGTTGGAGCTTCTCCCAGGAAGCAAATGGCAGAGGGTGGGCAGGGTCAGAAAAGCCTGACTCTCTGATCAGATGGTTTTTGGGGGTTAATCTGGATCACCACACAAAAGGTTGTATCACCTACAACCAGTCTATTGATCTAGAATTACACTGGATCAAAAGGTAAAGCTTTTCTGTACGGATTAAGCTGTAGCAATAGCAATTTTGCAACTTGCTGAGCATGCTTTCCTTACATAGATTCAAATTAGGTAGATGATTATAAAATTGTATTCTCTTTGTTTTGTCCTTGCAGATGCTACAGAAAGGATTAGTTTATTTTTTGCAGTTTTTTCTTTCTGTCTTGGAATTATTATGCTGAGGCTTTGAGCAGCTGAGTTGCCTTGAAATTCATATTTCCCCAGAAGAACCATTTGGCCTGTGTGCTGATGGCAAAGAGTGCAGGTTGGCACATTTACAAAAGAGAAAGCTTATTTTACAGCAGCAACTGTGTCTTTCATTCAACCTGAAACAGCAGACAGGAAACCAAGGGACTGTTCAAGAAGCAATTCCAAGCAAATTACGATCTGAAATCAGCTTTGAAAAAAAACGTGATGGAAAGCAACTGTATTATTTCTTTGAGATTTTCTGTTGCCATGTTTTTCCTGTTTTTTAAAGAGAATATTAGAATGAAGCCAACCTTCATTCAGGAGGAAAGTATATTGACTCAGTTTCATGTCTTCAGCTTTTTCTCCTCTCTAATTTGTGAGCACCTAACAAGACACTTTGTCATTTTGGTGATGTGTCCCATATCTGAAGTTTGTGCCATTTCAGTTCCTCAGTGATTTCCATGGTTTAGAAGAATTTTTTTTCCTTAAAATATTATATCTGAAATAGGTTTTTGTTTTGTCTAGACAGATTATTTTGTTCCTTTAATGAAACAAATTTTACTTCAATGTGAGATCATCATCTTGATTCTCTTGCAACTCCATCTGTACCGAATGGAGGACTGTGCCCTGTGGGTGCGCTTCTCATGAGGGACAAAGTCACAGGCAACAGAAGGTACAAAGCAGCAATGCTGATTAAACAGACCCTGCTTCCTCCCACTTGGTGATATTTGATAAGAAGGCAAATGTGTTTCATGTGCTGAGTGCTGTGCCTTTGTGCATGTATATGGTGCCTTTTCCAGTTTGCAATATGCCAAAATTTGGAGGAGCAAAATACTGCACAAGAGTTTGAAAAATAAGGACTATACAGTAACTGCAGTGCACCCAATGTCTAAGTGGTATTATTTTCCACCAAGAGATCAACTCTATGGTTTGTCTATACAGTCTTTTATTATAATAAAAGTCCTGAGGAGGCTGAGTGGGGATGTGCTTCCCCATGTGCTGCTCGTGGCAGGAGGATACTGCTGCGGTGACCATCCTGTCATGGTGGCCACTTGAATGCATGTCCCCAGGCAGGGAGTGGGACTGGCTTCGCTGTGCAGATGTAGACCAGGCCCCAGGTGGACTGTCCCCAGGGCCATGGACTGGCCATCCTGGTACCCAGCTCAGGGTAGTTGGATGGACCCATCTGGTTGCTCCTCAGCATCTCAGGGAGTTCAGCATCCCTCACAGCTCTTCTGTTACTGTATTGCTCATGATACTGATGCTTGAAATCATCCCATGGCAGCACAGTGAAAACCATGATCAAAATATAAAAGCAACCATACTGGGTCAGCCCAAAGGCCTATCCAGTATCCTGCCTCCAGCTGTGGCCAGCATAGGTCCTTAGGGAAAGAGCACAAAATGTAGGGCAAACACAAACTGGTACCTTCCCAGGCACTGATTTTTTAGGGGCTTCCTGCACCAGGGGTTGCATCCAGACAGTCACGTTCCCTCACCACTGGTGGACATTCACAGCTACATGGATTTGTCTGATCTCTTTTTTAATTCAGTTATACATTTGGCCTCCACAACCTCCATGGGCAGTTAGTTTCACAGTTTAATTGGATATTATGAGAAAAGGTATTTCTTTTTCTTTGTTTTAAACCTGGTGCCTGATAATTGGGGTGCCTTCTAATTCTCATAGTGGGTGAAAGATTGAGTAATTGTTTGCTGTTTACTTCAGTTATCTTTATAAATCTCTATTACGTCCCCTCTCAGCTGTCTCTTCTTTTCAGCTGGAGAGTCCAAGCCTAATTAGTCTGTCTTCATTTCAGTAAGGCTGAAATCCAGCTCAAAATAATTGCCAAGTGAGATCCTAGCACACTTGTCCAAATCATACCTACAAACCTTTGGAGGTTATTGTACTGCTTTTAAAACCAATGGGCATCTTTGTAAGACCTGTTATGAATGCAAAGGGCATGTACAGGCTACTCAGAATAGGAGGATAAAACAGAAAAAATATGTAAAGTTTTTTCACATAATGTCACTTTTGATCAACTACCATGTGAAACTGTGTGTTCTGGTAAAGACTGGGTGGATTTGTGTATCCAGGAAATGCACATCTGGCACAGAAATGCCTGAGAAGATGCCAAATAAAATACACTTTAATTCTGATTTCTGCAGAAGGGGAAAAATCAAGAGTGAAAGACTTTTATCTGTTGAATTCCCACAATGGGAATTCTTTGGTGGTCTGCTATTTCCTGACATGGTTAAAACCAGCTGCCTAGGAATGGATTGGGTCATCAAGCATCAAGAGTTAAGTTGCTTCGAAAGGCATTTATAAATACCTGAGTATAATTTAAAGCTGTTGAGATTATGTAAAGTCATGTTAGTGAATGAGCCACAGGTAGCAGAATGAATGGTTTAGACATGCTTCATTCGAATGAGATGAATATCAAATTCAGACCTGGCTTCAGTTAAATCACGAGGAATCATGTTAGGTTCTTTCATTACGTTCTTCTCCATGTTACAGTATGTGTTCATTGTGAGCTAATCTTTTGCTGTTCATATCCATTACAATATGCAAAAAAAAAAAAAAAAAGGCACATGTAACTTACTATATATATGTGTACACACTGTAAAATCAGTTTATGATTTCATAAACCAAATTAAGAATGACATTGTGCCAAGCACAAAGGGACTCTGCAGGCATGAAGCTGCAAATCTGCTGGAATATTCTGTGTAGTTTTCAAATAAAATGGACTTTTTTTTTAGATTTCATATGTAACCATGGCACTGCAAGGCTGTATATCTTCAAAATAATCTCAGCAGCCACAACATCTCCTTCATCAATATTATGTACAAAATTCTACGCAAAAACTGTCCAGTGTCTGAACTTCTGTTCAGAAGGCACTTTTCCATCAGAGAGCAGCCATGTCCCACCTCCCATACACACAATCTGAGTTTTCACCTCCTGGATGACTGGAGCCACTTTCTGGGAGCCGGGTTGGAGCCAGGAGCTTCAGTTGCTCCAGGGACTCGCAGGGCAGTGGCTCTTTGGCCTCCCAGACTCATGGCTCACCCCAAGGTAGGCTGTTCCCTTCCAGCGTGTAGAAACTTTGGAAATACTGGGGGACAGTTTGGAACTGGAGGAAAAACAGATTCTGAAACATCTAATCTTCTGTGAAGTAAAACTGTCTTTCTTTACTCAGCTGTAATTATTAGGCAGATTTCAGCTGAGCATTTTATGATGTGCAGAAATTTAATAACCTTTATAAACCAGGGATTTAAGTACTCTGATGATTCCCAAAGTTTCAGAAGACTTCTAGGCTTATAACATGAGTGTTGTCAGGGCTGGGGAAAATGGGGCTGGCGGAAAGATCCTGGATGGCCATTTGGTATCTTAGAAAGGAAATACAAGCTGAACACTCAGCTATGTAAAGAAAAAGAACAGCAAAAGATAGCCAAAGTAAGCAAAAGTTGAAGGTGTGCCATTTATAGACCCTAAGGACAAATGAACCATCCAGACCTTGCAGCGTTATAGATATGTGGAAAAAGAGGATGTGAAAATGCAGACAGGCACTTGAAAAGTGAGGCTCTGCTGGCTTTGGCCTTGCTCCTCGTGGGCCTCCCTGTGCACAGGGAGAAACTAGCAGCGCAGAGCAGAGTGGCCTGACTTTGTTCCTGGGGGTGCTTAGTCCTGGCCACCTGGAGCAGGCAGGCATCACTCAGGCAGTTTTACCACTCTGAAAGTGACACTCGGTGGCCTTAACCTTGGATCTTCTGGTTTCAAACCAAACCAGGTCATACTTCGTTGCCTTATTTTCCCTTCGTTGTCCTGAATAAATCAAGTGCAGCTTCATCCAACTAAGTGTGAATTATCTTCTAGTTAGTCAGCAGCGCCTGGAAAAAAATTGCTACAGCCAGCATCTTTTAAACAGCTTAGTATTTTCCGCATTAAGAAGGTTATTTGTCCAGTGACTGCCACCTGCCTCTCCCTTATCCTCCTTTTAAACTAATAAAACTAGCTAAAAAGAAACATGGCTATTAACGTGGCCAAGGAACTTAGTATAGTCCTTTCTCCATCTTTAACAGGTATCTTGCTACTTGGTCATGAAAAATTAATTACCAGACTCCTGAAACTAAGAGAAAACTCCTTAGTACAGCAAAAACTATCATCCAAATGTTCATCCAGCAATAAACCAAAAATTAGTTCAAACTTTGGGATAGAGTCCCACATCACCATTTTCTTCTTTGTTTTTATAAATGCAGATTAGCATGCTATCTTAAAGTAATTGTAATACCTTCTTGTTCTGGAAGGAAGACATATTTCAAGGCACATATTTTAGGACATGTAAATCCTGCTACATCATTGGTGGCAGTTTTTTTGGTCACCTTTAGGATTCAGAAGGCTGGTGTAGGGGCACTAGTTCTCCATGAGGCTAATCTCCTGAGTAACCTACAGCTGAACACAAAAGCTACCTCTTGCAGTAGAAGAAAAGAAAAATCCCCTGGTTTCTGAAGTATGGGGCTACTGACTAATGATACATAAAAGTGCAAAGAAATGCATTGGTCTTGAGCTTTCACCTTATTGCTCCTTGTGAGTGCAAGGTGGATTTGCAGTGCAGCTCAGGACAAACCAGTTTTACAACCACTGGGCAGGGGTGTAGGTGATTACCCAGGCTGGGTGGTAACAGGAAACACACTGACGTGGCAGCAATTTCTTAACTCCTACCTTCCTTTCTGTGCACTTGCGTATCAAGGAGCAAATTGGGATACACCAGTGGCCTGCCCTGGGCCCATGGAAACCCCTTCCATCTTGTGCATGTGGTGCTACATTAAGGAGCTGGTGCCCTGCTCCCTCTGTCTCTGTTTTGCCGTGGTTTTCACTTTTGGAGCGTTACAGGTGTGTTGCACAGAACAGCTACTGAGCAAAGCAATAAGGGAGGAAAGAATCAAAGCCAATGTGTAGAATTAGGAGCTGCTTCTGTCAGAGTGTACAGCCTTTATCTCCAGCAGGTTGTGCTTGCGTTGATGTTAGTCAGCGCTAAGTGTATGTTCCTACATGCATCTGTGTGAATGCCAGCTGTTTTTATTTTATGGATCCATACAAAGACATTGCTTTCTCTGCAGCAGTGTGCCCTATGAAAACCTGGTCCTCTGACAAGGAGCAGAATTAGAAGCCAGGGGCTGTGTCAGTATAACAGTAGACATCCCAGGCTGGCAGGATTGTTTTCAGCAACTGCTCATAATGCAGCAGGGCAGCTCTCAGAAACACCTACCAAGGGCCAGGCCCTGAGAAAGCTGTTTCTAATATAACCTGAAGCAAGCAACAAGATTTATTTTGGCCAGTCTGTGGCTCTTGTAATTACAGATGATTCTGTAATTTTTGAAATGAGGTATCCTCTTTGTTAAACAAACATTTTAGCCGCAACTGTTCATCAAGTATACACAACAGTGCAACACTGGTGACGTGGAACATCACATGCTGGAAGGCATAGCTTTTGTGTAGGAGCCATTTTGTGTGTTAATGTTCACGAACCTCAGTGCACTGAGAGGCAGATTTTCCTTGTTGTGCTCACTGCAGAGTTAGCACAAGGAGAAAAATAGTATCTGCTGATTCTCTGATCTGGTAATTTATAGATATTTTAGGAGATATCCTGGAAGAGAAAGAGAAGAAAAGAATGTCATTTATTGTATACTCGATGTGGAACATGGAGAGAGTAGATTCAGCAGACATTATCCCATGTCTCTGTTGCTCATTTCTAACAGCTACATGTCACAGTAATTTAAAATTCAAGCTTTAATGAATTGCATTTACAGTATCTCACCTCTAACTCAACTAGCCACTAATTAGACCTTCAGTTAAAATATGATCAAAATCTCAGGAACTTGTATGAACTAAAAATAAAAGCAAACCACTTTTCACTTTCTATTTATGTTATTTAAAACAAGTGTCACAGGATAATTCAGTCACTGGATAGAGACAGTTGTAACTTAATATGAAATGCCAAAAGCCTGCTATGATTTATCCACAGATGTGCCAGGGAAAACTGGCAATTCAGCCTTGCATCATTTTTGAAGGCTCTCTAGACTCCCCTGGTCTGGTGCATGTCACAGTCCCTATGCACCAGCACTCCTCCATAGAGCTTGTGACCCTGCTGCCACAGCAGGGGCCTTTCTGGCTCATGCAGATCACACCAACAAGCGGGTCTGACCTCTGCCTGGCTGCTGGTGTCCTATCACTTAAGCGAACCAAGGCATCATCTCCAAGGAAGTCAAACTGATGCTTCCCTTCCTCACAGTACACTGGGAGGCTAAAGATCCTCCACAACTAGGTGGGACTCCTCCACAGGCAGAGATCATCTATACACAGCCCTAAGGCAGGCAAGACAGAAGTTCTGAGGGGCACTTGCAGCAGTGGTTACTCCATGCCAGGCTGCAGGGAGGCACTATGAACTGCTCAGCCTCTCCTTCCCCTGCCTTCCCACCCCAGTTCTCCTCTCAACTCAGCAAAGACCCATCTTTGGAAGATGTCACTGAGGCTGGTCCATCCGTTTTTCAAGAAACTTCCCTATGAAAATAGCTTTGCTCATATAAACCTGCTGCTTATGCTCAGAACGTATAAGCTGAAGAAGAGCATTTCTCTGCAGCAAGCTCTGGCTAAGAATTTACTTTCTTCCTTTGCAGATCCCCCTGGATCTACTCCATTTCCTCCTGCTCTGTGAGCAATTAAGAACTGAAATGGGAATGCAATAGTTCAACCCAATAGTGAGGCCTCTGTGGACAGGCACTTCATTTCTCTCATATCTGTTGTAATGGCAAATCCCCACATCTATTCCCATGGTGCATCGACGTATTGCGCTGCTGAGAAAGTCATTACCTTTCTCAGGGAATAACTGTGTGGCAGGCAGTTGTCGAAGGACTGAAAAGACAAAGAAGCTGTTACTTTTGAAACAAGAAAAAAGAAATGGGAAAGCAATTTTTGGAAGCCACAGCAATTTTCTCAAGGACAGCTGTAAATGGCAGTTATTGCACACAAATAGAAGCCAGAAATGATGACAAGAGAGCAACAAATAAACAAGTCAACAACAATGCCAACAAAAAAATATTCTGCTGCCAAGAAAATACTTTATTTCTCATTAGCATAATTATTGCTTAGAGTTTCAACTCTAAATGCCACAAACAAAAAGTTATGTCATGATTAAATATTCTGTCATTTTTGGCAAGAGAACGGGCTTAGGGAAAGCAGAGCACAAATGCCATCCCTCCTACATTCTATAAAGTTATCGACCTCATTTGAGGAATTACCCTCTTGCATTAACAGGCTGATAGAGCTCCAAACCTGATGGAAACCAACACAACCCCCCTGAAGTAGAAGCAGTTGTGCCAAGTTACAGCAGCAGAAGCTGTCAGATTTTAAGCCACCCAATGCTGAAAACAGAACCAAGGATTTTCATCAAAGAGAATTTCATACTACCCTTTTTACTCTCAGAGGAAAGGCACAGACCTAAGATCAGGTCAAGGAAAAGTCCTTAGACTTTGTTTTTTTTATGAATATTGCTTCATCTACTTCTTTCCCCAAACCTTTTGGCATATGTACACACAACCAAAGGACCACAATGGACTGAGAGGAGAAGTTTTGTGTCAGCTTGGAAGGAAGCAAGAGAGCAGTTGGAACTCCCTCAAGCCAGAGAAAAGAAAGAGCACTGCATTTCCCAGTCTTGCCAGTCCTCCTCTAGGCACTGCTTTCAAGTGTACATGAAATTATTGCCTAACCTGCCAAATATAACCTCAGATTTATGCAGTGAAAAATCTATATGAGGACAGTAATTTTTACCTAGCCTGATCCATTTATTTTGAATAGGAGCATAAGTACTAGTGTTTTGAGAATCAGACTTTGATACTCTCAGGTCTTCTACTGAACAGCATTTTTTTTTTGTCTAAACACTGCATATTTTGCTCTTAAGGATGGTCCCTATCTTTTCCAACATAAATTTAAGGGAGCTTTACTGGTAGCTTCCTTGGGAGCAGAGCCCTGAAGCTGAGTGGGTCATGTAAAATGGATCCACCATTTGAGAAGCCCCATCAGTCAAAAATGAGGTATGCTGGAGGAAAGCCCTTTGGCAGCAACTCACCACCTTGACCTTTCTGAGTCAAGTCCACCCATGTTTTATTGCAAGGGGCTGCTGGGCCATTAACTTTGAAAATCAACTCTTGTGCATGGCAAATACTTTCATTTTAAAGAGCTGCGCGCTTTTGTAGGCACTGAATTGCTGCAGTGCTGCTGTAGCTTTTTTGAGTCTGTTGATAGCTGCTAGCTATAATTAGCAGAGCCCTTTATGCAACTGTCATGTCCCTGAGAGAAATCAGTGCTGCAGCATTGTTTTACCTTCCTTCCCTTACCTAGACTTCTGTAAATCGAAATGCAAATGTAGTCAAGAACTGCAGGCATTGAACCATATTTTATAGAGCTTCATTAATGTATTACAATGTTTCAGCTGTACTACAAGATGGTGGGGAATAAAGATGTATGCTCATAGGATTGCCTGGGGACACTTAAGGATTGGGAATTTTCAACAGGTCAGACAGATATTTATCAGGTATGACACTGTATCATTAATCTAGGTGGTTGGACTAGAAGCCCTTCAGAGGTCCCTTCTTCTATTACTTTGCAATGATTCTGTCCATGTGGGAAGATCATGTTACCTACAAATAGTTTAGTAAACCTGTGCACCCGCAGAGCTTAACTGAGCTCCTGCATGGATTCCCTTGCATCAAATAAAAGGGATGGTGCTCACAATCCTTTCAGAAAAAGCACTTACAGGAAATTCTTCCTTTACATAGTTTTTTGTTGCCGTAAATCTTATAGGACCAGAATACCTTTGAGACCTGAAAAGATTTGATTGAAGTTGGCTGTTCAGTGCAATAGTTGTTATACAAGGGCTGACACACCTATGTGCAAGCAGGCAAACAGAGAGAGATTGTTACAACATGAATTCAAGCCGAAGTACACGGCTGATGCAGCAACCTTACCTGACAATTTAACAAATGACCACTCTGAGGGGAAAACAGGAAGACATATGTAAAGCTTTAACTATACTGATTATGGAGGGGATATTTTAGTGCATTGAAGCCATGTTTTTATGATATTCAGGCATGCAAAGCCATCAGAAGCCCTTCTTAACATTTTGCTATTTATTTTGTGTCACTGAATTACAACAAAGGAACCTGAGTGTACTAGTGTATCTGATTCCTTTAGAGTAAGCATCACTGATAAAGCAATTATCTTACCCTCTACACTGAAGACTGTAATATGCACTAAGTGCTTATTAAGCAGGATTAAAATAAGGAATGGCTTAGTAGCATGGATTTTATGTGAAATTTTATTTTCCTGCACTCCAACACCACCTGCCTATGAAGGCAGAATAGACACTGGCAGGTAACAAATTTGTACATGAGTTCAGCGCTGATTATTTCTACTTACAGACACTAGAAGTGTTTGGGTTGTATTTGACCTTCTGTGTAATAATGTTAGAGTACACCCACTCTAAAATCTCCTATCATAAAATCACAGGAGACCATACCAAGGAATGCTAGTTACCTGTGGCTTTTTCATAGATCTATCAATAGTGAAAAGTAAGTGGGGCAAGCTTAGTGGGGAAGTCCTCTGACTCCATGTTATTACAGGGATTGCAATATTACAGGGTGTGCAATATATGAAGGATCAAGCAAGAGCTGGAGCCAAAATGCAGGTACGTCAGGTCAAGAATGGAGAATGCAATTCACTGCAGGGAAGGGAGGGTTTATGGCAACGTGATAGGACTCTATTCCTAGCAGTTGTTTGTGTGTGTGTCTAAGTGAAGATGTGTACACACACACACTCACACACACACACAGTCTACCACTGGGAGAGCACACTGCAATCATTAGCTGTCATCCTTGAACGTAGTTCCTCATCCTCCTTATTCTACATGGTCATACTGGCTTTGAGAAACAAGAGTGGGAAGGACAGATCTCTGTGATGTGAACTGTGCAAAACTTTCTGCTGATTTTGATGGCCTACACAACAGTGGTGGGCTGTGGCTTGGAAAGGGAATAATTTGGGAGGATATATGAGGCTGGTAGAGATGCTTATTTTTTCCCCTGTATGACTCATTCTAGCTAATTGGTTTTTGCCCATAGTTTTACACAATACACGCTTCCAGGGGAGCTAATGAAGTATTATACAAAAAAAAAACCTGTTTCAGTTTTCATCATTTTAAAACAGTGGATCTTCAGAAGGACTTTTTCTAATGGATAACTCTAGAGGTACTGACTCTGACGTCTTTGTTTGCAACAGAATGTCACAGCCACTCTTTCTAAGGTCAAAAGCATACTTCAACGTGGTAATTAGATACATTCATTGTACTTGTTCCTTTTGCTTTGAATTATAATTTCTTCTTCATTAGGTGTTTAAATACGAGTTGGTGTGCAAAAAGGAGACTTTACTACTGGTAGGTAGACAGCTTAATCATAGAATAGGATATCTGAGCTGGAAGGAACCCACAAGGATCATCGAGTCCAACTCCCGGCTCCCCACAGGACCACCCAAAAATCAGACCCTGTGTCTGAGAGCGTTGTCCAAACGCTTCCTGAACTCCGGCAGGCTCGGTGCCGTGACCACTGCCCTGGGGAGCCTGTTCCAGTGCCCGACCACCCTCTCGGTGAAGAACCTTTCCCTAACACCCAGCCTGACCCTCCCCTGTCACAGCTCCGTGCCGTTCCCTCGGGTCCTGTCGCTGTCACCAGAGAGCAGAGATCAGCCCTGCCCCTCCGCTCCCCCCATGAGGAAGCTGCAGGCCGCCATGAGGCCTCCCCTCAGCCTCCTCTCCTCTGGGCTGAACAAACCAAGGGACCTCAGCCGCTCCTCACACATCTTCCCCTCCAGACCCTTCACCATCTTCGTAGCCCTCCTTTTGACAGCCTCTGATAGTTTCATGTCCTCCTTACACTGTGGTGCCCAAACCTGCACACAGTACTCGCAGTGAGGCCACACCAGCGCAGAGCAGAGCGGGACAATCCCTCCCCTCGCCCGGCCAGCAGTGCTGTGCCTGATGCACCCCAGGGTATGTCTGGCCCTTCTGGCTGCCAGGGCAGATTTCAGATCCCAAGTTTGTTTGGTAACCTTTTCCGCAACCAGCCATTTTTTTCTTACCAGAAATACAATTTCCCTGTTATTTCTGGTTGTTCTTGTGCTTCTGAGCCAACTCAGAGGCTTAAGATCATCATATTTGTCACATTAGCATAAATCATTTAAATTTAATTTGATCTTTTTTTCTCTAAAGTGTGATTTCTAGCGTATATGTGCCCATATTTTCATGGAGAGCTAGTACAGTTTGGTATCTTCTATAAGGTGGGATTTCTATAATGGTACATGACTTGAACATTCGCACTGTCCATTTATTTACAGCCTTCATGCTTTAAACAACAAGGATTTCAGACTTGCATCCCTTGGATCAGGCAATAATCCTCCTCAGGAAAAATGTCTGTTTAGGCATATTGTTGGAAAGGACAAGAAATATTCTCACTATTTTGGGATTCCAACAGAGCCAAAATTAGTCATGAACGGGGTGTAGATTTTTCTTTGACATAAATTTTTGTGGAGAATGTACGTCACTGGTTCCTGTTGTCATTGTCTTTGATTTTAAGCTCTTATTTCATACATTTCTGCTTCTCTGTATTATCTATAGAGACTTTTCAACTCATCTGACTGCATTGCTATGCTTGTAGTCCTCTCTATGTTGTGTTGAGGAATCTTGACAAAAGGCTCTTATCTACCAAATGAGTTGGCTGTCGCTCACCTCAGGGTCACTGAGCATCATCGTGCATTTTGGTTCTCCTGACCTACTATATTTTCTTTCTCTCTTTCATAGTTGCTGGATGTTTAAAACCTAATGGGATTAAGAAAGCATGGTTAGGGTGGAGAGAACTCAACTCACATGTCTCCTCCAGGAACCCTCATTCATGGGAGAAGAGTATCAAGAGGCCTTTTAAGAGCTCTCATAAATCTCAACAGTGGGGCAGGCAGGGGAGCTCACACTGTGATGTGTGCACTCCCGTGGTGGGGGCTATTGGCAGGGTGGAAGATGTGGAGGGAGGCCACTGGTTCTTCCACAGCAGGAACAATGTTATACGTTCTTCTCCTGCCATGGTAAAGAACAAGAGCACCCATCCTCCCTCTGAGCAATGGCATCAGGACTAGTGTCCTAGAATGAGACAGCTATTGCCTTTGTATATGGAAAGGGATTTTTCCCTCACTGCCAGTCAGCACTGGCTGGTGGAAAAAGTGTCGGAAGTCACCTTGTCAGTGGTTGGGACAATGTTAAAATGTTTGTATTGTTGCACCTTGACTGTTGCAGACGATCATTAAAAAGTAGATCTGATCCCTGAAAAACAGGAAGAGGTCTCACATCAGGGAACAGCACTCTCATTAGGACAGCGATTGATGCATTTCACATCCAATGGAGGAAGAAATTATGCTTATTTTCCCACATCTTCTGCTAACACAAGAGGGAAAGCCAGTAAGGTCACAGGAATACAACTCCATCCCAGCTATGCTGATTAGGATAGGGAGAGCAGAGGAGAATGAGAAAATGGTTGCTTTCTCTCTCTCTCTCTTTTTTTTCCTTTTTTGGTATGTTTGCTTTTAATTAGCAGTCTATAGGAAAAGCTGTATGCAAAATAATTTTTCCCTTGTTTTCTTAAACTCCCTGGTGCCACCTGATGATAATGCGTGGTATACTAATGCTGGATGCAAGTCCACAGTATCCAGGGTAGGTAGCATTTTAATATTTCATACATGGTCTGCTTGTCGGAGCTGTTTTCTGTCTTTTCTCACTGATACACTAGGGATTTTTTTATGTGACTGCTGGAACACTCCCTCCAGACTACCCTGTGTACAGCCAGTCAGCACTGTTTTCAGAACCCAGGCAGTGAATGCCAGTGATCAAGGATGCATAAATCTTCAGCGGTGAGGGAAGAACGCAAAGCTGGTATGCAACCTAAGGATGAACTACTGGTCTCTGGATATCTTACTGTCTTCTCCCACTTGCTGTTTTAAGTGACTGATCCCATTTTAGGATCTTTTTGAGGTACACTGACTCTACAGTTCTTTACCGTTTCATGTAAGCAAAAAAAGATTTTTGCCAGGGGTCTTTTATGATTAAAGGATTAAGGCACAAGGATCGAAATCACGAGGGAATCACTTTTGATTTCCCAGACTTTAGATGCATGAAAGCTGTGTTCTTAGCTCTATAATCAGGATAACCATATCTGTGCTGATGAGTGTTATGTTTGCTTCATCCAACTGCTAAAGAAAAGAAGCCTCACTCCCTTTGAAGTTTGCCTGTCTGAGTCTAGTGCTGGTACAGGCAACTGAAGTGGCAGCTTTGCCCTTTGAAGATGCCTCATTTCTGTCTCACAGTTTCCTTCATTTTTTTCACTTGGAATTTGGTGAAGTTAGGGGAATACAGAGCCAGTGTGAACTCAATATCAGGAAGGCTCTAATGTACAGGTAGTAACAACACTGTAATAACCTGAGTGGAGCAGTAACATCAGCAGCAGCAGATTTCATCACATTCTGATAGAGAATGTATTTTTTCCCCTGGCTTCTCCACTGACTGTTGCAGTGTGAAACAAAGGGGGACCTTCACATCACCTGCATTGAGGCACTAGTTCAGATGCCTGGGTGAATGGGCTGGCTCCCCTAAGAGACTCCTTCTATCTTCGTTTATACCGTTGTCTTCTGGAGGTGACATCCTCATCATGACTACTGAGAGACGAGACTTGTAACTTAGCACTGCCATGAGCTGCATAAAGTCAGATGTTGCAAACACCCTACAGAGTGCCATCAAATCCGTTCACAGACTCCACCATTCCCCTAGCTCCTTTGAGATACGTGTTACTGGAGCCATCATCTATTTGACATTTTCCAATTACTCTTTCAGTGTTCTTAATCAGCAATTAATTTTACAGCATCATTCTGACTTCCTGATTATTCAAAATTTCTTTTCTTTATTTAATATGCTATAGACAGATGTTAAAAAAAAAAAAGTGAGCCTCTCCCAGCCATTTTGAGTCATCAATAATTTCATCTATTTCTCATTTGTAATTGCTCTGTTATCTCTCTAGCTCCATTCCCACTCCAATATATTAGGAAAAAAAAAAATCCAACCTTCTGGTTTCTCCTAACCCCTTTGGCTAATGGTAACTCATTCTAGGGTTTTAATTGCATTTTTAATTAAGGCTGTCTCGATCCTATTGGCTCAGGGCCTTTCATCATGCACAGTATTTTTTAGCACGCAGTGCGGTGCAAGCTAAGTCAGCAGGGACAGCCTGTGCACAGAGGCTGTAGGGACAGAGTGCAGCACGTAACACCTTCTGCTTTACAAACCTGGGTAGGGAATAAGGAGGTGTTAATTTCCTAGCTGTCTCTCTCACATATAGGTTCATTTAGTCACCTCAGTGCTGTGTCAGTTCTCTGCCTCTCTTATCAGCTAGTTGTGTGATTTACCAAAAATAGCCTCCTTGTGCCTTGGTTTAATCACCCCTCCGTCAGTCAGAGGGCTCTTTGCAGCATTTCCTCATACAGACACTAAAAGGCACTCCCCTGCTCCAGCACTAGCAGTTCTTGCATTTGCAGGATGCCAGGATGGCTTCCTTCTCTCCTGTGCATGCCATAAACCCAGTATCAGCTGACGGTCGTGACCTAAACCTCCCCCTTCCTCTACACATTTGCACATCCTCCAGGTGGCCCAGGACGAGGGTGCGTGCTCTCACCTGGAAACAGAGAAAACCTGAGCTTGGTAGTTGTACCATCTTAAGCAGAGCAGTCATACATCATTAATGCCTAGCTTTTAAAGTGTAAAGGACACCTATCATAGGGGGGTTTAGTGATTCACTATTACTTCACCGTATATGACTCATCTTACTGACCCTGTGTTGACATCAAGTCTAGATTTGTGTTAATAGGAGTTATGTTTAAAGGGTTGTTAGTGGCACTCCTGACACTGCAGTCACTAAAAATGGCACTATTTCATTTCCAAGAGCACAGAGATTTTAGCATTCATAACCCAGACAAATTCTAACTCGAGTATTTACTTTTTGCATCTCAGAATGGTTTCCATCATTTTTACAGGCAACCGCAGTTTCACTTCCTACCCTAAACCCTATTGGGCTGCTCATATAATGTATATAGTGCCATATAGAGTGGAACTTTACTGCATTTGTATATCCCAAAAACATTCTGAGAAGAAAAGCCAATGTACAATGTTCATACACACAAATAGTTCTCATTCCTCCAACTGTTCTGAGAGTTACTGATGCTTATAAAACACTCTGAGTTTCTCTGATGAATTGTGAGCTGTAAAAGCAGTCACCACTTTTAATCCCAAATAAACCTGATATCTCATAATTACTCTGGCTCCAGATTCTACAGATTTCATAATGCATTAGGAAACATAACCAGCTATGTGACTGCAGGGTAATTAGTTCAGGAAAAGCAAGATGGACTTCTTGTAAAGCAGCGTAATGTACTTCATTTATTTCAGCATCCTCAGGAAAATCTGTTTGGGAAGAAATTCATTACATAAGTTTCTCACCAGCAGCCAGGAGCTTGTGACAATCACAGAGACAGGAGCTAACTCAAATACAGTATTCAGGGCCCTACTATCAGATCAGCCTTTCCTGGCTCTGAGGAACAAATCATCACAAGGACGGAGCCCACAGGTTCCCCCTGCCTCTTCCCCTGCAGTGACAATCCCAATGATAAGAAAGAGCAGCTACAAACAACAAATGTAGGAATAATTGATAAATAGCTTTCAACAAATTATTAGCATTTCAAAGTTAGTTTACAGTGAAAACCTATCTGCTCTGGTATAGCACCCAGCAAGGTTCATCTTTGTGAGTCTAGCTCTCAGAAGATGTTTATCCAACAAACGTGTCAGGAATTGGACAATCCCAAATGCCACCTTTTCAGTGGTTGTTGTTATCCTCCAAAGCCATTCACATTTACAGGCAGTCCCATGAGTAAAGGCAAATTTTGCTCCAAGCAAGAAATAACCACAGGCTAACGTTATGTAAATAAATGTAATACTTGTTCTTTCTCTTTCCCTCAAATGCACGCAGGGTCAGATAAAAATTCCTCCAGGTAACAGAGCAGCAGGAGTAGTTACAAAATGCAAGTGAGGCTTATCCATTCATCGCAGCTACTTTCTCTCAGATTGAGTAGACAGCAGGCATTTAATCATACCTTACATGATCAGGCTTTGTAGTAACTTACTCTATTCATGCACCTAATAAAGTCAAGTTAACTCAAGCTGTCATGAAGCTTCCCGCGTTCCTCGCTGAGAATCACTTCTAAAGTACAACCCTTCAGTTTTCTTTACCAAACAAAAAGAAAAAAAGGTGGATGCTCTGGGAAAGGAGGAGGAATGTATAATTATAGGCAAGCTGCCCTCTTAACAGAAACTAAGTATAGCTCTGTGCTGAACCATACATAATGCTCAGTGACTATAAAGCAACAGATGTTCATAGCGTTTTGGCTCATCAGGCTTGGTGCTGCAGATCAGAAACGTATGAGTAGAGCTGGTTTCAGAGGGGGGGCCATAACATCTCCTAACGGTGCACTTGCAGGTCTCACCAGTTCATGTACAAAGCCTTCAAAAAATCACTACGCTGCTTCTATGCCCAAGCTTAACAGCTATATATATGCTTTTCAGCAAGAATCACAAATCAGTCCTTGTGTCCCAGATGGCAAATCCAGATAACATCCGAAGAGCTTTAGTTCTGGTATTTCTGCCTTCATTGCTTCTGAGACAGATAAATGACAGCAGTTTTTGCAAAAAAAATCTGGCCTCAAGAGTTTCAGGAGATATTTGAGATGGCCAGGTTTAATGATTCCTCAGAACTTCACCAAGCCACTTCTAGAAGCTTTTCATTCATAATAATTTGTAGGTCACTGTTGGTGATTCATTGATTTCATTAATTTCTTTATCAATCCTTGGCTTTCACAGTATTCATACTTACTGATATGTACACACTAAAAATTTTTAGCTATCTCCTTTCTACTTTTTCCTGGTAGTGAAAATTTTGCTTTCTGTTTTTTTTTTCTTTGCATTACTTTTTTTTTTCTTTGAAAGAGCATTTTAAAAGAACTGTTCAATATAACATGTTTTTTAGAAAATGAAAACTTTTGTAGACTTTTGAAGTGCCCTGTGGAATTTAAAGGAGAGTTGCATCTTCTGTAGAATGCCATAGGAAGTGTCAAGAGTATTGCAAAAGGATATTCATAACTGTTCATAGGTTTCAATAGCAATTTTGAGTAGAACCTCTTCAATGTGTCTATAATTCTCTTATAACTTTAATAAGGCCTCTTGGGACAATCCTAGTTCATTCTATTTGTTGAGTGCTCCATGTTTAAGGTCCAAAGCCTAGATAGCTACATGCCCAAGACCCTTCCTTTTACATTATTTGGGCAATATCAATGTGCCTGAGCATGAGCATATAGGCAAAAAGGGAAATTAGGTACTATCTATTTGTGTCTAAGTCCTTTCCCTCTGTGGAGCTGGACCCAAGCTGAGACTTTCAAAGTCAATGGATGAAACCACTTCTTGGGTTTTGGGGGGTATGGAGTCTGACTGGTTCCAGAAGGAGAGGATTTCAATTTTTACTCCTTTGAACAATCTTTGTAGACCTATATTGGCTGCTTCCTGTCCTTTGCATTTTCTTTGTTCATCTTTTTTTTAAATAACCAGACAGACACACTATTATAGTTCAATTTGTTCAATATTGATTTTTCAGGCTGAAATACGATTTGTTCCCATGGCTGTTTGTAGTGACAGGTCTTTGGAACCAGGAGTTGTTGATAAAAGAAGATGTGTTGTTTCATCCAACCACACTGTCTGGAAGCTGGGAGGGCCAGGCAGGCCAGGCCATCTGAACTGCTCGCCCTGGAGGTGATGGCACTGCTTACAAGACAATTTAATTAATAGAATTCAAGTCCATTGTGCATGTCTTAATTAGATTTGGAATATCTGAATTCACCATTATATGGTACAAAATGTGCTAAAGTGGGAGACGCTGCCTTACCTACCTAACATCACAAATGACAACTTTCTTTCTTTCTTTCTAAGCAAGAGTTTGAAGTTGACAGTTTGCTCAGTTTATATTTTCAAGCATAGTCAGGGTTTATTTGGGCTGAGATGTGATTCTTAGAGTTTATTCCTGGCTAACAAGGGGAACAATTTTTTTTTTCTGAAAATCAAAGGTTCTAAAAGGGAAATATTTCCATTGCTTTACATTCCAATTTGTTTAAACACAAATCCAGCAATTGGTGAACACCTGAGAACAACAGAAAACCCACCAGCATGGGGAGTGAAGCTCTGCTCTTCTCAGGGATGTGACCCACAGCCACTGAGCAGGAGGCACTCCCATTTAAAATGCAGATAACTCCTTGGAGCACTGAGCATTGACCTCAGAGCAGCCGGTACAGAAAATAAACTTTATCCACCCAAAGCCTAACTGCCAGGTGGGATAAGCCATCTACATTGGTCTTGTTTACTTTGATCAGTGCTGGAAGGGGAGGGGATCGTGGAGGCTGCACAGCTCCGTGACTGCTACCATCTGTCTGAGCAGGGAGTGTATGACAGCAGGACATAAGGCAGAGAGCCGAGGTGGCCAGGGGACACAACCGTAAAAAGCCAACAAGAGATGACATTATTGTGGTATTACAGGTAATGAAAAAAAACAAAAAACAAAAACAAACAAACAAAAAAAACCCATCATCTGGTCAGTTAGCATCTTTCCTGTAAAATCATAGTTGTATAAATGTCTTTAATATCAATAACATTTATCCTTTTTTTATATAATAAGACTAGAGAACAAAAGAAAATATGACAGTTGCTGAAATTTCACTACTGTTTAAATGGAGCAAATATTATTTTATATATACAAGCACCACTTTTAAAATATGAAATTCAGATATTTATAGTAAAATTCTCTGCTGTCCTTAGCTACAGAAGAAGCATTTTCCTCCCAAACTTTCAGCATACAAATATACATAGAAAAAAGCAAATGATAACAAATTATGCTACTGGAATGAGAGGAAACGCGTCAACAAACACATCAACTATTAGACTGTCTTTTTAGATAAATATAAAGACCTACTCTGCTGAAAGCATGTCATGGGTTGTAATTTTAATAAGAGGAAGGCTATACTCTGAAACTATATATTTCATAACGACTGTCATCTGGAGAAATGCTAAAATGTACTGAAAAGAATGACATTTTAATCTAATTATAAACAGATTTTCATACTCATCAGACAATGTAATTTCCTCTGTAGTTTAGTGATGCTATATTTAAAATAGTTTTCTTGAGTATTCTACTTTCATAGTCAAAGCCATTTCAATATAAAATGATGAGGTGAAAATTCAGTTTTCTGCTTTAACATCAAGCAGAAGAAATATGTCTCAGGGACTTCATTTGAGGGATGATCTTTTTCCGCTGCAAAACATTGAGTCGTCTGTCAACAACTTAAGATAAAAAAGTATCTTGGGAGCGAAGTCACAAAAGTATATTATATAATTGTATGTAAAATGCTGTGATATATATATTTCATAAATATTTAATGCCTTAGTATAGTTACATCCCACTTTTCTTTCAATCTGAACTTCCCAGAAGACAGGCACGATTTATATGGTCCTGTGGTAACAGCACATTTTGCTCTCCCAAAATAATGTCTCTCTATCTATCACACAATATGAATAGGAATGTCGAAGCAGACAGAAGCCTGTGGCTAACAATTTCAGAGTGCCTACCTTCCAGCTCCTGAATTAGTATTCAGGAAACCAACCACAAGCCACCTGGCTTCCCTAAAGTGCTGTGCTCTTACCGGTCCTTTTGTGCAATGCTCCTTTGGGTCTGTTGTCGCTGTTGCCTGTGGAACCCGTCACACAGATCAAGTGCCGTTGGCCATACATTGCCATACAGGAGGAGGCAGCATGCCAGCAGCTCGGGTGTCCCCAGCATATGTTGCACATTTCCACCACAGCCTGGACACTGTGGTAAGTCACTAAGGCCAGCTCTCCCAGAGGCATTGTGCTGGAAGGTGTTGAAAGCTGCACACCAAAAGCATTTTTGATCCATGGGAAACAACCAGTGTTTCTTCGTGGGGGATAGTGGTGGGAGACTGTGGAGGCTCAGGCGCCGAGCTGTGCCATTAGCAGGGCAGGGTGTCCAGTAGGAAGGGCCAATGGTGACTGGCAGTAGAGCAGCTGAGACACTGATGAGCCTGGGACGTGCCTGCATGCGTAAGAACATCCAGAAAAGCCTGCACAAAGTACTGAAGGATAAAGAATGAGGCCCAGAAAGGGAGCAAGGCAAAACCCTGCCGAGGGACAAAACTTACTGGCAGAGGCCAGCTGGGAAATTGAGCATCCCTTCCACATGCTGTAGAAAATTCACTCTGTGCTTTGTTTTTTGACTTATTCACTGTCAGCAAGCACCTAATTCCATCACTGTTTTCTCCTCTGAGCAGGCCTAGCATGACAGGGCCGTAAATACCAGCTGGCAGCTCCAGCCACTGGGGATTAGAGGTTGAGGATGCAGGCAAGTGCTTCATGAGACTGCAAAAAAGTACCGCTGTGAGCTGTACATGTCAACTTCCTAACAATTTCAGTAGGGCTTTGCTGGCACACTTGACTATGTTATTAAATGCCTGCCCATATCCCTTGGTGGTTGGGGTTCAAAGTAATCTTCTGTTTCTATGACTCCATTTTCCAGATATAAAATGAGGAAAACAGAACTTCCTAACTCAAAGACTGTTGGGAAATTAAAAGCACTGAAACTTTCTCTCTTTTCAGTGCTTAAAATCATTAAGCGGCTCAGTAATCATGGCATGATAATATCAAATAATAACTTAGAGTAAATAGATTTGATAATAGTCTGAGAATATAATTATGCAATAACATACTGAGAAGAAAGTTCTTTGCAACCGTGGACCAGATTGCTATGGTTTTATGTAGAAGGAATAAGCAACATCATTTTAATCATCAACATGACCATTTTATTTTTTATTTATTTTTATTAGTATTTTTATGATGGGAACACCTCTTCTATGAGGAAAGGCTGAGAGCTGGTACTGTTCGGCCTGGAGAGGACAAGGCTCACGGGGGATCGCATCAATGTGTACAAATGCCTGTAGGGAGGGTGCAGAGAGAACAAAGCCAGGCTCTTTTCAGTGGTGCCCAGTGCCAGGACAGGAGGCAATGGGCACAAAGTGCTCCGAAAGTCTCATTCACTTCTTATGCAAGTACCTCAACATGCCTAGTCTTAAGTGGACAGATTTTCCCAATGCCTCATGTAGAACCAGATCCAGGTTACATTGGGGCATGCATTTGCAAACAGATCACATAAATATACGAGCTATACAGACCGGAACTATACTGTCTTCTCAGCTGGTGACCGCTCACCCTACCATTGAGCTCTGTGGAAAATTAGATCTCAATAGAAGTTCACAGAAACTTGACAAAGGCAGGAACCAGTCAGGAGAGAGAAGAGCAACAGGATTATCACATTAGCAGTCTTTGCAACATTGATCTTGGCTACTTTATTTTCAGAGAATTAGAAATTTAGTTAGATCTGGGGATTTTTCATCCACCAAAAAAAGGTCAAGGACTGGCCAATGTTAATGCCTGTCTTACAGCATGAGGATGCAGAAATCGGCAGTTGGATCTTGTGACGGCTCCTATATTCCTGTCTCAAATTCCAGGCTCTTTTATTCCCTTCAGATGTCCTTGGGCATACCTCTTGTTGGTACAAACCAGCATTGGTCCCGAGGAGACAACTCTCCTCCTGACAACTGGTACCAGTTGATTATCTTCTTACTGTGATCACCTGAGTTTCTCAGTTTCCATTGCAGTTCCACTCAGAGCAAATTTGGAGCCTTGTAGAACTGGTAGCATTGTAGAACTGCTCTACAATGTGCCAGCCTTGCTGTGGATTTGTTGAACATCATCCACCAGCTGGCAGGAATCAACTGTTTATTCTGAGGTTGGTCAAGGAAGAAGGATTTTATCAGCAAAACCAGCTAGAGGCATCCCTATCTTCTCTTTCTGGCAGCTTGTTCCTACCCACACATTAGAGCATGCCTTGGTGATATTAGTACAGCTGTCTGGGGGCTTGCACAGGCTCAGGTGTCCTGTTGACACCTCTGAGGGGTGACAGAGGAGAAAGGAGCAAGTTGGAAGCTTGAGGGCTGGAAGTCTCTGAGATCCTCGTTGGTGTTGCCCCCCGTAATGTGGAACCACCAGCACTGATGCTGCTGCGGCTACACTTGGCCTGCTGCACGGTGAAAGCAAGGAAAGATCTTGCTTCTGGTGCAGACTTGTCAATATCTAATAGCTACAATAATCATTCCTCAATAAAAAGGAAAGTTTGAAAAATACATAGTGTTAGAAGGTTAGTGATGTGAGACTCCAGAATGCAGACCGTAGTCCCTTTAATATGCTATTATGGCAATACGCATTAATAATTCAGCAGTTTGATACAGTTGGTGTTGATTAAAAGAATTAATCCAGCAAGCTCACTGAGGACAATGTGCTAGCTAGCAGGCACTGATAAACAAGAACCCACAGCAGTGTAATTACCTGTAAGGGTCAATGTAGGTGACACATGCAGAACGGTACCAACCAGACGCTCGGCAGGCAGCAAACACTGGCCATTGCCTGTTCCTCGCCTGCTTGGACAGCTGCGGGGAGGAGGATCCACAACAGCCCCTGGAAGGGCAAAGAGATCAAAGGGCTTTGGACTCCCCAGTGGAGGAAGAGGCATTTCAATGGCAAAAGAAAAGAAACATTTGAAAAGCATAGAAGGTGTTGGTGAGAGAACAGGTGGGAGGGAAGGAAAAGTCAAGATAAACTGAAAGCTACAGGGTTAAAATAAAGCAAGAGAAAACCAAACCATAAAGACCTACCACTGGGAGAAAGGTCATTTGATAGACCACAGTATAGAAATGCTTAATGTCAGCGAGGCCTAACATATAATATGTATCATCAAGCATCATACTTATGAAAAAACTTACTGAAACTTACTTGTATTCCATGCTGGTTCTTCTCTGTTTTGGCTCCTTGGAACTTACTATGCCTTACATTTTATTTGTCGTAAGCAAACACTGATTAACTAGTGAAGAGTATATAGCCCATGAGATATTTCTTCTACAAACAATACACTCCCTTTCAATTCAATAATGAATTTTGGATGTACTGAACTGCATCAGCAGATTGACTTTAGCTCACCAACATTGGCTTGCACTGTTGCAGGTAAATTGTATTCTACTGACAGAGCTTTTTCAAAAAGAAACCTTTCATGTGGCGTGGTAGCAGTACAGTGTATGAAAGACTTTGTATTTTATTGCAAACTAGACATGTTAAGAATGTAACAGCAGTGAAACAGAAGACAGCTGTACAATGTACAAATAATTCCTTTATCCCTATTGACAGTTAATATAAAAAGTTGTTTTAATACACAGTAATATTAGGGTTTTCTTCTTCCTCCTTCCTTCTCTGTGCACTGCCTAGAAAAATACTTCCCTTTACATAGTAAACACGAAGAAGAGTAATTGTCATTGTGCCAATATATCTGATTATTGTTAATTAAAACTTTAACATTATTACTATTGTTATTTTATGTTGATGAGAGATCTGATGTTGACTTGAGAAAGCAGTGGTCCATCTAAAGCTTAAAGCCTGTCAGGAACAACACAATGTTGTATATAAGTTGTCCTGGAACTAATTTAAGAGAAAACCTGTTTCATTTGCGAAATCACGCTAATGGTCACTTCTGCAGCCTGGTGTAAGATTTTATTATTAGTTATTTGCACTGAGGTGATGCTCAGGACTTCCAGTCATAATTAAGAACTTTTTGTAGCATGCATGTACAGAAAGTATTAAGTAGCTTTATCAAAGTGTAAGAGGAGACAGAGGGACAGCACATAAAGACAGGTCACGGGTTGAGTGTAACAGATATTCCTAAATACATGTGTGCTGTCTGTTACTTCTTTGTTCAGTGCTGCACAGCACCCAAAACACTCCTCAGAACCTGGGAGAGTTCATTAATGAAAGGACAGCTTGAAACATACACATAGTGTTAAATTTATTTAATTTTCCTCTTTATGAAAATATAGTCCTAAAATTCATTTTGTGGAGTGTGTAGGAGAAGAGGGCTTTAGCCAGGAGCAAGAATGGGCATGGGTATTATCAGTTTAAACAAAGAAGTAGGGGAGGTAGAGAAAATCATAATGCAGCATTGCAAATGCTAGTCCCAGCCTCATCTTCCCAAAGTATTTTGTAGATCTGTCTTAAAATCAAGTGTGAGAGATCAGAAGAGAAAAGGTAGCACTGTAAGAAATGTGTTTTTGTTTGTTTGTTTGTTTGTTTGTTTTTCCCTCTGGAAGAGCATTTCTTCATTCTTTTATTCTTGATTCCTGGCAAGGTTAAAGACTTGTTTGAAGGACAGTAAGCTGGGTTCTGAGAAAGAGATTTCAGGAGGAAAGAGGGAATGATCTTCTGCTAGTGTATGTTATAATTGTTTCCTACATATGTCTTATGAGCTAGACAGAATAGGATCAGGTCACTGATACTTGTACAGCAAGAAAAACAGATTTCTTTTTCTTTTTCTTTTTCTTTTTTTTTTCCTTTTATTTCTTTTTCTTTTTCCCTTTCTCTCTCTTTCTTTCTTTCTAATTGCTTCATGCATTTCTGAAAACAGAGGGGAAAAAATGGTGAGGTTTTTAACAGAGGTTTCTCTGGGTAGACTTACACTTTAAACCATTTTTTTAACAAACTGTACACCAGAGAGTTTATATATTTCTTTCTTGCACACATGCCTTCATGAACATCTGGTAAATGTTACAAGAATGTATGGTTCTTGGAAATGGATTAAGTGATAATACTATTAGATTAAAAATCAGTCAGCCCAATAGCATAAAATCCCCTCATATTAAAGCTATTTTACTTTACAAAACTTTTTCTGTTCTCCTGTGATGTTCTTTCTATCCAAGTGTATCTTTGCTGGGGAAAGTGTAATATTTGGCCTTGGCCACGTAGTAATTTTCTTAAATCTCAAAATATCTCACACGATTCAAGATTTACAAAGGTATTTTGTGTTGAGTTACGAAATTGTCCTTTTGTACTTCCGATAGGTTTGCTAGGTTGATTGAGAGTCAGTGGGTGAAAATAGGACTCAAATTCAGTTTTGATTGATGAGCCAGATGACACAGTTGAGAAAAAGTAGGGCACTGCAGCTTGTGTTCCCTCCAAGTGGATAAAAATAAAGGACTAAATTTTCAAAACATTCAGGTCACTGAAGTAGGCTTTGGTATTCATTATAGCAGGTGCATGTGGCAATAGTACCCATGGGCTGTTCCAGGCGCTGGTTCAGCAAGGCAATGAATTGCAATTCTTAAAATTTAACTCTGCTGAAGCAGAGTGCCCTGGAAAATCAACCTGTCCAAATAGCATGGCTAGGTGGAAGTATCACAGATTAGATAGTTTTGCATGCGTTTCCTCATCATAACTCCTAACATCGTAACATTGTTCCCTCACAGTAACTCCTGCTTACTTTACCATGCAAATATGGGACTTCAGCGGTGAGGAATAAACACCAAGGCTCAGGCGTGTTGTTCTGTGCTGCACTCGCAGAGCAGAGCTATCAGGACTGACCGCAGGAAGAGATGGATTTGCTCTGCAGGCATGGAGAGAGAAGGGTGCCTGCGTCACCACTGCCTCCCACCACGTGCTGGCTGTGAAGGCAAGAGGGTTGCCTGTGTTCTCCATCCCGCTAGGACAGTTGTAGAAAATGCTGGGCGTGTGCTAGCCTACAGATAACCATTAAGCTCCTTCAGGTCGTAGGATCCATCCAGCACAGGGAAGATTCAAGGTCAGACATGAGGGTTGCTTTTGTGTGCCTCGTTTCCAGGCATAGCCGAGGATCTAGTCTAGAGAGTGTTTCATGCACTAGAGACTGCCAACCAGTTGTAAAATGGATCTCACTTTAGGATTTAAATTCTCTAGGAATAAGTTAAGAGCCAGTCCCTGAAAAGGCAAGTGGCTGTACGTCCTAGCTGTCAGTTGCAGGAAAGAGCAAGCCTTCCCCAGAGCTGCATCCTCCTTCCAGGGCCCCTTACTTCTTGGGCTGCATCGAGGAAGCATCTGAAAGTCATCCTAAGAACCTGCACCGTGGCCCCTGTACGATGCACACACAGGCGGCCACATCCACCACCAGACTCTCCCACTACGGCAAAGTAACTTGGCCTGGAGGTGACATGCAGTTACCACAAGGTCTCACATAGGCCAGGATGTTTGTGGACATCCAGAAGTTCACTGTTACAAATGCCAACAGTTTCAAGAACTGCCCAACGCAGAGACATAGAGCAGTCGGCGTCTGAACTAGGCTTCAGCACGCTGTCCCCGGTGCACGAGGAAGTCCATACGCGCACACTGTTCAGTCTGAACCAATTACGTAGGTCAGGGAGGCCTCAGAGAGCTGTGCTGTGCTGTGTACACACCTGGGGGCCCAGGGAAACAAACGGAGTCAAAGGGAGCTGAAGCTGAAAGCCATTTTGGCAAGTTAATGTGACCTTTCCATGAATGGGAGTGAGGGCGTGCTACTTGTCAGGGAAGACGTCACCACGCTGTGTGCAGGCTTACTTCTGCGAATCCCACTGTAACACATGTCCAACTCAGCTGGCTGCATAAAATTGTTCGAGTGAGCACACAAACTCTGAGGTAATGCAGGCTGAATTAAAACAGGCAAAGCACCTACCAAAACTCCCCAATGGCATTATTAAACTGGGCCTCAACTAACCACAAATAGAAAACAAAGAAATAAGGTGTAACTACTGAAAAAACTAATTACAGACAGGCCATTTAGTGCATAACCCTTTCTGGGGCTGTGTGTTTTGAAAATGACCCAGAGAAAGCTGGCAGGCTTTCTGTCACCATCATTTCCTGGGTGCCCAAGAACCTGGGCAACGTCTTTGAGACAAAACCAAGATCAGTCCAGGTGGTGATAAGATCAGGAGGGAGGCTTAGACTCCAACAGCTGTTTGAGTCCACCTTAACTACTGCTTTCTTTATTTTCTTTCATAACAGTCTTTCACACCAGGCTGACAAGACGGGGGAGGAAGTACTAAAAATTCTATAGCGTAGAAGGAAGAGAAATAAAGTGTTTTATGAGCCCTTATTTTCAGTACAAAGTATTAAGTACTTTAACTGATTTTCCTCTTTTCAGCATCTTGAACAAGAGGTTAAAAAGACTGATTCTGCTGGCTGACTGCCACAGGACTTAGGAGGACAAGGTCACTTTATTTAAAACACAGAATTTTATTTAATGTAGTACTCTAATAAGGTCATGTTGACATCCTGAATTCTCTAGGCCATTACATTCCTTCAGCATTAACACAATCCTACAAATCATGGATAATTACCTTTCTTCCAAGATATGGCACAACTTAGAACATAAATAACATGAAAGGTTGAGGAAGCACACTCTGAATGCATGTATTTATGTACACATACGCAGCCCTCAACCCCCCTTGGGCCCACACCTCCTAGAGTGAGCAAGTTCCTTTTTGGATAATGTCATAGGATAAACCTGACTGCAAGTCTATACATGAGATTACTTTTTCCATGACATAAAATAGTTATCTCAGTAAAACTATTAACTATTAGCTATATCGCTTGGACACTGAGATCACAGGTTAAATATGAATCCTTATTGCAACTCTAAAGGGAATTACTTTTAGTCTGAACAAGACATGACTCACTCAAGAAAGAATTTGTGCCTGACCATGCATACAAACTTTCTTGATTCTAAATACCACTACTCCGTGATGTAAACCCTCCCCTAAACACAGCCCTCAAAACTATGTACATTCATTCTTTTGCTATCACAGATCAGTGGTCTTAACCTTTGTGGACAGTGTTGCACCATTAAATTAACAGCACAAAATGATTTTTTGAGCAAGCCACTAAATCTCAAGCCTTTTCCCCTCCCTCTCAAGTAGAATGCAACCACGCAGGATATTGGAAATGGTACGGACACAGACTTTGCTGACTCTTTTTTCTTCCACCGCAATATTTCTACTGTCACCAGCCTGCTTGGTGATAAATTTTAAAGACCTAAATATGTCTGTACTCTCCTATCATGTCTCCATCCTCCTGCCGCATTTAGATGGCACTGAATGCCCTCTTCAAAGATTACTCGTTTCTATAAAGTCAAGCTGTGTTGTTTCAATTTTGATAAGATTCATGTTGTTTGACCCAAATCTAGATGATTTCTTTTAGCCAGAATAGAACACCTTACCCACCTGATACACAACACATGGCAACCCGTCTGATTGCTTCTCAACTTAACTGCATTTGTGTTGATGTCTGTGAGGACATGATTCTTAGGAATCCACATCCTGCCTGCCCACGAGGGCATGACATTCAATCAGAGCCACTCTTGCAAAAGCCCACAAATTGAGTGTACAGAAACAGCTGTTCAGATATATTTTGTTCTACAAGAACAGGAAATGTACTATGTTCCAGCCTTCATTTAACAGACACAGCCAATTTTGAAGGATTTTACTTCTTCTCAGAGCAATTAAATGTAGCAGAACCCTTAATGCAAGTGAATTCAGAGAATCTTACATTTATGCCTATCTTTCTTCATATACATATAATTTAGGGCCGATCAGTGATACTTTAGACTTGATATAACCACTGAGTTTATACCCTTGCCAAACTTGAAGAAAAACCCTGAAGGACAAATCAGTTCCCTATTGCTATTCAGTATTCAGCTGTCAGGGTGACAGCTTTGATATTATCTCATGTTCTCCGCGAGTAACCGTTTACTGGCTCCCACACTGTCCTGGTTCATCCCACTCCTCCCCACTCCCCCCCCCAAGTCCGATGTACTGTGAGTTCACGCTGTAGGTATGCCAGAGCAGAACATGTTTGGTTGATGACTATTGTCTAGTAGCTGATTTTAGTTACTTAAAGTTCTTCAGCACAATTATTTAGACTTTTCTTGAGAGGAAGGATATTTTCTCGTAAGACATGTCAAAATGGAGGAGTTTGTGATTTTGCTTTGAGACTAGCTCTTTTGCAAAAAAAAACACCTTTCAGTCAACTTGAAAGTGTCTGTGTATTTGAGTCACTTTCAGTTACTTCTTTTAGGTGATGAAAATAGTCTTGATATTAATAACGGTGCCAAATGTGGTTGTTTCCCTTTCGCCAGACTCATCCCCCTCAGGGTCTACAGCTCAGCGATCAGAGCAGCGGAGCTCCAGCTTCAAATCTCGTCTTTGCCATTTGCCACTCAGCACAGGGCAGCCACTGGGTGCTGGAACTTTATCGAGAGCTATCCATGCTTTTCAACTAAGCTCGTGTTTGTCTAACATCATCTTACACTCACTGGAACAAAGACTAATGTACAGTGGTCCCCTCCTCTGGTCACTGTCTGCCACCAGGCTGTCATCTCCTTGCAGCCTAACACCACCTCCTTGGTTTTTGGTGTTTGGAACACCTCAGATTTTCATTGGAAATGTGTCATTAATAAAAGATTTCTTTAGTTAACGTAAAGGCTCAGAGAAAAATAGGCTGTGATTGACACAGAACCTCTTTATTTCAGTTTCACATCTCCTAACAGAAAACATCCGTGATTCATGCTGCTCTGAGAGGACCTTACATTTCTTATGAGAAGATTTTCTCAGCGAAGGTTAGTAGCCTGTGGACTAGACTAGAGAAGCTGCTAGCCCACTGAGGTGGCAGGGGAGTCATTGCATCTCCCTGAGCAGTGGAGTTAGAGCAGACTACTAACTTTCTGTGTGGTTTTCTAGCACCCAAGGACACAAACGTGGTTTCTGCCTCAGCTGTATGGGTGAATTAGATCTATCTTCTCTTCTACCCTCTCCCTTGAGTTCCCTCTTGGGACGGGCAGCCTGTACCTGCATTTTCTGTACCTCAGAACTGTGTTTGGTGCTACAGAGCACCAATATCTACCAATAGAAGCTTTTCCCACTCTGCTAGCAGCTGGACTTCTCCAGCAGTAGGGAGCCCAGCCATCACTAAGCTTAGCCAGTGGATGAGTGATGTGATGATGTGTTTAATTAACTTGATTAATGGTTTATGAAGAGGGATGATCGCAGCAGAATGAAGCTTCTGCTGGAAAAAGACTGATCTGTAATAGCTTGCTCCAGAATCTCATTCACTTCTTGCTGAGGCCTGTTGCGACTTTGTTATACAGTCCACAACACTGAATTCAGTACACAGAATCCTTGACTAGCAAAATGGTGTGAAAATGTACTTAACTTACTCCGGAATGAAACTGAAATGACATGCTTGCATTCACATATAGTATTATTATGGTACATTACTGGTGGTATTATCAAGGTAAATATGATCACTTAGAAAACTGAACATTATGACACCTCTCTTTCTGCACATCTATCCCAAAGAAATCTGTGATTTCATCATCAGATATGTTAATGGCTTTAATTCAAAACACAAACAACAGCGGATAAAACTCAGACTGTCCAGACATTCGCTTTGGAAGCAAGAATGTGAACTCCTCGATGACACAGCTGCGCTGCTCTACCATTGTCCCCCCAGCCCATGCCACCAAAAACCTTTTTTGGGGAAAAATCATTGAGTTACAAAGGCAGTGCAGGTTCTGTTTGGCAGAGAGTCCTGCATCTCTAGCCCAGCAAGACTGCAAGTGTGAGAGGTTTCTAAAAATGGAGAATGACTGATTCATAAAAATGGAAAACTGAAGGAGGCCAGTAAATAAAATTGTCCAGCTACCCAGCCACAGTTTCCTGTCACCACTGAAGAGAGGTGTGCTCTTAGGCAAACATTTTCTAATATTTAAACAAGTATTTGGCTTGAAGGTTGGGAAAATATTGTTTTATAGCAAAGACACACCCATTCCCCACCACGAATGCAACTGTACCTACCAGATGTTGCCATAAATTAGCTCAAATCATGAAACCTATTGTATCTGGTGAATTGAGTACACTTGATCAAAATGGAGCCCAGTATGTCACACGTATTGTTTTAAATGGCTTTTCTATTTCCATTATAGATTGAGATACTCAGTCATTTGGACAATGAGGGGACAAGTGATTAAGGAATTGGACAGAGCTAGCCAAGCATACCAAATTGGTCAATGAAGTTCCTTGACCTCTTTTTCTGTAACGATGCTTAAATGCATGCTGTCTCAGTGCGATGTAATAAAGCATTTGTTTGGAATACTCCCTTCAAGAGCTTGCCTGCATTACATTATTTCAGACAGTATCCATTATTAATTGTCATTGATATTGATTGAGACAGCTTTTCCCCTACACATTGTTGCTTTACAGAAAAAAAAATGTATTTTAAAGATACACCCATGCTGACGAAAGCTGCTGAAGTGACTGTGTAGGGACGTGACTTCTCTGTCTTTATCTGTGCTTCTCTCAATTAATTTCTGGATGTGCAGCATAGATTTTTTTCAGTTGTTCACTTCAAACCCCTCACCCTAATTTAATGGCACCGCATCTCTGTGTGGTGCTACAATTCATATATACGAAGGAGGCAGCTTGGAACTGTTTACCTTTCAATAGTTTAGCAGTTCAGCCATGGGGGAAAAGTGCATCTTTCCACCAAAACACCCAAGTGTCTGTAGTGCCGCCTCCCCGCTTGTATGATTGAACGTCCATTCAACGGGTGCATGTGCAAGCACGTCACGCGTACATGCGTGGGCTGGAGCACGTCTGCGCTCCTGGCACATGTGCGAGAGTCTGCTTGTTCGGCCTGCCACACGTGTACCTCCCGCAGGCACGATTTGACCAAGCACTCAAGCCCATTGCTTTCAGAACTACGTTCTGAGTACGGAACGAGATGGGGGTGCAAGCCCCTGGAACAACTCAGCTGTAGGTGGCAGTGGGGAATGGGCCAGAAACTGGATGAACTGTTCTGCTGGGCCAGATTCTGCCCACAGCATAGTTTAGCTTTTGTGTGAAAGGAAATGCTAATGCATCATTTTCATTTTCTAGCATGAAAAACTGTTTCATGCTTTTCATTTTTGTATTCTTAGTCCTTATAGCTTAGAGATGTACCTCACAGCTTAGGAGATGTTGCTGCATTTGATTTACTCCATCCAAACTCGCTGGCTTAACCTCATTAAGTTCCAAAATTTACAAACTGCTGCTTTCTTTCTGTGGCGTCAGTTGAGATGTGGGACGAAAGCAGTGAGATCCCACCTCGTTTATCAGAAGCTGCATTCAGTCCTCTTAAGGGACACCGGGACAAGCTACGGTTTTCTGTTTCTTTTCATGCGGTGGCAACCTTCGCCGTGGGTTAACTGTGTGGTTGAGATGGGTACAGGAAGAAACGTTTCAAGTGGAACTTGAGCAGGTTGCTGTTCTGGACCATCACAAAGGGCTGACTGGAGAGTGTATTTGTATTCATTGCGAACACTGCTCTGAGAACTAGCCAGGTATTTCTTGCCATTAAAAAAAAGAAAGAAAGAAAGAAAGAAAATCAGCATTTTCAGGAGCGCAGCACGGAATCAGAGTAATTTAGCTTGGATGGGGCTTCTGGAGGTCGCCTGCTTCAAACCTCAGCCCCGAACAGGCCCCGCTTGGAAGCTGTGGCTCTGAGGAGGGACGTTGGCTGCCCGCTGCTGCCAGGATTACTTCTGGAACCCATCGCGTACGTGAACAGAAAGTCAACCTCCTGCCTCAAACCGGCGGCTCCGGCATCGCCTCCTTCCGCCTTGCCGAGCGCTGCCTGAAACGTGCTAACGCGGTGCGAGGAA
>VXAL01010881.1:24453-113236 GCA_013399475.1 Chauna torquata | reverse complement strand
GGCTGCGGCGCGGGGCTGCCCCGGCGCCAGGCCGGAGCGAGGCGGAAAGCGGCCCGGCCCCGGCCCCGGCGCGACCTAGCCGGGGCAAGCCGCTGGGAAGTTTCTTTCGCAATGGAACACCCGATTGCTCATCGTGGGTGCCTGGGAAGAGCCCACCCGTGACTAATTCGGCCTTTTGGTCTGAGCAGGCTTTTCATTCGCCCTGCGAAATCCTGGAAGCCACGCTCAGCCAGCATGCACCCCACGGGCGTGCGGACCTGGCTGCTGCTCCTGGCTGCTGCCGAAATAGCGAGTACTGAGTCATCTGCTGCTTGTGCAGGAGTTCAGAAATTCTGTCTTTTAGTGAAGCGCAGGGGTGCTCTCGGTTTGAATTTATGCCTGTGGTTCTGAGGTGAGTCCGTGTCGTTTTTGGAGCATCTCACGGTAGGGGGAAGAAGAAAGACTCTGCACACCTTGCGTAGCCAGTGTCATGCAGCAGAGGCTCTGAGTAATCCTGTCTGCAAATATTTAGCTTTCATCCCACCTGCCCTTGGCTTCAGGAGGGCGTTGGGCTATCTTGTGATAGTGATAGCTGAGAGGCAGCCCGGAAATGACAGAGTGGAAACAGAAGGTATCTGAGCCATTACGCTGACATCCCAGGACCTGCACAATTCTCTTGTGTAAGAGGTATCTTTTATGTAAGATGCGTAACCCAGGACAGAATTAGTGCTGCCTCCCACAAACATCTATATTGATGTCCTTGCTGCATGTTAAATTATTAAAAGTGAAGCTATATTTTAAGTCTGCCCTACTTAGCACTAAGAGCAAAAGTATTGACTTTGGTTAATCTTTAAAGAGGCAGGCACTGTGCCAGATTGCCAACACCCCCCCAAAAAAATTTTGGTACTTTTGAAATTCTGGTGAGGTGCCCATCTTCAGTGAATTTTTAAGTCCTTTTAGAAGTCTCTTCCTAGGGTCTCAGTCTCCTTTGTATTTCTTTCAGTCTGATTTTGGGGGGTAGGACACAAACTGCCTAGCCATTGTTTTTTTTTGTTTTTTTTTTTTAACTGTCAGTTTTGGTTTCATCTTTGTGTGTAAAAGACTGACATATAATGCTTATTTGCTTCCAAATAGCAATTTTCATTGGTATTTTGAAAGATTTGAGGAAATATTCCTTTGGCCAAGGTTTTTATAAGCACTTGTTTTTAAAAACCTGTTATGTTTCAGTTAAGATTGTAATGGACAGCCTCCCTGTAAAGAACGAGTACAGGCATTTGCACTGGGAAGCTGAACTATGACGATTTGAATGACTGAATTACTTACTGAAATAAGTAGCAAAGGCTTCTCGAATAAGAAAAGCTTTAAAAATTCACCCTAAAATTAGACCAAACAGAAGGCCTTGCCCTCCAAGTGATTTGAGACTTGGCAGTACATTGGTACTACTATAAAAGATGCAGTTTTTTTTCCCTGCCCCTAAGTGATCACTGTTACTATTAATGGAAATATAATCAGCAGGTATCAATAATGACACTTAATGTTTTGCAGTATACTTACTTGACCATCTTTTGGCACTTCCTGAATGTTTAGGACAAGCATTGCCTTTTTAAAAAAAGAAATAAAAACACGTTGAATGTACAGATCAGGTCGTTTGCTTACTATAAAGAGTTTTTTTTGTTTGTTTTGTTTAACAAAAATGGTAAAATAGAGTTATGGGTTCTACTCCCCTCTCCTCTTCTGATCCTAATAACCAGAAATAGAGTTTATAAGAAGAGTAAGTGATATGCCTGTGATATATGCAATTATATGTCTTCAGTGAATGCATTTTAAGCTTTAATCAATATGTGGTAGTAATATTGATGAGACAAGCACAGAGTTGTGATAGTACGTCAGCACTGAAGTCTTGTTTTTCAACAGTAAGGACAAACACAGGAAAGGCAACTGGTACTGGTGGTACCAGCTGATGGTTGCTTCTGGGCTAGGAGAAGCGATATGAAATTGCAGGGAGTGCTAGGGTGTTCCTTATGTTCAGCTGACTGAATTTGCCATTCCTCATGTAAATAAATGCACGCCTACCTCCTGTGCAGAGGACCAAGCTTATCTCACAGCTTTTTAGTTTTCTATATAAAGCATATAGGGAAAGCATTTAATTTTAGCATTCCCAAATCCACTTCTTTTTTTCCCCTCCCATCCTTATTATATTCTTTGGCTTCTTACTAACTAGAGGAAAAAAAGCTGAAGCTAGTTAAGAATTCTGAAATAGTCTTCAATGGAGGGCATTTGCAGAGTAAACACAATGAGGCAAATTGTTACTTGGAAGAAATTCACATTGCACACACAGGCTGTCACAGGACAGTCACAAGCTGCCTGAAGGGTGGGCAAACACGGGGCAGTGAAATGGACTGGGGGTGAGGCTTCAGCAGACTGTAGCAGTGACTGGCAGCAGGTTTAACGACTTTTAACATATTTATTCCTCCCTATACAGCTTAAGCAGTCATGCAGAATGCCATATGAGCAATCTGCAAAAGGAAGCAATTTGGTCATTAAGCACTGACAACATAAACACGAAGAATGTACAATTGTGTGCATTTAACTAGCGTCTGTCTTGAAACTCGTTATAATTATGACCTTACGCACGTGTATGGTCAGCGCTAGATGTCATGAATGATCTTGTTGGAGCAGTTGTTTCTGGTTAGCTTTGTTGTGGGGCCAGTATTAGAAATAAAATACATTTGTATAATAAAAAATGAAGTAATTTCTTGTACTCGCTCTCCCAGGTAGTGTGCTTTCACTGTTCTTAGCATACTGTTAGGCTCTAAGATCTTGCTGCATATTAGTGCAATATGGGAATACTGCACTGTGTGGAATACTGTAAGCAGAATGGAGTAAAAAAGGAAATTGATACTGCTTGTGGTGGGAAAATCTGAAGTCTAAAGTGGTTTCTATCTGTTCAGGGAAAACAGGCAGGGAAGGAAGGGAGTTGCCGATTTAGGAACTTAAGGCCTGTGTTTTGACACACCTTTTTGGAAAGAGTCTTTTCAGTGTAAAGATATGCCTCAGTATTTCACACGAAAGGAGGATAAGTCTTATTCTGGCTTCCCAGCTTTGAGTGTTTTTCCTCCATCATGAACATGGCAATAGGTTTCACTTAACATATGGATACCAGAGGGGGTGGTGAGAAAGAGCTGCTTTGGATCCTTCTCTGTTGTGACAGAGTTAGCAAGACACACCTTGCCCTGATCTCAGCATTGGCACAGCAAAGGTGAGGAGAAGTTGCGTCTTCTATAATGGCAATGCGTGATTTTCATTTTTGTTTAAGATCAGACTGTACGCTTGTCTGAGCCACAGAAGTCAAGATCAGTAGGAAAAGGGAGGAGAGAGCTGTTAGTGTTCAGAGGCTTCTGAAACCCATAATGTGGTTGTCTGCAAGGTGGTTAGTGGGTATTGACATCTTCTCCAGACTTTAGCCTCTACCAGTTTAAATGTTAGCGCTGAGGACTGGGTATGTTATGTCACATCACAAGGAGTGACGCCCAAGGTCTATGAGGTACTAAATTCAGTTTTCTGCTTGCTGTATTCTGAAGAGAGTAAAGAACACCTGTGCAATAGTTGTAGCTAAATGCTGACAATGGCTAGTGTCTTTTAACTGCTCAGTTGAAGAAGTAGTAAAGAAATATAGTATGTCTTTCAGGGAAGGTTTTGTATTCAAGTTAAATAGCTTACATGAGTTTTACTGGCAAACAGTATGAGGAATTAATATTAATGCATATATCATTTGATTCTTAAGGGCATTCTCTGCTGGGTCTGATTCTCATAAGCATTGTTACTGAGGATTTGTAAGTGAAACTAAACGATACCTTATGAAAGATGACAGACTGGGAGATGGTGCTGGAGTCAGTGGATGTCTGCAAAAGAAGGTAGAGTCGATATGAAGTGATTAGGGAGAGAAAAACCTGTCAGTCTCCCTCATTTTTTCAACATTCTTCTGTCAAGAAGTGACCTTTATTACACTTCTACCTCCTGGGGGGAACAGACCCTATATCCAATGCAAACTTAGTGTGCATTACAGATCTTAACGAATCCATGGAAGAGTAGGGAGTGCCATGAAAGCATCGTGATGTCCTTGTAACATGCCGTTATAAGATTCATACGTTCTTACAACAGAGCCCTCAGGTGGAAGAGGCCACTTGGGTATTTCATACCTTATGGAAAAGGCCAAATTTGACTTAATTAGAAAAAGGACACTTCACAGAGGCTTTAGGCAAAGCAGACTTATTTATTCCATATTTAAGATTAATGTCAAATGTATTTTTTATTTTGTAGGCATCAGAATACGTGATCTGTGTCCCTGAGGATGTCTTTATTAGCTCATTAATACACACTGAATAAATGCGTTGCATAATTAATGCCAAATGCATGTCTAGAAACCTGTCACAGGATTCTCTGTTGCCTCTTTATGAAAATATACGAACTTTGTGATAGTTTAAACTCAGTCACCTCTGACTCCAGCAGAAAACTGAAGCTTCATTGTACTGCTCCTCTGACTGTAGCACTTGTAGATCATTTAAATACCTGTGACAAATGGCAGCTACTCACCAGGGCTGGGCAGCCAAACTTTGGGAAGGAACATTGTTTCTCTTTTAAGAGTTGTTTGCAAGCAACAGCATCCACAGGAAAATGTAATTTGCTGGAGATGCTCTAAGAGACAAAGCTAGGCTGTGCTGTGCTCTGCAACAGAATGGTGTTTGTACAGGAGTGCTGGTGAGGAAAGCAAAGGAAATGAAGAAGTTGAAAAAGATGCCAGAGCAGGATTACACTCAATATGCCAACTGTTTGAATATTGACTTAGGATGTGAGAAACCACGTTCTTTTCCATGCTTTGCTTGGAGGGATTTGAACCCACACTCCAGGAGAGTGATCCCAGAGTGCTCTGTAGCATCAAACCGGATGGTCATAGCTGTTCTCCGAGGCTGTCCGCTTCCAGACAGATCAGGAGACAGTCCTGGAACCAGACATCCCACCTCTCCACTTCAGTAGTATACACACAAAGGGAAAGAGTCATTCTGTCTGCCTGTGTGTCTGCTTTCCTCTTGGGTAAAATTCCCATTTTTAAAGACCACAGAGCAGCTCCACACTTGCTACTGTCATATTCCAGTTTCGCCTCAGGGTTAAGGTGCTGGCTCCTGGGAGGTGAGAAACTTAAGCTGAGTTCTGCTGAATGCTGTTCTCAGAACAAGGATTTGAACTAAGGTTTTCCAGTCCTCTTGAGGAAGAGGAGGGGAAAAAAAAGACTACCATTATGTATCCTAGGAAGCTGTAAGAGAAGACAAGATTAATACATATAGAATAATACTGAGAAGGTAGATTGGATGCTTTTGGTCTCCCTGTCTTACAATGCAAAAACATGGGAACGTTCAACAAAAGCAAAACAACCTCAAATTTAAGATTACCGAAGAAAGGACTTAAGTTTTTAAAAACAAAACGACAACAACAGCAAAACCCCTCAACCTGTCTGAGTTTGGGTGGGGAAAAAAAATCAAATTTATATGAATATTTCCAAAATGCCAGTATTTGTCAAAATCAGTGATAGTAAATGTTTTGGGAAGGATATTAGGCTTCGTGCGTCAGGATGCAAGCCGCCACTCCTTGGTTACCAGAGATGACAGTTCCAGCCAGTAGCCTAGTTGCATTACCTCTTGTGTGCCTAGGACAAAGTTCTTGTTTTCTCTACTGAAATAGACGGTAGCACGGAGGAAACCCGCATCTGTCCTGTCTCGTGTTCTGGGCAGGCTGGCAGTTCCTGGTTTCTCATGCAAGCGCAGCCACCAGCTATGCCAAACTCCAGCCTGTGCAAGCTGAAATAAAGGGTGGCAACACTAGCTCTAGTCCAAAGTTTATGCTTTACAGGCCAGTGAGTAGTTAAGACCATCTCCTGGCAGAAACCAGAGAAGCCATGGAGCAGCCTGACTGTGTTATTGTTCAGAGTGGTGCTGGCTGGTGATGGATGGAGTGCCTCTTATCTGCTCTGTCCTCGCTTCTGCATCATGCTGTGCCACTGCCTTGCTAAATTCCCAGTGATGAGGAGCTAGCCCAGCAGCTCTCCGCATTGGAAGGTCTACTGCTACTGTCTCTCTTGTCCTTCTATGTCAGGTCTAACGTCATTCTTCTTCTGCGGCAGGAAAAAATAATAAAAAGTTAATAAAGCAGTCCACAGAACTTAGTGTGATACACAGAGTATAACTGGGGTCAGGACTGAGTTGATGGTATTCTGCCCTGGGCTTATTAATTGACTCTTTTCATAAATGTTAACTTTACTATTTCTCTATTTTTTCCTAATTCTGCTGTGTTAAAATTATCTGCTGTTTGTCATACATACACAGATTATGTGTCCTCCAGTTACTCTGTCGTTATTTCTAATTATTACTCTGTCTGGCTTTATTTTGTTCTGTGATATTTACATCTTTATTGAAAGGAAGAGAGTAATCTCTTCAAAAACTTGCGTTTCATTAGAAAGTTTGTAATCCTTTTGCAAAGTTGGAATTTTTATTACCATTCTGCTGACATCTCTAAATTGATTCCTAAGCTAAAAGTTATATATGCCTTCAGAATAGGACTTCTAAAATGCATGCATGTAATAATCAAATCTTGCAGTTCCTAGCCATTGCTGAATAGGATTTTCACTTTTATGTGTATGTAACTTAAAATAACTCTTTTTTGAAATGCATAGTTCTTCCTGTTTTCATTTATCTGTTGGCTGTTTTTTGTTTCATTTTGACCCACTGCATCATCGTTTTAATCATCTGTGCTTTTTTTGGGTAGAAGAACACCATGATCCACGGAGAAATGTCTAGTTTAGCCACTGCTCCAGGTTAATTATAAACTAGGCCACACGCTGCTAAACCACATGAAGACCAGAAGGTTTCTTGGCGTGTACGGAAATGGAATTTTAGCAATTTGAGAAAAATTGGGATACCTGGGCAAATTTTGATGCGTTCAGGATTAGAGAGTAGCAATAAAAAGTTTTTTTTTCTCAAGTTAGCTCCCTAAATTACTACTGTGTCTCTGGATCTGACCTCAGCTACATGAAGTTGATATTTGTACAAAATTTAGCTGCAGCCTGAGAGTAGTTACTGATGATGACCCGAAAGACCCTATGAGACATATCACTGCGTTTTCACTTTCACAGCCAGGACAGAAAGAAATGAATGAAACAAAGCTTTTCAAGTGGCTGTGCTTCAGAAAAGTATCAGCGTGACTTTTGCAAGAACATACAGATTTGCTGTCCCGTGGAGAGCAGAAGATAAACATTCATCTTTGAAAAGAGTGGATGAAAACTTGGAAAACCTCCTATGAATCAAAGTGGTTTACCAGCTGTCACCAGACCACAGTCATGAAAGCAGTGAGTCTGCCATCTGACGCTTCCTTGGTGTTACCACAACCGGTTTTCTCCACGGATTTTCATGCCAGTAGGTTTAGCCGCTTCGGAAGGTACTGCAGCATCTTTGAGGCATTGGGGGAATACAGATGGGGAAGCAGGGAGATTGCTTAGGCAGTATTCCCTGGCAGCAGCTGAGGGACAAGGCTCAGCTGGGAAACAGGTTTTGCCAGCAGAACAAGCCAACCCAGTAGTCTCAGTACCACCCCACTTATGTGCGAGAAAGTGGGGCTGTGCCCTCTGACAAAGTTGCGTACTACTTACCCGTAGAAACTCTAATAGCAGCTTTCCAGCTTTCTTCTGAAAATCATGAGTCTAGGCTGATGTTAAGCTAACATGGAGTAGAGATGTTCTGCATCTTTTTGCTGTCCTCTACTACAAAACAAAAGCTTTGGGAGTAGCCAGAACTTCTGTGCAGAATGTTTTCAAGCAAAACTTAATACCACTGCAAACATGGCTTTTCAGAGAGCTGAAACCATGAGAATGGGGCTTTGTCATCTCTTGCTCCTCATTTGCATTTCATGTTCCACATACTGAACGTATGTTCTGAAAATGTTAAAAATAACCCCAGAAGCTAAAACGAAAAGGTTAAAATGTACTTCCGAGTTTCATCCTGCATGTAGTATCGGAGTACTTGCTTTCAGTTATTTAAAGACTGTTTACATCAAATCGGCTAAATAACCTTATTGTTTCATAACATCTACTTCACAAACAGTTTCTGAGAGTAGAAATATAACTTGGTTTCGGGGGGAGGAACAGATATTGAAATGATGGTTAAGTCATGTTGTACCATTCATTTTTTATATATATATTATAAGCAGGAACTTAATCCTAATGATAAATGAATCTAGCTTCAAAATTCTGGCTTTTACAAATGAGAATTCACTTCAGGCAGCACTTAGATTTTGGGACTTTGTTTCTCTCCTGTACTGGCTGTATAAGAAGAATACTTTTCCCAAATCAGTACGATAATATTTTATTTAGATGTTAAATATTCTTCATTCAGTGTTTACATTAAAGAACTGCGTTTAGCTGATATTGATATGACTGTATGCCATTAAAATATCAAGTAAGGTACACATTTGATTCAGCATAAATACTTCCTGCAGTGTTGGTGAAAGCTGTATGCCAGGCTTTTCACATAGAAACATGCAGTGAGACTAGAAGTATGAGCACAGGGTTTGTCTTTCATGCTGTCGGGGAATGAAAAATAGTTTGATTTACAGAAAACTACGCAACTACTAAGCCTGTGGGAATTCTGTCATGAGTGCATGTCTGCTTTAGCATCTCCTTTCAGTTGTGACATGCTTGAAGGTGGCATATGAGTATCCTGAAGCTAAGTGGAATACAAAATTGCAGGGCAAAGGTCTCCTGTCTCAAGGAAAAAGGAGACAGCCGACTTCTTTTGACTGTAAAAGGATTGATACAATCACAAAGTGATTGTAAGATTTAACGTTGTTTCACAAAGTTCTTCTTCCTTTTGGTTATATGCAAGGGTTAGATACACACTGTAACTAATTGTTAAAATACAAGAAGATTTCTCAGCAAGAAGACATGAAAGTGATAGAAGGCTTCAAATTATGGCAGCACTGGCTCAAACAGGGCTTATGCATGCTTTTATCTTAAAGCCTGCACTGAATTATCTCTTATGTGACAGCTGGGCTTTTACTTTGTTATTTTAAACCTACAAGGAACACTATGACCATGTATTTTGCTAGGCTGAGCTTTTAGAACGTGGTTGGCAGGCTCAGACGTTGCAACATGCAGTAACAGTGCCAAAGTCCAGAGGCAAGCTAGAATAGGTGCCCTCTTTTGTTATTTTTTTATTAAAAACACAGTTTGAAAATGGTTTTGTTCATTCAGAGTCACCAAATGCAAAGGCAAGACAAAGATTCTACCTCATCTCTAGTAAGCTGGGATCATAGGATTCATGGCTTTAAGGAAAGCTGTAGTGGAAAACAACAGCTGTGTGTTTTAGAAGTAGCAATGTGTTCAGAGATCTGTTAAAAAATGAAGTAGCTTGGATGTTTAACTTTTGGTGACTTCCTTGTACAGCCCTATACATCTAACTTCATAAAAGGGGGAGAAAAGTCCTAAAAATCTCTTCTTGTATTAAAGATTACCAAGAGAAGGCCATGAAATCTCTATTCTGTATATTACGTAAGTAGCTATTTACCCAACTGTGTTGTACAAGACAGGGATAGGCCTTTCCTGTTGAAGCCTACAGCCTAAAGGAGATGAGAAAACCCTAAAGCAAACCAGAGAACTTCCATTTTTTCTAGAGTTTTGGAAGCTTTAGGCTCTATGATTTACTAATGGCCAATTAAACTTCAAACACTTCACAACATATCTTGTTACTTATTTTAATAGTTATATTTTAACTTGGGATACTGATGCAGCAGTATAGCAAAAATGACTAAGACTGAAAGACACGTCATTATGTTACTGTTTGAAAGTCCAAGCTTCAGAAAACTCTGGGTGATGCACAGAAGTGAGTGCAAAATACTGTCAGTCATCTGATTGGTGAGTATTTGGCAATGAAGCTCTCTTATGTGAGAGTAAGAGATTGTTTAATTCACCTGTGTGTGTTAGCATGTCTATTGAGAAATGCAGGCCCACAACCTGTCTTCTGGTCCACTACTGCAACTCCAGTTAGGCAAACAAACAACAGTGAACACTGCATGATGTTGCATTTTGTGAATCAGCAACTCGTGTTGATAACAACAGAGAAAATCTAGGGACAGGGCAAGCTCCTGCCTTTCTTCGTTATTGGAGTTTTGCATTCTGCCTATCTATAGGGGAAAAAAAGATCTTTCTCTCAGATCTTTCAGTGCAGCTATTTGTACCGATTGAAGCCAACTGAACGCTCAGGTCGTGCTTCCTGGGGTAAGTGCTATCTTACAATTCTGTACGCTGCTTGGAGGAAAACGTCATTTACACTAGAAGTTGTTGTTAATAATAAATCTCAACCCAAACTTAAAGATAGGAACTCTCTCAACCTCATAAACAGCTGTTTGAGTTCCAGATCTTAGCCTTGCGTTATGCCATGTCCTTAGATGCCATGAGGGAGATGGTGCTAATCTGTCACGTTTCTGAACCACCTTTCATCAGCAGATGCTGAAGCATGTGCATACCAGGAACTGCTTTACTGTCTAGAACACTTCTGCTATGGTCTGTGTCTTGTGAGATAGAGTGGTATTTCTGTATGTATTTTGCAAAAGGACGAACTAAGGCAAAGAGAAAAAAACATTTGAGAAAGATCATGTAAGAGTCATTAGTATGGCTGAGAATAGGAGCCTGTGAATTTTGTCTTGCAGTTCTCTGCTCCTGCTGCTAGGCCATGTTCCTATACAGTAAGCAGATATTTTCCATCCTGCAGATGTGCTTCAGCATGCTTGCATTTTCTTGCATTGGATGGTTAGTTTGGTGGTTTTTTTGTTGTTGTTGTTATAGTAATAGTTTTTCTGTTCAGTAATATTAGTGAAAATTGCAGCTCCTTGAATAAGGACTTAGAGAAGCCATATGAAAGTCTGTAGTACACATTTCTGTATCTTCGTCAGTGGAGACTCCAGAAGCATTGCCGCTCCCATCTAGGAAATCGTTCAGTTGTGTGCTCTTTGCAGAAAACAAGATGGTTATCAGTTAATACAGCCCACATAACTTACTAATGCATGAACAGCCTTTGTGGGAAGAAGGCAGAGTTTGCTCTGCTTTAGCATACTGGTTACCTATTCTTATATCTAGTAAAATGTTTGCTCAGGGTGAGGTAAAACAAAATGTGCTGAGCCTACCTAACAACTCTGCCACTGGAAGAAAGATATCTTGGACTCCTGACTCCATCCTGTGGCCCAGCCTTCTTCCCTGTGCTAGGTCTGTTGCTTCCTGGACCACAACAGCAAGCCAAGTCAGCTTATCAGCCTAGAAGAAAAGTATTCCCTTTCTGCAGGATTAGTTTGCTCAGCGTTACTGCGGTCAGATAAGCTACAATCAATGCAAGAGCAGTAGACCCACAAATGGAAAAGGATCTTTCTCAGCAGCAACTCTTAGCTCAGATCAGACACTTCATTTAACAGTTTGGTGAAAGCATGGAAAGAATCCAGAATGCACGACCAAATTGACAACAGGTATAAGAAAGGAGCTGGCAACCTGGGAACGTGTTTCCTGTAATGATGATGTGTCTGACAGTTGCTGACTGCCGCTGGTAAACGAGCATTATTTCAGGCAAGATTAAAATGACAGCTAGCAAAGCTGAAAGAGTTTAGTAAGGCTTCTTGTTGTTAATACAGATGCCAACACTGAAATATTTCTACACCCTGCTAGGAGTCTGTCCAGTACACCTCAGGTATACGCATCTTAAGGGGAGCTTTATTTTTACCCTGCTAGGTAACTAGTGTTATTTGATAAGTTAGATCATCTTTGAAATTAATAAGGAGCCAATGCGGTTGTACCATCCTGTTTAGTTACTGTAACTAGTTTATAAAACCCGATCATCAAGAATTATAAGAAACTGGATGTGTTCGTAGGGCCAGTCTCATGCAGAAGAATACCTCTTTTGAAAAGATGTGCTGCCTATCGATTTACGTGTTGCTGACCTAGGCTCTTCAGTGTTAGGCCTTTATTTTGGAATTACTAGCCAGTTCACCACCACCTCCCCCCACAGTATATTGGCATCTGAGAGATGCCATTAGATCAGACACTTCATGTAACAGTTAGGTGAAAGCACGGAAAGAATCCAAAATGCACAACCAAGTTGACAACAGGTATGAGAAAGGAGCTGGCAACCTAAGAACACGTTTCCTGTAACGATGATGTGTCTGACGTCCCACTTCCCTTAGAGGGCCACAGGTTGCATCAGTCTAGCCTTTTTCTTGTTGGCCACAGTTTGCACATGCAAGCACTGATAGGAGAGTGCTGAACGTGAAAAACCTGAGGACAATTCAGACTTCAGGCTGGATGGTTGCTAAGCAGGTTCTCATACATGCTACTGTAGGGTACTGGGACTTAAGGAAGTGGGACCCGGAATCATTGATCAGTGCGGATGGTCTTTGTCTGATGTGGTGGGTCCGGAATTGTGATTGGGCAGTTAGTGCATTTCTGATGAATTGTCCTACTGATTTAATGTTGTCTGCTTTCACTATGTGCAGGGCTATCTTATTCTGTCCCTGAGAGGCTAGGACAATATATTTTCACTAGGTCAGTCATACTGTAGTTGCAAGAATTTCTGAAGACATGAAATACCCTACCAAGAGGCATTTTGCTAGCAAACTAAAAAGAATATTCACCATTTTAAAATAAATTACCATTAATCTAAACAAACTGTAATAGTGTTTGAAACCACACAGCATTTCAGTTGCTCTGTCTGTATCTTTACATTGTTGGCCAAATGTCTTGTGTCTGTAGTTTGCCTTTCTAAGCACTACATCGTGATTTATTTCTAAATAATTTCTAGTTAAACAAAGCTGTCTGCACTTCTTCCTCTTATGAACAGAAATAGTATGTGCAATTACAGTGCTGTTCTTTCCTTTTGCTTTCCCTTTGTTTGTTGGTAGGGCATACAGTTGTGATTATCCTGGCTGTCCTGATTCCAATGTGATTAATGAAGTTTATGGTTCCTGGAATTGGTGTTTACTATATGGGCTGTCCTAAGCATGTGAATGATTCAGTATCTGTAAAACTCACTTACAGTTCAGTAAGCCAGAAACCAGCTCTCACAACAGTTAAAGGATTTCCCCGCTGGGCCTTGCAAATTAATGTTCTATTTGAACATGAAACTGTGAGTCTATTCAGCTGGGCTATATTCACATGGCAGAGTACCATCAAGCATCATACTGAGGACTGTGATTTAGAGTAAGCTATCTCATCGGAAAAAATATTTCACCTTGGCCACTGTGTAAACTTTGTCTTTTAATTTCAGAAGTGATAAGTATTATTTTTAAGTTAGAAATGAATATTCCAGGTGGAATATACCTTCCGTAAAACTGGAGACTGATGCACTGTATTTGTGTATTTTGGTTAGTCAGTTCACTGATTTCTGCTATTTGTGTTAAGTTGATTTGCTTCTATTTTGCTCTATCTACTGTTGAGTTCTTCATGTTTCTCAGCAATAGCTATTAAAACAAAAGGTAGAGGTAAGATTTATTTGTATGCAAATGCATTATCATGTCTGATTGATTTAAGTATGAAATATTGAAGTATCTTGCAAAGATATGTAAGGACTATGTATCTTCCTCTGCTAACAAGGGAGCTGATGCTAGTAATTTCCCCGAGTTCCACATGTCAAGTCATCAAGATTAGAAGTATAAATTCCTATTCCCCTTTTGTATTTAGTAGATAATACTGTCTTCCACTGGAGGTTGCATTTTAATGCAAAGATGCTGCTTACAGATTTGATTTTAACTTCCCAGCATGAAATTGTTTAACTTTTTATGTTGTGTGATAATTCTTTACTGCCCGCAATACCAGTTTCATTCACTGTTTTCATGCTCTCTTCTTCCTGATAGTGCAGGAAGAATAAAGCAATTTTTGTTTCAGAAGTGAAGGTGGGAAGCATACCAATTTGCAACTGGTTTTCTTTTTATTCCCAGATGGTTGGAAGAACAACTGTGTCTCGTTTCAGTGCAAGAAATGATAACTTAGCAAGACTAGATAGGTATTCTTCACTAATTAGATGTGATGAAAGCACTGGAGTAAGTGCCACTGCAACACATTCAAAGCTTTTGACACCTCCCAAGACACATTTGGAATGGTACCAGGTGCCCATTACCAGTTTTTAGAAACCTCTTCCCAGTAAACTGTACCAGACTTGTTCTTTTCAAGCTGAGTACCTTACTGCACAGGTGCTGGGCTCTGCAGTGGCAGCTGGCACATCCCTGTAGTATATTGTGCGTAAGCAAGGTCTTTCAAGTGGTGGAAGGCTGAAGTAATTGATACAACTTTAAAACCTGTTACAGGAAGATTAGAGGAGGTGGAGAAAGAGAAAATTTCAGCATGAAGTGAAACCATGGTTCCAGACCTTTTCCAAGAAATAAAAAGCTCCATCTTGTGCCAGTCTCTTAAGAACGTGTGCATCTTCTCAGGTTCACTGAACTTAAATGCTACGTGCGTTTCTAAGCTGCTAAAATGAATCTTTCTGTAGGTGCTGTTGTTGCAGGCTGCCATGTCTAAAGATGAAATCTGGAAGTATTACTGTTGTATAAAACATACCACTTTTATGCTGTAGTCAAGGTGAAAGTCTCAGCATGCTGTTTACCAAATTAACACCTGAGATGAGAAGATAGCGGTCATGTACAAACTAAATCTAGTCAATAATGTCTCTTTTTCTTTCCTGGTCTCTCTGCCAAAACATTTTCCATGTTTAGATTTTCCTTTCCCACATTGAATTTTTAAGGATGTGAATCCCAGGAAGAAGTGCAGAAAGGTTTGTACCTCTTTCAATACCTTGAAACTGATGTTGAAGTTCTTAAGAAGGTTTTTACTGAATCTGTTTCTTTGATTGCATATTAATCTTGGTGATCAGTGGCTTTAAAAATCTCTTATTGTGGGAATGTTGCTGCATGTGTGTTGCTAAATGTAGTAGTGCAAAAACCCTTAGCAAAAGATAAGCACAAAACCTTGCCTTATTTTCTAACATTTTGGAGGACTATGAGTAGACCTCCCCTACTAAAGCCTGTTCACATTTCTCTGTTATCAGATTGTAGCTTCTGAGGCAGAGTTTGTTCTGTCAAGAAATATTCATAATAGTCTGGTGGGAGGTCTCCACTTTGATACAGATTTTTGACCATCTGTTGCCTAGCGGGCAGGTAAACCAATAAAAGAATAATTAGAATTTTCCTTGCTGAATTCTCAGAGGAGTCCTCAGGAAGTCTAACCTTGCTTTTGACCTGTTGGGTTTGGCTTTTATTTAGCACGCTTTCGTCATTTTTGTTTTTTTCCCCCATCGAAAAATGAATCTGAGATTTCAGGATAAGTAGCTGTTGATATAAGATACATGTTTCATTGCTTATGCTAAAGGATATTATATATATTATATTATTCCAAGATATTGTATTATATATATAATATAATTATATTATGCCAGGCAGGATTAGGGAGACCAGTGTCTGGCTGTGACGAGAAAGAATGCTATCATTTTTCACTTAGTTATTACCTTTTGAGTTGTATTTCTCTCTACTCTTTAGTTGAGAAGAGATGTTATTGCACCAAGCAGTCACTAATAATCATCTGAGGTGTGGGAGGGACTTACTGATTTCTGTACTTACTCTCTTGGCTGCATTTGGTTCCCGTGCAGTGGATCTGCCGTTTATGTGGCTCTAGCACAGTTCATCCTTCTACTGTGTAGCATCTGTACTGAGCACGTCCTTGTAGCCACTGGTGTGTGAATAAGTTCACCGTTACCATCCCTGCTGTGCAGCTGTAATGTTTTTCACTACATTAAATAGAAACTGTAGGTAATAACTGACTAAAACAGTGGTCACTGTAAATTATCAAAATGTGACTGCTTGCTAGCCTTTCACTACAGCTGGATGGGCTAGTGAGCCCATCCAGCTGTAATTTTTGCGTCGGCTTACATGGTGTGATGAGAGAGACATGGAGTGAACCCTGTGGTGGAAAGAAGTGTAGAATATTGGGTTAGAATTGAGAAAGTTTTAGCGTTTGTTTGGGTTGGTGCAGAGTTGTGTCTAGTTTCCCTTCAGTTTATGGAGTGTCCTTATATGTTCTTTAGTGACCTGTGGTTCAGGTAGCCTCACAGAGCTAATACTGTCATCACTCATCTTACATTGCTATATCTGAGTCATGATGGCAATTCAGAAACTTCACTTCAGAAAAGTGAAGGTCTTTCCTACAAAGACCTGGAGCCCATCAGAGTATAGGAAATGCTTCCTATGTAGGGAACTGTACTTTTAAGATGCTCTGGCAGGGCCCTGCCGCAGAGGTGATGCTAGAGAAGTGCTGTTAAATTCAGCTTCAAACTTAGAAGGCAGCTGAGGTCTGCCAGATTTCTTGGTCCTGAGTCAGCGCGTCTGCAGAAGTGTTTTGGTTCAGGTCAGGAGTGCACTGCTGAAACAAGTCTCCAGGTCATTCCCACCTGTGGCTCTCACCACGGAGCGGTCTTGGAGCATGCAAACTGGACTCCTTTGCGATTGAACAAAGCTGAAGGAGGCAGTCTCGGAGAGCAGTGAAGTGCACCTCAGCTGTTAATGGGCATCCAGTCTTTGTGAACAAAGTAGAGAAAATCTGAAGTTAAACCCTCACTTGCCCAATATAACGATGGCCTTAGGTCCATGCAACCAATTGTTCCACTCTACACATGCGCACTTACTGTGCTGATGTAAACAAAGTGGGTATGCAGGTTTGTTTTTTTTTTTCCCCGCATTCTTTATTCTATTGCTATACTTTACATTCTGATAATCAGAATAATTGGTTCTGGACAAGAATTGGCAGATACTTGGTCCTTTAAGTAATATGACCAAATGTTGCTTTTTTCATAAAATTTAGATGAAATTTTTAGAATAAGATCTCATCTGCTGTTGCAACCAAACTATTTTCCTATTTTAAAGGACTAGTTTCGCTGATGAGTCAAATACAAAACCACTTCATCATGACACCTTGTCATTTCTCCTACTGCCTCTGTAGGGAGTAAAAAGTATCAAAATTATCAAATTTTTAATAGAAAATTACCATCCATAAATATATAATTTCCAGCCTCCCCGCCCTGCATTGGCTACAGCTTTTCTCTTGGTGATTGAAATGATAACAGGTTACTTGGACTGCTTTATGTTTTGTCACTTGAATTTAATTGAAAAATGTTTTTAACACACATTCTTATATTAGTGTTTGTGGATTATGAGAGTAGCTAACTCATAGGTGGTGCATGGTGAAGCTATTTTTCATCAGTCTTCCAGAACGTATTTTTTTTTCCTAGTTTGAAAAGACATTTCTAAGTTTCCGTCTCTACATGAGAAAAAAGATTAATAATAATTCATAGGAAAGTACATCAGAATTTGGAGACAGAAAGCAATTAAAAGTTATTTGTGCTTTATTGTCGTTTGTTCTGAATGTTTAAAGTGGCAATAGTTCCTCTTGCTACGTAACTGATACTGGAAGAAAAAAAAAAAAAAGGAATTGCAAAGACAAGCCCAAGCCACAACTTCAGTTTTCCCACCTTTCATATCTCACATTATATATAAAGGTGTACAGCAACCTTAATGTCATACAGGGTACAGGAGTTTCTCCTAGAACAGAATTCTCCAGCTTTGGTGGCTGGGGAGGAACGAAGACAACAATTATCCTAACATGTTTCCTAACTGGCAAGAAAAAGCGTATTCCTTGGACATTCCTTGGACAAGAAATGGGTTACTGATAAATGTGAACAATACAAGGATTTTGCTGACATAATTTTGGAATTATAAAATATTCTTTGGAATATGGGAGTTTCCAGGACTGCTAGGCTGCAGAAGGTGACTGTATCACTCTAGAAATTTGTAAGTGGACTCATAAAACAAACAAAAAGTTATCATTATAAACAGATGGTACTGTATTTTTTCTATAACTAAGAAAATAAGTAGATGCATAATGTATGTTTCAATTTGATGTCTGTTGTTAAACTCATCTGAAAAGTCCTAATGCACTTTCAATTTTCTTTGCATAATTAATGGCCAAATGCGAGCCATCAGTGTGCCCTTGCAGCGAAGAAAGCTAGTGGTGTCTTGGGCTGCATTAGGAGGAGTGTTGCCAGCAGGTCGAGGGAGGTGATCCCCTCAGCTCAGCACAGGTGAGGCCACGCCTGGAGTGCCGTGTCCAGGTCTGGGCTCCCCCGTACAAGAGAGACATGGGGCCACAAAGATGATGGAGGGATGGGAGCACCTCTCCGATGAGGAAGGGCTGAGAGCTGGGACTGTTTACCCTAGAGAAGAGAAGGCTCAGCGTGGTCGCGTCGGTGTGTATAAACGTCTGAAGGGAGCGTGCGAAGAAGATGGAGCCAGGCTCTGTTCAGCAGTGCCAGGACAAGAGGCAGTGGGCACAAACTGGAGGACAGGAGGGTCCCTCTGTCCCCAGGAAGCACTTCTGTGCTGTGCAGGTGACGGAGCACGGGCACAGGTTGCCCAGAGAGGCTGTGGAGTCTCCTCCTTGGAGATCTTCAAAAGCCGCCTGGACATGGCCCAGGGCACCCTGCTCCAGGTGTCCCTGCTTGAGCAGAGGGTTGGACCAGATCACCTCCAGAGCTCCCTTCCAGCCTCAGCTACTGTGTAATCTGTGAGAATATATGAAAAAATGTGAGGCTGAATTTGAGACTGGGACCTTAAAAGTATTCCTTCAAAAGGGAATTGTAGCATGTGTGTGCTGTTGGTTTTCTCTCCTGTGCAGCCCCTTTTAATGACTATCTTAATGATTGTGTTGGTTTTTTTTTTTTTCTCCTTTCAAATTACTCTTTAAGTATATTCTCTTTGGCGATTCCTACTATTAAAAGGAGAAAAAAAGATGTAGGTTAAGTGGTGATGACGCAGGTAGCATATTGACTCTGTTGTCTCACAGTGCCTAATAGCATCTTATTCTTTCTTTTTCCTTCTTCCACCTTTCAGTTCATGTTCACTGGCTAGCTTGTATTTTATGCTGAAGTTGAAAGCTTTTGGGGCAAGAAAATCTTTTTACGTTGTTTCAGTAGCACAATAAGTGTAAAATGACTGATAATATCAATTGTAGTGATATTTCTTGTGTGATAATATGGACTACTTTCCTACTTTATTTTAGCTTTTAATATTTATTTATATATTGGGTTCTAAATGCTTATAACATTCATTTAAAAATATCATTATACACAATTTGTTAAATACTGATTTTTTTTAATGTATTTTTATACAGGTAAATATTTATTTTATTTATGTAAAGTGATTTCCTGCCAGAAGTGCTATCCTCTGCATAGGTCCAGGTCAGTAAGAGCTCATGTAGACTAGACTCTTCACATGGGATTCCCAGAGAAGGCATGGGGATGAGATTGAGGTTTGTTGCAGGAAGGGGGATAACTTTTCAGGGGACTAAGAACATAATCAGTAGAAAACTGGAATCATCACTCCTTCTGCTCCTGGCATAAGATACTGGGTTTGGTTGGTTTTGTTTTTTTAATCAATGATTGCCATACTTTCTGAAAGTGGATGCGTTTTGTGTGAATATGTAGCCATAACCTCTGTCACATTGGGTATTTAGGCTGACGCATGTCCTATTAGGACGGGAATTAAACATGAGTGTTTTGCCAGCTACAAATTGGTTTGAACAAACCAAATACAAGATCATAAAGCAAGCTGTTTTCTTCAGTGTATTTACCTAAATAGTGTAGGGAGTATCCCTTGCTCTCCTTCAAACGTTTTCCACAGCTTTATTCATCGGCATTCCCTTTTCCCACCATCTGTGGACAGAGTGTTTATCTCTGTTTCATTCTTTGGGAAGGTAAAATACTGCTTCCTGTGTAGGAACAGATGTGGTAGACTACATGCTTTGCAAGACATAAATGTTTTGTTGTACAGCTGTTCTGGTAGAAATTGGTTTTGAAGCCACCTTTGAACATAGATGCCAGTATATCCATGCCATTGGGTTGATGTCTTGGGTTCAGATGTTCCTGACAGCCATCCAAATTGCTAGTACAATGTAATTGCAAAACGGACTGTGTTCAAAGCCATTCTACCTTCCTTGGTGCAGCAGATGACATTAGTGAGGTTATTGTATGAACCAGTTCTTTCCGAGCTAACACCAAACTTAGCTGGCAGGACACTGGTTCTGAGGAGTTAGCGGTCTTTGGCATTGATGACTGATGATAGTCTCAGAAGGAAATGAAACTGTGTACAGTCAGTAGCTACATGCAAATCAGTATGTCAGAATCTTTTTTTATTTTGGAAGAAGTCCCTTGACGCATCTCTGTAATATCACATAACTAGAAATTGGCAGAACAGAATTCTCTATTCTGAGAAGTGATTAGGTGAGAAATCATTGTGGAGAAGAGGTAATCCTCGTGGTTAATTTAATTGTTTAAATACTTTTTTACCCCTCTTATTCTGGTGAGGTTTGAGGGATACATCATTGGAGGGAGCTGGAACAGCACAAAATCAAATCACTTCGGCTGAAGGTTTAAATCTCCCATACTGGTGCTGTGTGAGGATGGGCTTAATGAATATTTTCCTTAGTGGCAAAGCTGGTTTAAGAGGTTTCTGCCACGCCCTTCATCGCCTCCCTAATTATGCTGATGCAACTGTTTGAGGACTGCACTGTACGCTTTAATTAGTGAAATGAACTAGGTTTCAAACAAATCTCCTTCTCACTTTCCCTCATTTTTTTCAGTGCAGATCATTCCATCAATTCAGTTTACAGCACATCTTCCTCCTCCCTCTCCCAGTGCACAAAAAGGCAGTTCCATTAATGGCTCAACTGAGGAGGCAGCAAAATGTGACATCCAAATGGATTTCCTCTGCTTAAAAATGCCCATCATAGACGCATTTTTTTCCCCTTCTCCTTTCAGCCATATGAGGTAGCTTGTCTCAGCCTGGCTGGAAGTCAGAGTTCTCAGGTTTGTTTAATGAAACTCTGTTGGTGACCTCTTTAATTTTCACTCCTGCTTTTTCACTTATAGCTCTGTTTTAAATGTCTTGTTTTAATGGTTTTGTGGTGTCTCAAACCTCTGACTAAAAGTTCTGAAAAGTCCTTTCTAGCAGCACAGCACTACTGATTTGCACGTTTTTAGCTATGGACCAATTTTCGTGTCTTTTCCCAGTCTTTTAAATTCTTTTTCCCACCTATGGTACAGGGAAGAGAGGCTTACATGCAATGGTGTGCTAAAATGTTATTTAGCTACCTGCCTGTCAGCCATCTCTATAAAGTTGTTGCTTGGGTCCTTCCCAATGCATACCTGATAGAAGTAGAAAAGGCAAAATACCTTTTCTGAAAGACAGTTTGATTCTTAGCAGTTGCTTTGCCATGTACAGATACGCTGCATAAAGTAGCGTATCTTTGGGGTTTCTTTCATTCTGTGTAGTGGGTGACTTTTGCCTGCTCATTTATGGCCCAGTCAGCTGCTTGACTTTACCTAAACTTTCTAATCAGCTACTTTCATCGCATTGTTGATACGACTTCTGTAGGGCAAGTTTCTGATCACTGTGGTTACTGCTATGCTCCTCCTTGCAATAGCAGAAGTACTTGAAACTTCTTTGTGATCTCTCTACCGCGTGGGTCTCCCATCAGCTGACATTTCCCTTTATCTCAGAGGATTATAGGCAGTTATGAAGGAGGATGTATTCATCGTTTAACACATGGAAAATGTCAAAGGTTTATAAAAACAAGCATGTGAAAATTATGTAAATGCTATCATTAGCCTTCATCATCATCATATTCCAGTGAGTCGTGTTATGCTTGAGATGAATGAAAAAGGCTTTTGCATAACTTTAATACGTAGCACATAATTCCCTTCATCTATTGGGGCATTTTGAGATTATGAGCAGACTTGAAAGGGCTGGCTTCTCTTCAGGGATACTGACTCAACCCAGCAAAGGGATGAGCATGTTTGTAGTGTTGTGCCACCACGTTTGGGTTGGGTGTTATGACTCTGCCAGCTGGACGGGTGTGCCTGGGGAGGACACTGGATGTGCCAGGGATAGCCCCCTCCCTGCCCTGAGGAGCTCGGTGTTGCCACGTAGGGCTGGTGGTGTTGCAACAGGTCACCTTGGGCTAGGGGGACCTGAAGGAGTGGTGGCTTGGCAAAACACGTGCTGGGAAGGAAGGAGAAGAGCACCTGGCAGAAGCAGACAGGCAACACAAAACCATGAGCTGGCATGGACTGTTTAAGTCACGAAGGGAGAGGTGTGAGCTTTAGTGGTGTGCGCTGGGGTCTCTGGGCTGGTCCTGTTCTCCTGAGAGCGCTAATGGGCAGCCAGCGCCCCAGGGGTCTAACAGAGGGGCAAGAGAAAGGGCCAGTGCTGCAGCCTGCGCACACCCCTAGGCTTCGTCACCGTAGCCTGAGAGATGCTGGCCTGGGGACGCGTTCTGAGGGCTGCCGCTTCTTAACTGAAAGAAGTCCAGTTACTCAGCGAGCTACAAGAGGGACTGAACTATGAAGAGACACAGCAATGACGATACAGAACTACTTAGCTTGGTCAAAAGCAGTATGCAGTGCTGGGTTGGACATAGTCTGCTAGGAGTTGGATGTTGTTGTAAGCTACCTAGAGACTCTGCAAAACAAGCAAAGTGTGGTGGTATATCAAGATGGAGGGAGAATATATCTCTTACCTGGAATACAGTGATCTATTCTGAGTATTTCTTTGCAAAGTGACGTGACAGGAACAGTTATATATAGGGAAGACGGAAGAGGAAAATAACTGGAAGAGGAACTCACACAAGAAGGGTACAAAGCAATGAAAAGCATAGAAAAGTCGTGACCAAGCCTTTTTAGAAAGATAGAAGAACAAAAGACTAACTTGAAAGACAGTAAATGGCAGAATAAATATTTTATTGAACACATAATTGACCTGTATAACTCACTGCACCAAGATCAATATAAGAAGATTTAAGCATTTTAAGTTATTTTTAAAAATAAGCACTTTTGTGGATTATGGTGATGTTCACAATTACATCAGAACAGATGAAGATGTTTTGTATATTTATGTAAACTTATAACAGTTTAAGTCCTCCAAGTCATAAGAGAGTAAATGACTTTTAAATTCAAAAAAGTCCTCATAAATGAACAGAACTGAAGCCCAACTATCCACGTCTTGTGGGGTTTTGCTCTTTGCATGGACAATCAAATACTGGTCTATGTCAAGAAGGAGTTTTGATCTTATTTAATGTGGCAAATCCTGCTGGTCTTGCCTGCGTTTGTGTGTGAGCTTTCTTGAAGGAATGGTACCTCTAATCTATGAATAGACAAAAGAAAGGATTGTATGTGAATAATATGCTTTTATCTCTAGTGTCACTTTGCTTCCGCGTTTGGGCAGTTTATCTGAAGGTTTGGTTTTTCAAAGGTCAGTGCTTTTAAACAGGTGATTGTGGTCTGATGTTCAGATTTTACAGTGTGCTGTATTTTCATATATATATCTTGTCTGTCTTTATAATCAGTAGTACAGTTATCGGAGATGCTGCGTGGGCAATTTAATTCTAGTCACCCATAGCAAGTCTATCCAACTCCTCTCTGTTAGATTAAAGAGATGTCTTAATTTTAATAAAGGGAGTATAAATAGTTCCCTTTTTGTGGGCATCCTGTTCTTGTTACAAAAATAATGTCTTAGGATTGCAATTGTAATGCTTCTAAGCATGGTAGTTTCTGCTGAAGAAGGCAAACTCTCATACATTTTATTATCTATTCTTAATGTAGAACCAGTGTATGCTAGGCACTTTATGGAGGGATCACAGAAAGCCATTTCCCTGAAGAGGTTACAGTGCAAGGAAGGAACAAACAGATGCAGGAGCAGAGATGGGAGGCAATCACGTGCAAATGGTTGAAAGCAGATGTGGAGTGTCTTCTTCCTTGGATCTGTAATTTCTTGTGTTTTAATATATGTCTTTGGGTTTTGTTTGTTTGTTTTTTAATGACTTTTGTACAGTGATGGCTAAAGCATATAGGGATTGCTAGGAATAAGTCACGTAAGCAGTTTCATACTGGGAAAAAATATGGGTCATTTTCCTCCCTACTTGCCACAGCCTCCTAAATTGTAACTGTTTGAGCTCAAGCTTTTCAATATAATTATTCCTAACCTGTGACTCTGGATCCCGACTAGCAAGCAAACACTGATCACTCTTCTATTGCGGCTGGAAGATGTCATACTCTTACTATTGCTGGCTGAGTGGAGCATATATTCTCTCCTTGGTCTGAAGCTATCAACACTCAATATTACTATGCTTCCTGTAACTGTTAGCAGCTGAGCAGCAGACACACGATCCCCCCTCTAACCCTTATGTGATATGGCAACCTCACTGGAATGGCAGAGCAGACCTTAGAAGGTAGCATCTGCTTCAGGCATCTCAGCTAATTCTGTGAATTGAGAAAATTTTGGTAAGAGTTAGCCAGGCAGACTGGTCTGAGCACCCAACTTAAATAAACCTTGCTGCAAACTTTCCTGTAGTAAAGTCTTTGATTTTACACTTTTCTCTGAATCTCAGTGCTTGCTGTGTAGCACGTGGAGAGATAATTAGCCTGTCCTTCAGGAGTTATGAGAGAAGTATTAGAGAGGTAACAGCACCAGAACCACTCCTCACTGAGAAATGAGCTGATTACTGCCTGGGTCAGCGCAGAGGCTGGAGATAAATTACTATCAACCTGGTCTGTGCATAATGAACTGACAAATGCGTCAAGGATTTTTTTTTTTTGCATGCATGCATGATTCAGATATTTGGGTTCAAATTAGTAAAAGCTTGGATTAATTGTACAGTTCAAGCATGCATTAACTATAAGAGTCTAGAGCTCGTAAGAGATTTTGTAGGTCGGCAAGCTCCATTTCTGCTTGTCACATATAGCTTCATGGTCTAACAGGATCCATAAAGTTACCAAGCTTCATTGTAATTTGGTTATGATGAATAACCAAGGCTCCAACTTAAACATAGCTGCATTCTTTCCCTGGCATTGAGTGTGCATGGCTGTTCCAAAACTCTTCTCCAAAGCTTAGAAACCTTTTTCTAATTCCTAGGCTAAATTTATACATGGCTACATCAAAGCTATTTGTGTGGCAATATTATTATTCATCTAAAACATTTCTTTTCCCTTGGTAGTGCTGGTCTGCTGATGCATTAACAGGTAGATAGTATATCAGTTTTCAGCCTCCATTCAGCTGTGCCGAGGAAGCCAACCACTTTTATCTTTGTCTCATAAAATAGTTTCTATTCCCCTGGCTGTTTCAGTAACCCTTCCCTGTTCTTCTTCCAGTTTGAATTCATTCTTAAGCATGGACATACAGAATGAGGTAATTAGTCCAGATGAGGTCTGATCTATGTATGTCTTGTTCAAGTAACACATCTCTACTTAACTGACACCTTGATGTCATATAGCATTGCAGTTGCCTTTTTCATGTTTGTGTCACTTGAGTCAATTTTAGATATGCTGTAATCAACTCAGACACGCCTTTCTTTTCTTTGAAACTTGGAGTTGATTGCGTGTCACAAAATACTTTCAGGAAAACAAAGTTACCAGGGTGGGACCTTGTATATATAGGATAGGGAAAGATAAAAAACAGAGTAGAGGAAAATGGTTCGTTCTTGAAATAGAGGACTATCACAAGGGGTGTTCCTCAGAGGCCTGTGCTGTTCAACGTGTTCATAAATGACCTAGAAAAGGGACTAAAGGCACAAAATTATTTAAGGTAGTAAGGATAGAAGAACCACAGTGCAGCTGGGCCGTAAAATAGCACTTGAAAATGAGTGGGATAAATTGTTAAGCGATGCACACAGCAAACACCATCGTTATTTCACGTATGAAGCGATGGGATCTGCACAGATGAATACCTCTATACCTCTGCTGGGCAAGGTCCTGAGGTTCTGATAGACAGGGCCAAGAAAATGTCAGCTTAGCGCTCACTTGTGGTCAGAAGCACCAGTCAGATGTCCAGCATTACTGGGAATGGAGTAGATCAGAAAGTGGGAAATGTTCTTTGCCACTTTCTAAATCTTGTTCAGCTGCATCTGACATGCTCTGTGCAGTTCTGGTTCTCTCATCTCAAAACACATAAAGGAAACAAGGTGAGCAAGAAAAAAGCTGTTATTTCATATGATTTTCTGGGGTTCAGAAGACTGAACTTGGATGAGTTACTGATAGTCGTTACAACTCAAATACAACTGAAGACTCCTACCAAGTTAGCTAGTGTGGAGAAACTACACCTCATAGATTTCTTCTTGTACGACTGCATGTTGGAATGGTACATCTTGCCCATCTTTCATTGTCTGTATTTTAAATAAAAAGAACATTTCTTTTTCTTACTCCACTGGAAAACTTAAATGAGCAATGCTTCTACTATTAAATTCACTAATCTAGAGGAGAAGTATCTCGTGTTCCTATAAAAGGGCTTGCAGAGCAGCTGGTTTCACAGGGGAGCCGGCAGGAGGCCCCCAGGAGCCCTCAGGGATCGTCAGCCTCCAGTGCTGTGCTGGGCAGACTGGGCGAGTTCAGAGATCAACAGCAGTATAGCCCTGTATGCACTGAGCTCTGCCTGGCTTCCTAAAGACACCTACTTGCAGGAGCTCTGGAAAATGCCTCATGTACAGCACTGAAGCAGCCTGAACAGGCTAGCTTGGGGCTGCAGAATTACTTGGGCCTGTCTGCACTTTCTTGGAATGGTATCAGGGTAAAGAGCTGCAACTACCCAATCTAGATTTCAAGAGATTTCCCCCTCCTTGCTGCAATGAAAACAAAAGATGGTTTTTTTTTTTTTTTTTTTTTTTTGAGTTGGCAAACAGAAGAAAGCATTCCTGGTTTATGCCAGCTTTACTGTTCTTTTCTACACCCGTGATTTACACTTAAAACCAGGCTGTCTGGCAGAGTGCATTTTGGCAGCATAGCTGCTTGCGCTGTGTATAAGTGTAATTGCACACATTCATGGAATTGAAATTGGTGGCTGTGATCAGCTTGTAAAACAGTGAATACATTCCTGCACTTGGAACAGATCACTATTGATATTTCTGGTACACAAATGACTAGGCAAAAATCCAACCACAATGGTTGGAACCCAGGAGTTTGGCTATGAAAATGTTTGTTCTGCTTTTAGAAATTTGATGGATCATCATCTAAACACCTCTTGGAAGTATGGAAGTGCACAGTGTGGAATGCTGATTTAAATGCTTTTAAGTGCAATTTAAATGCTTTCCACAGAAGATTTTAGAGTGTTTTACTACAAAGTAGATATAGGAACACTTTTCTGAAGTATGGATTATCCCACTTGACAAGGTGGGTAAAAGAAGAAGTTGCATCACTTGGTAAAACTAAACAAAAAGGTCTAAACAAAAAGATCTAAATTTGTACAACTAAACAAAGCAGGAAAACCCAGAATAAATCACAGATTTCCTGCCACAGGTTCCCTGCTCCTGAGTAGGCATTACTTTCTTCTCCAAAATAAGCGTTAATACAATTAAGTTCACAACTTTGAAATAAAAAAATATTTTTGGATTTTTACTTCTTTATTGCCAGTACTTAGCCTCTGTTTGCATGCTTAAAACAGACCTTCTTTGAATAGCATTTGTCAAGAATAGCAGAATTCAGACAGTGATAGTAAAGCAATTCTTTATCTCGTGCAATATAGCCAATATCAAGTGGGTACGTGAGGGTCCCAGCTTTGGCTCAGCCTCTGTCTTCCCTCTGCTTTATTGCAGGTTATGGACACACAGTGCCTTTATCTGATGGAGGAAAGGCCTTCTGCATTATCTACTCAGTCATCGGGATCCCATTTACGCTGCTTTTCCTGACGGCAGTGGTACAGCGCATCATTGTTTACGTCACCAGGCGACCTGTACTGTATTTCCACATTCGCTGGGGCTTCTCCAAGCAGATTGTTGCAATCATCCACGCTGTAGTCCTTGGGTTCATCACTGTCTCGTGCTTTTTCTTTATCCCGGCAGCAATATTTTCTGTTCTGGAAGATGACTGGAATTTTTTGGAATCTTTTTACTTTTGTTTCATTTCCCTGAGCACCATTGGCCTAGGAGACTATGTGCCAGGAGAAGGCTACAATCAAAAATTCCGAGAGCTGTATAAAATTGGAATTACATGTAAGTGTCAAACTAACCAGTTTAAATAAGAGTTTTTTTATTAAAAATAAAAAAATAAAAATTTAAAAAAATCAGGCTTTCTTTCTGCGTTCCAGGGATGGTGATTGTTTTGTGAGCTGTCAGCTAGCAAACTGAGCATTGTAGGTAACTGCAAAAAGGAAAGTTTTAAATAAGGTCAGTTTCTTAGTTAAGAAAGAAAAAGCTGAAAACAGAATTTCATAGTGTTAAAGCATAGCTACTTACTCTCCTATTAATATTAGCAAAAAATGCTCACGTTACTGTTATGGAAATGGTTAGGAACATGTCGGCCTAAGACTTCACAGTGCATCAGAGTCAGGAGATGGTCCTTGTAACCTAAGGTCATCTCGTAAGGTGAGATGACAGGTGGACAGAGGTGAATCAAGGAGCAATGGGAAATGGGCAGAAGAGCAAAATTTCTTACTCCAGTTGTAACAGAAGGTAGCTGAAGCTGGCATTGGGACATACCAGCTGTCAAGAGAGATAAATAGACTGAGGTGATAACAAAGCAAGACTGTGAATGTTAAATTTAAATTGTTTAATTAAGTTTGACACAGAAGAGAGGCACAGTGATCAGTGGTTTGATCAAAGAGTACAGCTGAGAAAATTATCTGTGTGTTGACATTCTGAATGAATATGTTTTCTGATACAGCTTCAGCCTGCGTAGTCCTGGATTAGCAGAAGCACTCACTAAAAGATCTAAACAGCCAAATAGACCTTTCCTGTACATGATCCAGCAATCGTAATGTAGGCGAAGTGTCCGCTAACTTGGTTTTGTGTTTTACCTAAAGAAAAATTTTGCCTTGAATTTGCATTCCTTGAAGCAAGGCCTTGAACTAGCCAAAAGAGCACTTTATTTTATTCTCCTCAGTCTCCTGCCAGGCTCATGGTCATTGCAGATTTCTTCCTCTCCCCGTCCTGTTAATCTTACCAGCAGTAGCTTTTAATTATTACCCTGCTGATCTGCAGAGCTGATTTGGGGATGCTAAATGCTGAAGTGAATAATGGAAGTCATGCATAATAAAGGCCTTGTAGAAATTTGGAAAACTCAAAACTGTAAGAAAACATTTTGGATCAAATTCTGTCTCTCTCTCTCTCTCACTGACAAGTCAAACTTTCTTTTTCTGGACAGAGACAAATTTTCAATTTCGAGCTTTAGAATGCTTAGGAAATAAACTGAAGGAAATTCTAAATGGAAAAAGTAGCTTTTAGGCAAAGTGGTGTATTTTAAAACTTGAAATTAAATAGTCCAAGGTCATAGCTTTTGAATTATTCTTTCTTCTTTCATGTGAACACTTTGTGGAACCAAACAGGATGTATAAAATGTTTTCTCTTTCTGAACCTAAATTTTCTTCAAGAAAAGTTCTGGAGTTCCAGATCTGAAAATGCTTAATGATTGCTACAGGCTTTTCAAGGAAAACACAGGTCTGTTAAATCAAGTGTTGATTAGCTGGACTGTGTTTCAGAGATAATTAAAAAATTCTCAGTGCAAATTTATAGATGCCTTTTAATTGGCATAGCTTTGTTATTTCCTCCTTGTGCTAATGCATAGCTCCCATTTGATTTCATGAGATAAAGCTTAAAAACAACTCATAAATTTTAGCTGTAGTGTTGATTGAGATCAGTACCTGGTATTGCAGTATTGATTTAACAGTGCTCTTGGAAGAGAGAGAGGAGTGTTATTTTCAGTGAGTAATCTGCAACTGCTTGTAAAATATTTATGCCTTTTAGTAACAGAGCATTGTCCATATGTAGATTATAATAATTAATCTGTATTGACGTTTCAGCACATTTAATGTTCAGCCTTTGGATGAACATGTTGTATTAATAATTATACACTTAGCTTCTGCTTGATTTACTCGTTGAAATGATAAAATATTCAAGTAGTCATGTTCCTTTTTAGGTTGTAATGATCAGTTGCAAAGATCTAATGAAACACTGGGATTCAGAAATGGTTGTTTTAACACCTTTCCCCAGATTCTAGATAGATGCATGTGTTTGGAGTACAAAACAAAAGAGCTGCTAACCATACAAAACCCCACTTCTAAAAGTCTCACCATGAGAGCTAACTAATACCTTTAAAAATCAGAGTCAGTATACCCCCAGAGTCATCAGTAACATCAGTTAAGTAACACTACCAAGTTTGGATAGTTTCTGTATGTTAGTAAAATGTTGCAAATAATCTTCACGGTTTTATCAGATATAGCAGCTTTTAAAACTATCAGCAGCGATTTAACAGTAAATTCTATTTTGTTTTTATTCGTCTTGCACACATTTCTAGGTGCTTTGTTTTTTGTTTCTTTTTCCACTTGTGTCATGGTGTCAGATATATTCTTATAATTTTAAAGGAAAATAATTCAAAAGTTTTCACGACACATAAGTGATTTGTCCTGCTAAACTGATAGAAACAACAAAGAACTGTAATTAGCTGCTATATTTTTACTTCTGCGTGTAACATGTAGGAATACTAAGAGGAAAAAAAATCTTTTGAAGAGCACATAATCATTAAGCTTGTAAGTAAGTGAGGGAGAGTACATTTTTTAAATTTTAAGATTGTTTCATTGAATGCCTTTACATACTTTTGTCTTGTACAACTGTAACAGAATTAAAACCACTATTGTTACTTTTTTTTATTATTACTATTATGTGGGGTCTTGTTGATTGTAGAATGCAAAACGGGGCCGGGAAAGGATTTGACGGCCCAAAGTGGGTTACAGAACTCTGACACTGGGTCATAGAGAAGATTAACATAATGTTCAGAGATGGGAGGGGTGAGAAAAGGTAAAGGGTTAAAACGGTTCCAGCCCCACTTAGTTTAATAATAGTTAAAGCTTCTTTTTGTTTGTACCCAGGTTACCTGTTGCTGGGCCTTATTGCAATGTTGGTGGTTCTCGAGACTTTCTGTGAACTCCATGAGCTCAAAAAGTTTAGGAAGTTGTTTTACGTGAAGAAGGACAAGGAAGAGGACCAAGTGCATATAATGGAACATGACCAGCTCTCCTTCTCTTCCATCTCAGACCAAGCAGCCTCCATGAAGGACGATCAGAAGGCAAATGAGCCTTTTGTGACTTCCCAGTCTCCGACTTCCAATGACAGCTCTCTAAACAATTAATACAGGGGCATCCATAGCATTGTTTTGGTGCACTTATGCTACTTACCATAAGAAATAGAATGCCTCGCATTTTCTTTCCTGAAAATATTAAAGCTGGAAGACTGCTATTTTAACAAGGATTCATCACTTCTGACATAGAAAAGGCTTCTGGGAAAAATGTGGGAGCTACCCTGGGAATAGGGAAAGAAATGTAGGAGCTGGGAGCATTAGGCCATTTTGCTTGAGAGATAAGGAGCTAGGAATACCACTTTCAGAGGTGCCAGAGAGAAAGGCTTGCACAAGCAACTTCATGTATCTTTAGGAGAGTAGGCCTTCACTGATATCCCACTCATTTAGTTGCACGCCCCGTCTTGCAGCTGGGTGAAAGAGCAGATTTTGGGATGTGCAGTTCTGATTGTCTCAGAGAGGTAGTCACAGACTTAATACAAATGCACCAAATTATCTTGAAAACATTTCCAGAGCAATTATCTGTAGACCTGCTGGAGGGGAGTATCTGGATCATCCCTCTATTACCCAGTAACTTGCAAGTGCAAACAATAACTCTAGGAATGAAAAAGTAAGGCTCTGTGCCCTCCTCTGCCCAGGCCATTTACATTCAAATTTCCTACTTCTGTAAAATATCCCCTAATCACAAGAAAAATGTTGTCCTGAAGAGAACGTGCCTTGAGTCTTCCATGCTGTTTTGCTTTGTAAAACATGCTTTTGTAAACTGAGAGGTAGCAAGAGCAATTCAAAAGTGCTGGATGAGATAGGGTTTTAGGGAAGGGAAACAGCTGCATGTCAGTCCTCTCTCCTCTGAAGTGGGTAGGAATGTTTTTTTAGCTGAGTGGAACAAAACGAAAAAGAGAACTGAAATTCAGCATATGCCATATTTGGCATAGTCATGTGCTTAAGGCATTCTTGTAGTAAAGGGCTATAATCTTTTCAGCAGAGGAAGGACTCGGCTCTGTTTCTTCTACAGTCCAGCCCAGTGTGTGCAGAACTGTTAGGCATTTGGAGGAACAGAAATAGCGTCAACTTTGAACGCAGCCCCTTTTTCTTCTTTTGGTTTTCTAACTAGTACTCAGAGCATTTGGGAGGAAAATGGAATGTTTCAGGGCAAAACAAACAATTTTTCAGTTTTTCATATGGCAAGAAAAAAGGAAAAATGTCCCATTTGGTTCGGATGGAACCGAAATTTTTTCCCCTTGGGAAAAGTCACTAAAAAGTCAAGATCCCACTCAACGTCTGAAGCTGGAACCTCTTTGGCTGTAACAGGAGAGGCATTTTAGTCCAGCTGCCAGTCACTGTGCTGAATGCAGGGACTTTGGATTGAATTTCAGGGAGCAGGAGATGAGACTAAGTGGTTGCAGTACTCTCTCTTCTGGCCTTAAGAATCTATGAAATGGGGATCTTGGTGATGCTTTGCAATGAACAAAAGATCTGGAGCACAAATAGCCATATTAGGACAGCCTCCCACATAGAAATAGTGTAGAGGAGAGCCTTTTTCCTGCAGTGCAAGCATGCCAGATTGCCTGTAGTTTGGCTTTTAGTGTTTAGAGCTGAACAATATTTTACTGTAAAAGAAAAAAAAATGCAGAGTGTCTAGAATTAGCTCACATGGGAAAATACTTGAAAGTAAATAACCCAAAATATTCTGTGTTTGAGCTTAATTATAGCTAGCATCAAACAGATTTTATATCTTTACTGGAAAAACTTACTTTATGGTTAAATCAGCTAAAAGTCTTCAATTTATATTTGTAGAAAACCAGACCTAAAGGTTTTGGTCATTTTGGGTTTTATAGATTAGGTGAGAGCATACTGTGTTTGCATGTTCCCAGGAAAGTGGCTATTTTTATACTGCTTAAGTTAACACAGTTCTATTTATAATGGATGTTAACCAATATATATGTACATATATACACAAATATATTTATATACTGTACATATATCATAAATCGCCTGTTCAACCAATGTAGGCACAACATTTTAGATTTTTTTTTCCTAGGTTTCTCTTTATACAATGAGTAAATGAAAACTATGGCATTAAAATAACACTGACATAAAATTAAGCATACTGTACTATGAGAAACATTTATACTGATTTTTTCAGTGAAATCTTACTGTCTTCAGTACCTTAAAATTCAAGATTTCTTTTAATTTCTGTGTAACATTAAGCTCTAAAGGGTATGCACAGATGTTAAGTGATATACAAAGATAATTTTGCAGCGTGTACACAATTGCAAAATGTAGACACGTGAAATGAAAGCACAGAATTCAAAGCAGAAGCGATAAACTAAGCAGTGTACTGTGACGTAGGTGAGTATTTGTTACTTTAAACGTAAATAAAGAGTATGGCTTTTGGCTGCCTGCACTGTGAAGTGGGGACTATTTTCTTTAGTAGTGCGTGCGTGCACATACTGTGCAAAAAGCCTGTCTGCATTTGTCAAGATTGTGCATGCTTTAGTTAGTCTTCCTCAACATAGGGAGGGACTGTTAAAGCCAGAGTGTGTTACCTAACCTTGATTTTGATTGTAGCTTAGCATTGTATTGATTATTCTTATAGAAAAAAAGCATTCCAAAGTGTTTGGTTTTTTTTTTTGTTTGTTTGTTTCAGATGCTGACTGATTATAGCAAATAAAAAATAGCGGCATAACATTTATCTTGTCTTTATAACCTAACTACTTCAATATTTGAGGAAATCAATGAAAAACTGTCGGTTATCAGTAACACTGATCAAAATAATGAGCTTCATTTCCTACTGGTTTTATGTCTTCTTGGGAAGCCAACACAGAAGATCAGAGAGGTTAAAGCTGGAATCCAGATTAGAAGACGACAGGTTATTGTGCAAGAACCGTGGTATGAAATGTATGTCTTTCCTAGGGGCAAACTATGAAGTAGGTGCATGTAAACCCAGCTGGAGAGCATGGGTCATAAAACATCAGTGCTGAAAAAAAAGTTGCAAGAGGGAGTCAGAAAAGTGAGCAAATGACTTCTACAGCGAAGAGAATCGTCTGGGTCCTGTCGTCACCTAACTGTCCTCCTGTCTTCAGTTGGTCCAGGCACATGTCCCGTGAATGGCTTTATTCCCATGCTACAGCTAACACTTTCCATCTTCTCTGTCTTTCCGTGGCTAAGTATAAATTTGTTTTATTCCTATTTCAAGGGGAAGAACCGGCAGGCCGTTCAGTTGCGTCAGGCAGAAGAAAATGGACAAACCAGTCGAGTTTTAATGTCGGAGCGGAGCGACAGCCACGTTTGTCCCTCTGAGAACATGTCCCATTCCCTAAGAGTTTCTTGCCAAGGATTACCAATGGCATCTACTGCGGGTGAACACAAGCCTTGCTGAGGGTTGAAATAAGTAAATGAGTAATGAAATGAGTAATTGTTTAAGTAGGTGACTTCAGAGACTTGGGTGGTTTGCAGCTTTAATGCTAATACTGCAGAAGTTAACTAGTTGGGTATGTCAGAGTAGTTACACACAGGAGCAGCAGTTCTGGATTACGCTAAATGTCTAGGTCAGTATTTTTTGGCCAAGGCGTGATATGTGTGGGCTCGTGTAAGGAGAGAGCTAGCATGTAGCAACAGTTCCCTAGGTTATCCTAGCTCCCAGCAATGTGCAGCTCTGGGTCTATGACAGTATCTAGGAGGTACAGAGAGTCAATGTAGGTGTGCTGTGTGTAAGATGTGCTATGCTGACGTGAGTGCTCTGTCTCAGCAAGAGATTGTCCCACACAGGATCAAATGAAGGTTTCCCGTTACTTTCCTACAAAGCAGCTTCAGGGTAGGTGCTTTGCAGCAACCAGGTGGGGTAGCACTAATGCACGAAGCACAGCGACTGCGTGGGACGGTCTCTCGAAAAAGGCAGGGGAGTGCCTTTTACCTGCTGTCACTTGGACATTGCTGTCCTCTGGGTAGCTAGGAACGGAACCTTGCAACTCCACATTACCATTTGCTTTGTAAACATGGTCAGAAATGAACTGAGATGCACCATAAGTTGCTAAAAACATTACAGCCCTGATGCTATACCATTATTATTCATTCTTCCAGATTCTGCCTTCTGTGGAGGTAAATTAAAGATACTATACCTGGAAGCAGTGTCATTCCAGATGTGCACCAGTGCAAAACAACAGGGCTTCTCTGCAGAGCGTTCCGCTAGAAATTGTCATTATTGTAATGTGTATCAAGAAGCTCTTAGCCAAGAAAAGTGTCTGTCTTCATGTTGTTGTTTCAAACAAACAGTAATTTTTGAAATCAAAGTGACTAGCTCTATAACTTCACATGCTCACTAATGCATATTAAGTACTCAATGTGTGTCATTCTTAATGCCAGTATTGTAAGTCTCATCGCTTCCTAAGTTACCATTATATTTGATGTTTACTGTGGATTTCTTGTCCCAATTACTTTCAAAGGTCATCGTGTTGCTGATGATGAAAGCTGTGATGCAGTTATTTTGCTGATCGTGATGCAGCTTTGTCAGAGCCATCACCTTAGCTGACAAAGAGACTGCCATGCATGTGGAAGTCTGTGCCAAATGACAGATTTAGGGAACGAGGAGGGAAAGTGTGGCTGGGGGCAGGTGCACAGGCTGACAGCTCGTACTCCTGAGCGGCAGAGCACAGCGCCTGTCATGAGGGAAAGCAGAAGTCAGAGTGGTTGTGAATGTCAGGGCGAAATCATCCTGGCAGGCTGCTAAGTGACCACATCATTTTCACCAAGCTTTGTTACCTGTCATAGGAGTGAGAGGAAAATATGTCTAGAGGAAGGACGGAAGAAGGTTATGGCCAAAATTCATCTGAAGCTAAACTCAATGGAATTTTGCCTTTTTGCGATTTGTTTATAATCTGCAGCTGTTACTTCAGTTGCACTGCACGTACCACAAATCAGGAAAACAGTTTCCCCAGTATATATGTTCCCTGCGCTCCCTGAAGCACGTTATGCTTGTTATAATAACAAGTTTTCCTGTATCACGCTCACTAAGTGATCAGCCCTGTAAGCAGGAGCGGAGGTCAGCATCACTGCTGGGACTTCCCCATCGCTGACACGTGAGCACCCTGTAGCTCGGCTGCAGCCACCGCTGGTCGTACCAGTTTGTTTCTAAAGCTGGTCCCAAAGTCTCTCACACAAGGACTGCGCGATTCACCCGGCTGCTCTCTCTGTACGTCAGCCAAAGTTCATGCTGCTTGTAACATAATGACTATAAAAACTAATAGCTCATTTAGAAGGATTAAATTATTTTCTTTTCAAGTTCCTCGTTACTATGCCTCTGGCTGTTACTTAGACCAATTTTATCCTGGCCTGCAATGCCATGTTATCCTGCAACTGTAAAGCGTCTGTCTCAGCCACACACTGGCAAAGATTAATTAAGGCGCTTGCATAAACAGAAGGCAGCAAACTGTAATATGAGTTTAAATGGAAATTAGCAAATTCTAGTTCTGCTTTCCAGGGCTGGTCTCCTGACTATGGGCAAAGATGTTAAATTTGCTTTGTGATTGGCAGCTGTGATTTGAGGCATTCTTTCTGAACAGGTGTGAAAAATATCGATATCCAGTAGGTAGTAAAGTACAGTATCGCCTATGGGCTTAAGTCTACAAAATGTTTAGTTAGCTGCTTTTGCAGATTACTGCTGTTTACATGAGGTAATAAAGCCTTGTTTGAAATTCATTTTGCAAAAATTCAAATCCACACTCTATTTAATGCAAATTCCTTCTGCATGTTTGGAGAAAAGAAAGAAATAATACCAAACCAAGAAGAAAGGACAGCATTAGCTGCCATACCCCCTACCGGTGCTTTCCATCGCCTCGGGGACCCCGGGTCTCCCTGACACTTGCATCAAGGCACCTGGGCACAGCCAGCAGGACCCTCACAGGAGAAGCCGCCAGACCCATTTTCCCCACCTCCGGGTGCTCTGGGGCTGCCTCGGCACCACCGAGGGGCAGGAGCCGATGCGGGCAGCAGGGGCCTTGGCCTCTTCAGCAGCAGCGGCTCTGAGGTGGTCGTGACAGACAGCACCTAGTGAGGAGCATCGGGGGCTCCTGTGCTGCCACCCCCATCGCGAAGTGAGGTCTGCCTTCCACTAAACGCAGCAGAGGCTGCGATCGCCTCTTAGAGATGAGGCAGGAGACCGACCTCCAGGATACTGAGGGGGATAAGGCAAGGTCTTGAGTCAGGCACTGCGGACACGCATCTAACCTAGCCAAAAACCTGTGAGTAGTTGCCAAGACACCGATTATTTTGGTGGTGGAAGTATTGCTAGCTCATCTTTTCACGAAGGGTGCTAATAAGGTTTTTTTTTTTCTTTGCATGTTACACATTGAAACAAAAAATCATCTCAAAACATCAATAATTTTTCCAATGGTTTTAGTCCTGAATGCCCTTAAATGTGAGTTTGGTGACTAAACAGGATAATGTATTGATTTGTACACAGACAGGATCTGAGGCTGAATGCCTGAACAAAAAATCCTCTGGCAAATAGTTACCCAGGACTTTCTTCCCCAGCTGCAAATCCAACCCTGCAGGAAAATCCCAGAAACGATCACAGAAGCAGAGAGGTAGGAGGACCAAATGGAAAGCACAGAAACCTCAGTTCAGCAAGACCCCAGGAAGATAATTTGGCTGCATCCCAAGACATGAGGGATAGCTAACGCTATCAGCTACGACCATTTGCTTCTGCTATTTCTCTACCTTTTTATCACTGTTACATTTTGCAGCCATCCTGTGATCCAGGAGCTACCACCCTTCTTGAATGCAATCCAAACTAATTTTAAAATGATTTTTAGAGGCATTGCATCAGCAACGTGGCAGTGTCCTAATACCATCACGTGTTATGTGCAGCTCCATTCCCTGAGGCCGTGCGGTCAATTTGGTATTTTTACAACCCTTTACATCTTGTGCAGATTCTGTCCTCTTCATATTTGTGCTGCTATTTTACCAGACGTGGAAATTATTGACACAGGTAGGTTACCCAAGAATCAGAAGTGTATATGAGGCCTGGGCTTTTCCTAGATCCCGAGGCCCCAAATTCAGCACCTTAGTGCTGAAGTGGTCTTCCTCGCCCCTGGAGGTGGTAGGACTGTGAGGAAGCAAGAACGGGCATTGAGCTGGGATGTGAATTTCTGTTCCTCCCTTGCTTTGATTCAATTCCTATTCTAGCCCCCCCACAGCAGCCATAGTACACAATCCCATGGGAGCAAATCAATTTTGATGTAAATTTGGCGCATTTCACATTCAAACTTTAATTCTGTGTACAAGCTGTAGCATTAACAGTTTTTCTTCTGTAGGGTACTGTTTAATCTGAACCCCAGCTAAATGGATTACATGAAAATCCCTGTGAGAGGTTGGGAGGTGCTGGATGAATATTTAGCATGTAGAGGTACAAATTCAAAACAAGTAGAGACTTCGGCTTCACATTGGCTGTAGGTATGTATTAAAGCTGTGGCAGAGTTGTACGTGCTTTTAACAGCCTTAAGTCTACTCGGTTATCAGTCCTCTGAGAGATGTTGCTGTCAAATGGTTTAGTCTAAAGACATCCACTGCTTAATGGCTGGGCAATACTGACTCTGAAGGAGGTTTTGGGTAAACAGTGCTTCTGCTGAGGAAAAGAGACTTTATACATAGTTACACAGCAGATTAGTGGCTGACAATTATTCTTGGGTTAAAAAATATACACTTTAAAGAACAGCTCCTTTGGTTGTGTTTACAGGGGTTGCTACCTCTTGGGATATTTTTATGCATTGTTTTGCATTTGTTGTCATTAACAGTATTTAGTTCTCCTGTTCTAATAAAAAAAGAAAGCCTGGGTGAGTGTTCAGCTTGGGAACGGTACAGGCTGAAAGCTCCACTTTGCAAATACTGGTCTGTGAATTGGTTTCTGTAGGTAAAGTTCCCCTGAAATCAGAGGGTTTGCTGAAATCAGGTGTATTGACATGTGGAAACATATGCGGGGCTGGTCTCAGTCCAAGTCAGAGGAAAAAGTCCATCCGTTGCAAGGACTTCTTCATTGGCAATGCCTTTCTTCATATTCTTCTCTTTGGTTTCATGCTCTGTCAGCTGCCAAAAGTGAGTCTTCCCCCATCACATCTAATGGAACTTAAAATTTCATGGAAAAGAGCAAGCAAAATGCCCCTGTAGTCTCAGCCGACCTGGGCCAGCCTGGGCTGGGGGACACCAACTTGTTGGGTGCCTCAAAGTGTCCTCGGTACCACTGAGGCATCACGCACCTGGACCAGCAGCCTGCTGCTGCCTGTGACCACACTGGTGACCTAGATAAGAGTGAAAACCAAAATCAAAATGAACACCATCAAGCAAGAAAAAGAAAATCTTTCCCAGACCCTGGGGATAACCAGGAAACTCGCCTAGCGTGGGGTTCAGTGGCCGAATGTAGGGTCAGAAGCGCACGTGGCTACATCTCCTTTCAACTGGAACTCTGAATAGCACCAAAGGGACTGAAAGGCCAAAGCCCCATGTCTCACACCATCATTGCCAAAACAGAGAGCCATTCCTGTGTTGACACAATCTCTTCCGTAACCTAACCAGACAGTGTCCTGTGACAGCTAGATGCCTGCTCCCAGCACCGTTGTTCAAAGGCTGCTCTGGCACTCTGTTGCTTAGAGTTAAATATCTTCTTCTTCCCAACACAAATTCTTTCAGGTTGCTACTCACTGATCTTGTACCAGCTTCTATCTGAATGGAAATAATTCCTCTCCCTTCCTGTATTTATTGTTCAAATGTAATCCAGCCCTGTCTCAGTCTTCTTTTAACAAAGCTACACAAGACAGGCTATTTAATCCATGAAATAGAGTCACCTCTTGTCTCTGCATGATCCTTGTTGCCCTTTTCCCCACTTGTCTGTTTAAAATAATCATTTCGAAAGGCAGGTGATGAGAAGTGCACAGCGACCTCTGAATGAGGCCGTGGCTGTGCCTCAGACAGCACCAGGGCCTTCCCTGCCACTGAGGAGAACACTTCACCCCGTACCTTCCGGACCTGCTGCCACTTTGACCGTGGCTCTCTAACACAGGTGCCTAAGCGGCAGTGTAAGTTCTGCAGCACACCCAGATCACCCTCCTCTGGCATCCCATGATAACATCTCAGCAAGCAGCAACTGACCTGGTTCTTTGACCCCAGGTGAGCTATGCCGCGCTTTTTCCATCACAATTCGTACTTCCACTAGCCCCAGGACTAATTCTTCCCACAAAATAATGCATCCATCCGTTATAAACACATGCCTTGTCTTGCACCATAACCACGACGAGGAATGGGCTACTCTGTGATCTGAGATACCTCTTTGTGCTGGCAGTGCCTCTGCCGATTAATTTTCTTGCACTGCCCTTTTCCCCAAGTCCTTGCTCTCCATAGTTCTTGTAATACATCCCATCTTTACGAACAAATCCTTGTGAGTCACTGCACTGAATTCTTCTGTGTAGATGAGGCCAAACACTTGGCGCTAGTGACTGGAATACCCTTTGTTATTCTCTGTCTGTATGAATTTGTACTTAATAACCTGCTCTTTCTACGATCACACGTTCCATATCTTTTCAGGGGACGTGATGTTTTGTGTCATCTGCCTAACTTCACCCCTGCTCATTGATAAAATGTAACAAAGTAGACCAAAAGTACTTGCCCTGTGTGCTTGAATGAAAAGGGAAATGGACTGATGGAGAAGAAACTTTGGCTGTATCCAAGATTTGACACTTTTTAATGTACTAGGTGTTGCTGATCGCTTTCCTTCCCTGTCTCCCGTGAAGAGCTGGCCACAGAGTCTGCCCTAGCAGGTACGTGCTGTCTGCAGGCGACTGGTGCGTTTTGTTCGCATGACGACTTCCAGCAGCTTCCACAATCCCAAAGCCAGTGCTCAAGCATTGAATGATACCCCTGCACAAGTACAGGCGCAGGCAGAGGGAAAAGATACAACTTCAGATACGACTGGAAAAGCCTGGAAGAGTTGGGGAGACGCGGGGGGGATCCAGAATCATGCAGGGTCCCTACCATGCCCTGCAGGCCCAAGGAAAGGGCTGCAGCGTGTGCTCAGGTGACAGTCAAGCAGGCATGCAGCAGCAGAGCAGCAGGACCAGGTCACGGCGCAGCGTCGTGGCCGAGCATGCACCTCACGCCATCCAACAGCAGACGTCACCTCAGCTCATGTGTGCTGCCTGACACCTGAGGGGCACATCCAGTTTTTCCAGGGTTGGAAGATGAAAATCATTTAAGCAAGTTCGTTTTACTGTGCCCCAAGAAGATGCTAGCTCACACAGACAGATTTAGAAGGGAGGTGGTTCAGGTGGTTACTGTTTTCCACCTGAGACGGGGCAGAGGCTGGCTGAGTGCCCTCACCCCTTTCCGTGTAACCACGTTTCCCGAACGCAGCGCTGAGGCAAGGTGCGTGCCACCATGCCAAAAGGTGGAGTGCTCAGAAACAGGCCACGGATGGCCTCTGGAGCGAGGCCAGCCTCTTCAGAGGCAGCGCAGCCTCCAAGAGGACTCTTCATCATGCCCTGAACGCAGCCACCAGCGCAGTGGAAGGCAGGGAGCGCCCGAGAGCACAAAGCAACTCTGGCGTGTTGGGCTTGGACTGCTGTGTCCCGGCCGCAAAGGGGCTGCGCTCAGCCCTGCACAGCCCACCCAACACCGCGGGCAAGCGCCAGCTGGGGAGGTGGCTCCAAGCACTGGTCATCCTGCACTTGGCAGCACGTGCAGTGCCCCGGAGATGCCTTCAGATGCCAGCCCTCTGCCTGTGGACCACATCTCACCGCCCCTTGCCCACGCGAGGGGACAGTGTCCCGGGCCAGGGCTGGCAGGCTGCATTGTTGTAGCTGCGGATGAGCTCTTCGGCTTCTCGCTCAGCAGGGAGGATCACAGATGGCCCGGAAAACAAACCTCCTTCCACGCCGGCCCATCTCCCCGCAATGCTCATTAATAAAATCATTTATGCCAATTTTCTCAGAAAGGTCAAACATATGCTGGCTAACAGCTAACACTGATTCATTTCCCCCCAGTAATTCGATGTTGCCATTTGCTGGCTTTTCAGGTCTGCCAGCTCTCCACAGCCTTCACTTCCCACAGAAGAAGGCTGCGTCTCCGCGCTTGTGCTCCTTTAATCATATTCTCTTTGGGGTGGGTGTTTGTTTGTTTGTTTGTTTAATCATCTCCTGCTCTGCTGTGCTGAGCTCTAGCTCCGCGCCTGCTGTTATTCTTGGCACCCGAATCAGTGTTAACCAGTATATAATCTGCCTGTGTTTTACCGACTGACATTTGTTCCACTGTCAGCTTTCATTTCAGTTTCTGCTCTGATGCCGGTTGCTGCCCCGCGCTCCGGCATGCAGCTGGGTTGCTTTGCTGCACGCTGTACACCACGACGTGGTCCGCTTCTCATTATCCCCACATTTGTATCGGTGCAGCTTGTCGCCCAATGGCTTGTCGCCTCCCGCTCACCTGTCTGCTTCAACCTCTCCTACCACCTATCTGTATCCGCAGGTTCATGTGGTTATAATTCCATACAGAATATTTCTTAGCTTTAAGCCTAATATGATTAAATATTAAGCAAATGCCTCCTGACAGGCATGCTCATACATTATAAGGTGCTGGTTTGGCTGTTTTCGCATAGAGCTATTTTACTACATTCCGCTTTTGATAATCAAAATCCCCCAAAACTATTTCACTCAATTCCCACTTTCCAAATTTGTATTTTATTGATCACTAAAAGCATGTATTGTTCTGAACAAATAGAAATGTAGCTACTGAGGCATTTATCTACATAATGTCTGTGCTAGTCTTTTCCGTAGTGGAGCTAGGTTGTGTCTAGACTACACAGATTGTGGGACTAGACCAGGCTTTGATTTTGTGGATAAGAGACCACAATTAAAATAATCTTTAGGAAAAGCAGGTTTCTAAGTGTCACAATTCCTCCTCTCCCACTGAGAACTCTCTCAGTCACATTTTTAGGCCACCTACTTATTTTCTAAAGAAACAACCACACGTGGAAGGCACCTTTGAAAATGGCCCTCAAGCCCCACAGAAAGATGCACAAGGGGCAGAAGCTTTCTCCTTTGTGAGGCTACAATTGCTACGAGCAAGTGGCTGCTGATGCTGGCAGCCATAAGGCAGTGACCACATGGACCCACCTCGTCACTTATGAGGACAGTAGGTGAAAGCCCTGGAGACTTAAGGATATGTAGATGCCAAGGGCCAGAAAAGCTTGAATGGATGTCTCCAGACATTTTTTAAACATCTAACAATGTATCTTCAGTCCTTTCATGCCACTCACAGCACGAATTCTTAAAATTTTATCCTAAATTGCTCTCCCTCTGGTGTTTATCCCCGTTCCCCAGACCACGTCCAAGCCCTGTGACAGTGGTGTACACTGATAGGTATATTCACTCCTTGCAGAGCACGACGCAACTGACCAAATACTGCATTTCTTTGGGATAAAGTACAGCATGGAGACTGCAAACTCCACGCACCAATTTATCGTGCCTGGACAGACAACAAGTACCAACAAAAACGCAGGTGTCAGGCAGGGACATCAGGCAGGAAGGGGCACAGTGAAGTCATGACGGTGAAGCTGTGGCTAATGCGTCAGAACAAGCAGAGTAATGCAGACAGAGCAGATGGGTCGTACGTCACGTGTTCCAGTCTCTAGGAGTCTTCTGCTCCAATGTCACGCAGTCTGTCTGTTCCAGGTAAGCTGGAGGATGTGGGGTTTCGTCATCCAGCTTACGAGAAAAGTCTACAGGAAAGGGCAGAGCAGCCAGGAAGAGCATTTGGGGCAGAGAATGGTAAAGATGAATATAGGCTGGTTTTTAAAAAGTTTCGCAGATTTCAGAGGCAATGCACTAAAACACTAAAAATCAAAGAAGAATCACAATTCTTTCCTTTTAATGCTGTGAATAAGGATGAGATAGAAGAGTTAACAGAGGATAAAATATTGCAAAAGAGAGAAGATGCAGCAGTTCATTTAAAAATAATTAAAGAAGACAGCCTGGATCCCAAGAAAAGGAAAATGAGGATGCAAATGGCATCATGAGCTCAGTAAGAATCTGGCAGCTCTTTTGTGTAGCCTGATGTGTTTTCAAAACTAGACAATATTGTCTGTTGGGCAAATATTGATGGAGGATAAATATAGCCATAGTTTTGCAACAGATAAAGCAGATATCATCTTAAAGCAGGAGTTATTATCCTCAATGGACCTAACCCTGCCCCCACCCAAATCACGCTCAATGCTATCTCTGAGATGTTGTCATTTTCTTTAAGCTAAACTTGTTCACTAACTTCACTAGATCAAATGTGAGTGAACAGGCACAGAGTGATCTGCTGGGCTCCTTATAACAGGAAAATGCATCTCCTCAGAGGTTCAGGCAGCTCCCCCTTTAATGGGGCCAAGCAGGTGGGACAGGTGAGGGTAATCAGTGGCCAGGCCAGGAGAGGTCTGTGGTTTGCAGGTCAGAGCTCCTCCTCAGGGGGGTCAGGCTAGCTGGAAAGGAATATCACAAAAATCTAAGCAAAGTGCACTGGAAAAACACCTGGTGCAACAGCCCTGGCGGACTTTGCTATGGAGCGAGAGCTTGCAGCGGAGAGTGATGGTGGCTGTTATTGGTGCTGGCGGGCGCAGGAGGTGTCGGCAGCCTCGCAGGCAGCCTATCTAGGTCAGTGCATCTGCATGTGTGCGACGGATCCAGCCTCGCTCCTGGAGGAAGGTAAGACCCAAGTGCGCATCCCCTGCTCACTGTGCCTTTCCCCAGCCTGGGGCCAGGGCCCAGTGTGGGGTGCAGGAGCTGGCAGGGGGTTCCTGCGCCTCAGGGTGGGGGTGGCTCTGAGGACTGAGGGCAATGCTGTGAGCGAGAAGCTGAGGCTAGAGAGAAAGCAGAGGGCTGTGCTGGGACAAGGCATGAGCCAGGAGGTTGGTTTTCTTCTGGGACTCTCACAAGTGCTGTTGGGTGAGCTAGAGAGAAAGTCTAAATTGCCCTGGGACTAACAGATGAGTTTCCTTTCTGGGGGGAAATAGCAAGGCAAGGATAAAACCCTTGTTATGAGAATGGCCAAATATATTCCTTCGACCTAGCTGAGTTTAAACCTCCTCCATATGTTTATTAGCTTCATCTTAACTCAGCCATATGCCTTCTTGCAGCTGCATTTTCCTTAGCACACAGCAATGGAGAAGACTCAGAATGCCTAAAAAGCATGTCCCTGCTTCACAGGCTGCATAAAATCCCAGCTGTTGCCCATATCACTGTTATAAGTCCATCACTGCCCTAAGTCTTCCTTACCTGATACCTGGTTGCCCACTCCTTTCTCCTCCCAGTCTTCCCTTCCCCCTTTCCCTCCCTCTCCCCTGCCCACCTCCTGCTGCACCAGTCCCACCTCAGGATCCCTGGGCTCCCATCTCCTCTCTCCCTGCTCAGCTCACCAAGTGCACGGCTGCTTTTAAACCTGCTGGCACGCAGAGCTGTCTGCATGGTCAGTCTCCGGCACCTTCAGAAACTTTGCAGGGAAGGAATTGCCCCATCGCAATGCCAAGTGAATGCCAAGCAGCTGCCTGCTGCAGGGAATCAGAGGTCAGGGATGAATGCTGATAAACTTCCAAAAACTGAAGCAACCTTTAATAAAACGTAGGCTGTCAGAGACTGCGAGTCTGATAGGACCCTACTATGTGTATTTGGAAGAGATTTTTTGAATGGCACACCTCCCCAAGCCTGCGGGGAGGTGGGCTATATGTTGTTGCCCTAAAACGCGTCTGTAGTAAAATGACCTCCAATAGATCCCCTCGTAAGGCCAGTGCTCGGCTTGGTTTAGGTCAACTGAAATCTCGCATAGAAAATAGATTTCCTACTTGCAGCAATCGAATGCGTTTCCTGCTTGCTGCTAGCCAGTACGGGTAGGACACAAGAAACCATGGAGGGGACATGGGACCTGAGCACCAGACAAGCATGAGCCGTGGGCAGGACCCATGTCATCTCCTGAAGAAAGTGTATTTCTCCTGGCCCGAGATGCTTGGCCTGTCACGACACCCCGGCTGAGGGAAAGCACCAAGCCCAGCCTCTGGTGCTGTTCCTGGAGCCCAGCACAGGCCGCGACGGAAAACCGCGCCTGGCACGGGGGTTGAGCCTGTTGGAGGTGCCCTGGGCGGGAGCAGGGTTAGGGCCCTGTGGCTGCTGCCGCAGGCCCCCGCCGGCCTGCGGCTGCCGCTCGGAGAAGCCACGGCTCTGCTCTCTGCCACCAGGCCAGGAGGCCCCGTGGGCCCGCGCACCAGGCGCACCTGGCAGAGGAGCCGCAGCACTCGCTGCGAGCGTGCGTCGGGGGGGCTGGTTCTCTTTTTTTCCACCGTCAAGCCAACTTTCGCTGAGGAAATCTCCCAAGACATGATGAGGAACTGCAGCTTCTGTGTGCACAGTTTGTCAGACTGTCCTTCCCATGGCTGGGCTGGGAGAGGACAGCGCTGAGCGCCTGCAGCCAGCCGGAGATTTTGCCTCGGAGTTCACCCTCAGCTGGCTGCCCGCTACAAACGCACCCATGCTTTTTCCTCCACCCAGCAGATTCTCTCTCTCCCAAACTTTCTTCACAGGTTCTGGCTAGGGAAGCAAGTTGGATGTGTATGGTACAGTTAGAAAAACAGGTTTATTGTCCTGCTCCAGGCTGTCTTGATCAGGTACATGGGCGTTTGACAGGTAATCTACAGAGCACCAATCACATGAGTTGCTTTATGCAGTAAACCCTTTTCACGTTTTTTTCTTTCCCAAATAAACAATCTTCTTCTATTTAATCTTTCCCCATTGGCCTCAGATTTGCTGATCTGGCCTTAGATAGAGTCAGTAAACCAGCATCTCCCTATCTCTTGAGATTTCACCTAAATGGAGTTCCCAGCACTCCTGTTTCACTATCTGAAACACCTGATAGCTTTTCCAGTTTCTGCTTTATTAATGCACTACCAGGTACGGTTGGCTGGCTGCTATCCCCTTCCAGTGTCTGAAATGTTTGGCTGTTTTCCACACTGCGTTCTTATGAGTTCAGCCTTGGTTCAGGGCTGGCCATCTGTATACATACCTTAACAGCTGATGCTTCCTCCTAAACACTGTGGAGCATAAACCTTTTCCGGCTATGTTCAGGTTTGCTGCTTTCAAAAATGTTGAAATGTTGAAAACTGTTGTTTGTTTCTTTCCATTCTCTGTTCTACCAAAAAGTAAGGCCAAGTGAGAGGAAAACAGGCAAAGAAATACTGATCAGAACGTTCTGAATTTTATGTGCGTAATGCCAGTGTCTCACGAGCTGTTCAGCTAGCACAAACAGTGCACCTGGCTTCAAGTTTTCACACATTTGTAATTTTTTTTTTTGGCTATATAATACTTGCCTTCAAACCCAGATCAGACTTTGTAATAAATACTTGGTTTTCATCGGAAGAAGTAAGACCTTTTCATGCACTATCAGCTCTAAGTTTTCAACACATCAGTGGCTGGGTTATTTGATTTTGTGCCCTGTGTGGCCTCCCTTGGTCTCTGTGCCCTACGTTTGCTGGGAGACCAGTTGTGCCTAGCACTGTCAGTGAGACTGCCTAGGCGCTCGGGGGCTATTCACGGCAGAATCAATTGTTTTGATTTTCAATCTTGTTTACAATACAAGAAAAACCACTCTCTCTTGACTTTCTGCCCAAGTCTGTAGCAACTCAAAATGTTGATTTACTTCGTAATGTGTTTGGGCTCAAACACTGCACGAAGCGCTGGCAGAGCCGGGATGAGGTCCTGCGGGAGCAACCAGCAGGGCAGAGCCTCCGGACGATGGGGAAGCTGAGCACGCGGTCCTGGGGAGCAGAAGGAGGGCAGGATGGGGCACCAAGGGGAGAAAGACTGGAGGCAGGGGCCACAAAGGAAAAATCAGACACAAGGAGAAGGGGGCATTGGTGTGACCATTTGTAGCTGATACAGAGAGAAAGACTTTTATCCTATACAATTTATGGTTGCTGGTGGCAGATTCTGGAAAGAAAGTGCATAAATCATGTTGCTTTTCCTAGGGGGAAGACAGAGTTTTGAGGGGGAATTCTTGCAAAATACATGTTCTGAGTCTGTGAGAGGGAGCTCTCTGGCAGTGAAACGCTGATATCAGGCAAATAGCTGCCTGCGAGCTTTTCCTTCATGTACTGCGCTCCTACCTGTATCACTGCTTCGAGGCTGTATCTCCTCTCAGGAGCTGTCAAAGTGGCCTTATGTTAGAATTAGCATGCACAGCCACTTAGTCAATGTGGCATATTTGCTCCTGGAAGCCATCAACAGAACCCTAAGTAAAAAGGTTTACCCGCATGCGTGTGCCATAACTAGCAAGCCTACAAGTGTACATCCATGTTCACCTGGGTGCTTCCCAGGGTGGCATATTGCAAAGCCTACCCTGAGCCTCGTTCACTGATGGTATTAGACATGCAACTTTGTCCGTGCAAAAGCTGACACCCCTCATTTTGCTGTGCAGAAAAATCCTTTAATTTATACCCCCTATTTCCTGATGTAAGACTTACAAAAGCACTGAATGCTCATACACGTAACTTAAACAGCCAGGAGTTGGTCTTCAAATCTGGAGGTCATGCCTAGATAATGTACTGCTGGGCTACGAGAGAGATGGTGCTCACTTGCACAATGTAAATACTGCAAACAGTAGCGCAAATAATGTAAATAAGGCAAAATCCTTTGGGGCTTTCCCAGCACTACTAGTTTGCCTAGAATACCTGAGTTAGTCCAAGCATCACCATGCGCCCAGAATATCTATTGTTATAGAATTATCATGTATTACAAGCCTGTGTAATTTAAGTGCTCTCAAAGGAGAAGTCCTGCCTGTCTGAAGCTGATCATGCAGTGAACGGATGGTCTGATATTTCAATTCCTTTCTCTTGATCCTCCATCTGTAAAAAGGGGGAGGAAGTGAAAGTCCACCAACACCAGATTGCTGTGGCAGAAAATATACACCTATTTATTATGTGTGCAGACCTTACAGTGTACGTGCACAGAGAAGCACAGTAGAATCAACAATTCCTCCACCATGAAAGAAGAGAAATACTGTGTGGTTAGACAAGACAATGAAGGTGAGATAAAACATAGGATAGCTGTACTAAGCGAGCTCCTGCTTCATTCAGTGAACAAATGGGTCCTGTAGAGAAAAGCAAAACAAAAAGCAAAAAGGATCCTGTAATTCAATACATAGTTTGAACAAATGACCTCAGTTGTGGTGTCTCCTAGCATCCAAATAGTTCAACCAACATTACAAGACCATTAATGTCATAGGGTGAGTTTTATTGAACTCATAATCCAAGAAAAGGGAAGGAGAAAACGGATTTGTCACAGGCGTGTTCGGCAGAAATTCTGTACAAAGGTACATGGTTGACATGCTAGGAGATGGCCCACGTTAAATTTATGGCACTCGCCCTAGGATAATAGGACCAAACAGCATCTTCACTGCAAGTGCCATGAAGCAGGCTATTTATTTGGCATGATGGCTAAAAGGAAGGCTGTAAATAATAGTGATACAGCTGAGGCAACAGCCTAACAGGATTTTGGACACTGCTTTCAGTGTGGGAAAGCATAGCACTTGAATGACAGGACTTTGTTGACAGAAGGTGTTGGGGAAGAGGCAAGGAAGAGCTGGACATGGGTCTGGTTTGCTTATACTTCCTTCTACTATTTATCACTCGCCTCCTCTGCGTGGTCAGCCTGACACAAGGCAGACTCTCATACAATGGGTCATCATCTTCTGCCTGCCACCTGGGCTGGAGTGACAATGGGTTGGGATTCTTCCTTCTGGACTGATGGCTGAACAACAACAACAAAAAACAGCACTTGAAGCTGAAATGAAAATGTGGGGTTTCTGCATTCCTGGTAAGACTGTTTGGTATGAAAAGTAACCCTGCCCTAAGGGCAGGTTTATAATCACTTTTTTCTACATACATTGTTATCATGTATTAGGACAGTTACAAATCTGATCTTTTAAAATTAATTGAAGGTTTTTTTGAAAATATATTTTTAAAAAGTAACCATTTCTGAAACAATCTCATTTATATTTTTGTAATTTGTTCAAAACTCGCCACTAAATTAAGTGTTCAAAGATGAAGTTCTCCTGGAGCGTCTTTGAATAATGCAGGGGGATATGGGAGATAGCAAATAGCAGTGGCAGCCTCCATTCCTACACTATTACGACTAAAAAAAATCAGTATGATGTTTATAAACCTATACAACATATATTTTATAAATGTATTTATAAACAAAATAGTTATGCTGTCCTCACCACATTGGAGGGGAGATGTGTGCCCACCTTCATTTAATCCAAGTGTTGCACCCCTTGTCTTACATGAATGTGTTTTTGTCTTCATGTGATTGGCAGGCTGAGGCTTGCAGATGCTCTTACCTGCTGCTCTTCAGCAGTCAAGTGTGGTCCCTTAAAGTTTAAACTTCAAGAGGATGATTCTTGTCATAGTGATGGCTATCAGCTCACTGACTGCCCTAAAAATCACTGGACAATCATCTCCATCCTGGTCCTGCCCTGGTTTCACCACCACAGCCCACCTGCCCTTCTGCTGCCCAGGTCATGCATCTCAGTGCTTCTCAGCTATAACAGGATTTTGCATTCAGTCTGAACTGCTAGCAGATATTTCCATCCTTTAGTCTCAGTTACGGGGATCTCCTTAGTTTGAGGCTTTCTGACAAAATAACAGTAATAATAAATAACCAAAAAAAAAATCCCTATTGCTTATAGATAAGCTGAACAGTCTCCATTTTCTTCTTCCAGAAGTGCATGGCTTAAAGTATACAGAATATAAACATACTGTAAGGTACTAGATATGATGGAGACCAGTGGAAACCATATATTATCTCTACTTACTTTCTGCCTTATTTTAGTATTCACAGATAGGATGCATCTACTTAATAGACATAGCGTTCTCCTACTGGAAAAAAATGGATATGAAAACATGCAGCTGATGTAAAAAGCTGGAAATAAATAGCCAGAAACTGTATTCATGAGTATATAGTATATAAAAGTGGCATGTGGAAATAGGATTTATAAATCCCATTAGCTCTTGAAAGGAAGATCTTCTGGGATTGCAGGGTTTCGATGGCAAACTTCATTATATATGTCACACAAATAAGTTTTCAAGTGCCTCAAGTGAGAAAGTAGCCTGAGGTTCAAAAGCTTCAGACCTCTTGTGGTTTTCAGAAATCTAAACGAGCTGTTGAGTGCCTAATGACGATTTTGAATAACAAACTTCAATAAACAAGTCATTCTGTATAATAATATGTGGAAATTCTTGCATAAGTCTCCTTTCCACTGATATGGAAAAAGAAATCCAGTAAAAATCGCATGCAAATAGTTGTCATAAAGTCGTAGCATGCTGTGCTATCTATCATCTTCAGTTGGACCTGAATCTGAATCTAATAAGGAGTTGCGATCTCTTTTTCTAATATACCCTCTCCAAGGTAAAAAAGAAAAAAATGGGCCTCCAGTGAATCACTGACTGGTGAAAGGCAGAAGGGACTGGCCCTTGGCATAGTGCGTGCTGTTACCTGCTGTAATTACTGGCAAATTGGAAGGGGGGACGCAGAGCATCTCTGGCTCAGTGGTGTGACCTGCTGCCAGGGAGTCTGCCACCGTGCCCACAGAAAGGACCTCGATAAGAGCTCCTTCATGTGCAGAGAGGACCTGCCTTATAATGGGCAATTTCAAGTCTGAAGACACCTGCCGTAGGGCTGTCCCTGGCAATGGCAAAGTATTTGTCAAGTCTCCAAATATCACGATTTTCCAAACAAGGTATTGCCACTGGCTCAGAATTATTCTGTGTCTGTGAGATGGAATTATCTGTAAAAGTGTTTCTAGTTTAATGATTAATTTCTGCAGCTATGGTAATAGCTATGAGCAAGGCATGATCTCAACGCACTCACGGAGGAACAGAATGTGGTTCCGGCATAAATTAGAGAAGCTTGGATCTAGTGCTCAAAAGGCAAACATGCTTAAGGGAAACAGAATGGGGGAGAAATACGACGAAAACTGCTGTGTTGATAAAGATTTTTAAATAAACTTTTTGCTATCTAAAAAGTGAAATTATTTCAGATCAATATGCGTACAAGTACATATTTAACATGTATTAACATACGTATTAACACACATGTTTATATATGTGTATGAAAATGTCATTGCTTATAAAGATATTTGCATTATGGAAATACGGACAGGGTGAGTATTTAGTCCAGATATTAAACTGACAGACACAGACCTGTCTCGTCTTCTGCAAACAGTATTTAATTTACAAATAACAACAGTCTATTGTCAGTCAACATTAAGGACAAAAAGAGGGAATGAAATCTGATTAATTAAGAGGTTTTTGTTTTGTGAGTGAAAGGGAATCACCCAGTATGCTGCTCTGATGCACAGGGTAGCACTATTCAAGCACCTCCTTGTGACAATGAAGAATCTGCCTGGCATTGTGTCAAAGGATGTATAAGCAGGGGAATATCACATGAGCAGAAACAGCGTGTTGTTTCTATACAGGATAATAATGCCACCCCCGCAGGACTATAATGACCTGCTCTAGGGCTAGTACTTTTTCTCTGTGTGCTTTATGCAAAAGGTGCAAGAAATATTTTAAAACTGGAGGAAAAGGATATCAAATTTAATCTACTCGCTTACTGCAGTTGAAGGTTGGGAGATGGCTTGATCATGGTTCACATGCGTGTGAATAAGAGAGGGGGTTGACTGTTTGGAGGAAAAAACAATAGGAAGAAATCTTCAGTGCTGTACTGATAACCTATCATGTCTCTGCACTACCTGGTCAGTTTGAATTCAGGGAACTTCTGTACTTAGCCTGAAATGTAATGATATAGATGAAAAGCAATTCTGAAATCCTCTTTCTTATCTCATGATTGTTCAAAGAAATATTAACTTGTTAAATTAGAGACATCATGCATTAGGTAAACAGAAGCATCCAACTATAAAAATGATTTATCCCTCCAGTATAGAGCAGGGTCTCCTAAAGACTGTGATTTAATTTACGGGCTTGTTCAAACATCAAAAGTCAGATTCAGTTCTGGACAAAGCTGAGCTGTCATACCCCTGGCTGGGGTGTTCCCCTGTCCTCTTGAAAGCAGAGCCTGAGGGAGAGCTCTGTTTCAGGCATTTATAAGAAATACCTGAGGCAGGAGAAAATGTAGTGTAGAAAAGTGGTGAGTAAATTTGTCAGCTCCATCAACTAGTAAGATTTCCAGAAATCTTTCTGGGTCGCTGAGAGCTCTTGTTTTAAGTCTGCTTTGGAATTCTGTAGGAAAAGGAACAACATACAGATGAAAATCTGCATTTTTTGTTGTCCTCCTCTGTGGTGAACTATTGAGTCTTGCTCCCTGTAGAATCAATGTTTGCAATGTGGAACAAAGTAAGAAAAATGAGAGTAAAGTAAGAAAAGTATAATAAGAAGAAACATTCACTTTAAACACTCCGGTAGTATTTTCTGCCTAATTCTCTAAATAAGCTCTTGCAGGAACAAGGAAGGGAGAAGCAGTGCTCAGCGCTACGTTCTGCAGTGCTGTGGGAGCAAGCAGACTGGTAAATGAAGGATAATTTCCCATGATGGGCTGGTAGATGAAGGATTATTTCCCATGATGGTAGGGAAAAACAAGCAGATTGGTCTGCGAGCAAACTGGGTGACGAATGGTAGATGCGGCTGAGCCCTGGCTGTCCGGGCTGTGCAGCAGGAACCGCAAGAACACCGGGAAAGCAAGGAGAGGGGGGAATTGTAGGAAATACTCCTCTGTCAAATACTGGAACTGTGGCAGAGCAAGACAGGTAGCTCAGCAATGCTCTGAAAGAAGAGCAAGGGCCTGCAAGTTAAGGAGGCATCAAAATTGTGTTTACCGTAAGCATATGCGTGCCCAGGGCTGTGCTCACTCTGCAGAGTGGTTCTGCAGCAGCAACCGGGAGGAGCGGGGCAGCCGGGTCCTTGTAAAATATCATCACAAAAGCAGTGAGAAGCAGGAATCTGAAAATGGAAGGCTTTTCTGAGGAAAAGGGGGAGATAAAAAAAGTCATTAACTCAAGATGGATCGGTTATGAAAGACTGGTCCGTGCGGCCAGGTCTGCAGAGTGGGGGCTGAAAGGTCCCCTGCAGATGTGCTGGTAAATTCTGTAATATCTGGATGAAGAAGTAATGCAAATGCATTTCCTAACCCGTGTCTATTTTGTCTGGAAACAGGGTTACTTACATGTATATTTAAGTCTCCCTGACATCACCAGCTTCCCCACACAAGTGTTCAAACTTCATGCTCTTTTCAGTGATATTAGTGCAAAATTCAAATAACTTTAAAACCCATAGCAGTTAATACAGCTCTGGAAAGTTGTCCCAGAAATGTACCGGTGCGGATCCTACACATGACATGTACTTCATCCTAGTCAGATGCAAGGAAAATAAATCCAAGCAACTCAAAATATTGCTGTAGGTTTTCATTGAACGTAGACTGCACATATCTGATGGGTCTGGCAGAAAGTTCTGTTTTCTGTCATGTACAAGATATGGTCTCATTAAATATACATTTTTAGGATCATTTTGAGGTGTTTTAGTCTCAAGTTTATCCTTTTAGAAGGTTTACAGCAGTCAGCATGATTACTTGTGGCAGGGATCATTACTCTACGTACATAAATGTTTTCTGAAAGAACACAGCAGATTATCAGCCTTGTCTCACGTGGAAGAGCTAGCTATTCATTACACATTTTCTGGCTGATACATATGATCCAATGCTAATTAAGCCCCTGCTATCGCTGCTTCTGTGAAAAGTGACTCCCTGATGTTTCTTGCTGTCTTTCATTTGCAATTATGGGCACTCAATAGGGATCAGCTTTTTCTCTTTCTTTTATATCACACAATTTATATTCTTAACTTGCACAATGATTATCTGCAGAATTGACATGATTGCTCTGAAAATTGCACCTAGCTCATGAAAGCTGCAATTGCTGTAAAAACGGTGACTATTCTTACTTCCTGTGATCTCAGAGCAGGCTTGAATGCACTAAACTTTGTCTTAATTTGCTGGGCAGCTCTGTAGAAGTTCTTCATTCAGTGGAAGCAATGGTTTTCATTTGCAAATTTTGATAGGTCTGTGACCTCCCACGGTATCAGCTTGGATCTCCGAGTAATACTAATTGGAGTTGCTTTGAGAGGGTAATGGATTCGTAAGAGTATCTGTATCCAAAGATTTCCATGCAGCTTTTGGAGATGTCTTCTACATTGTATTAACACCCACAAAGCACAAATAAATACTGTTCAGAAAAAAAGTGTTTCTGTTCAAATTGGCTCAAACCTCCTTTTCTTTTCATCCGAGGCCAGTTGTGATGGTCTACCATGTTGCAGATCTTCAGCCTCCTTTGTCCTACTCTCCCCTCTAGGTTGGCAGCTGTAAAATCTGGGAGAGAGTAAGATGTTATCTCAGCCTACCTGGATATGCTAGTCTTGAACAATTTTGCAGAAGAGCTCAGGCCACATCTAAAGTAACTCCAGCTGGCTTTGTGACGTCTTGTAAAAAACCTTAACAACTGAGTGAAATCCACCTGCCAGTAAGCTCTGTGAAATCTTCTCATCAGGCTAGATGTTGCACCCAAACCGGGGGCCAGCAAGTATTTAAAAGCCTAGGGGCTGGACTCATTACTAAGTCAACACGTTCGCTGGCACATTTTGTCAAAGCTTCCTGGCAAACTCAGCATTGCTGTACTTTTCCCCCATTAATGCATGGCGAAACGACACGTCTATACCTCAGCGTTGCCTCAGGCTTAGCGCGTCTCTGGTAAGTGTGATGCTGCGGTTGTTGCCTGAGCTGCAAATACAGTGCTTTAGTAGAACAGCCGGGTATTCCTCCCTTGGTGAGTCGAAGTGCTGTTTTTTTTTTTTTTTGCCAGCATCTCCATGAAGGTCAAAATTTCTTTCCTCATACCCCCCGTGAAGCTTGCCCTGGCACTGTTGCAGCAGCCTTCTACACGAACGCCCTCTGTGCAGTGACTATGATCCTTTGCTTGCCATCACAGATCAGCAACAAACTGTTAGCAATGGGCGTTTTGTGTTTGGTAGATCAAATTCCAAGCGTGTGGGTAATGTAGTGGATGTCTCCAGAAAGAGCTGTCCCCTTGAGTCAAAACTACTGGTGCGCTGTACAAGACGTACAGTCTTGTACATCAGCGTGCTGCACTAGGGTCCAACCATTGCATTGAAGGTCCCATAGACAAGAGGAACCTCCTCCCTCCCAGCCCGCAATGTAGGTAACGAAGTGCTGCAGCCCACAGAAATATGGGGTGCTCCAGATAGGCAGGTGCTGTCAGGACAGCCAGAGAAATGAAATGCTTGTTGCAGTGAGAACTTTGCACAGGTGGGCACTATGGGACCTGGTGACAGCACTTGGCCAGGGAAACCCGGCTTGATCTCTGCTTGCCTTTTGGAACCTTGGCTAGGGGAAAAGGCTGAGTTCAGGGTGGAAGGACTCCTCTGGCACCTGGCTTCTTGTCACACACAGCCTGTCCTACCTCCTGCTGGCAGATTTAGTGCACTGAGCACACCAGGCTCTGGCTCAGCTCTCTGTGCTGGACCAGCATTTTCAGTCCCATTTGCTACCTGAAAAACACTGAAGAGGCTGCACTGAGCATAGTCTTGAGTGCTTGGGAGGCTCAAGAAAAGCAAAGAAAAAATTTCTGTGGTTTAGCTACACAAAAGAGGAAAAATATTTCGGAGTAAAAGTCGCATTAGAGTACACTTGCATATATTTTAAAGGTCTGAAAGAGCTTTGCTGTTGCTCTTTGTCTGGTTATACTGCAGCTCTTTTCGCTCAGGATTATTAAATACACACTGAACAAACAGCCAAGGCACTGCATGAGCTTGAAGAAGCAACTTTTATTGCACATGAATTACTAGGAGCACTAGTGGTTTGCAACATATTTTCATGGATGTGGTTGCCTGGTGAATCCATACTCTCCAAAACAAAAGCTTCTTGAAAGCTGGCCAAATGTCTGTAAAGATTTGTTAATGCTATACCTATAACATTCTGCAAGAATGCTTGTTAGTATAGCAATAGGATAAATAATAATAAAAAATTGTTTATCAAATGGAAGTACTTGTAATTGAGAATAACTTTGAAATCATAATAGAATTTCTAGCTTTTGTGAACATACTGAAGTGAAACCAGTGATATAGTTTAGATTTCTGCTCTTCCCATGAACTAATATTACAGTAATAACTAATAATAACTAATACAATAGTAACAATAATAATAAATAATAATAATAATAACTAATATTATCTTTTCACGAATTGCAGGCTGCAATGCAAGTGGGTTAAAGCTCTGTCTCTTTGCTAGTGCATTCTTCAATGACACAGACTTTGGACAGCCAAATTAGTTTCAAGAGCAGCACATTAGAAAAGTTAGTTTGGCTTTTTGTGTTTGTTTCTGCTAGTCTGCACACTTACAAATGTAAATTTTTGAATGCAGTAGCTGAATAACAATGCAATTTCTGTACTTTTTAAACCTGTCAGTATAGTGAGATAACACCACAAATTTGTCTGCTCACCTGCACCCTCTGAAACATCTGTTTTCCAGAGTTCCCAACCCAGCTTGAAAAAACACAGTCCAGCAAACTACAGTTTGATATGTTGAATCTCAGCTTACTGAGCTGATCAGAGAGTGATTCAGACACTCAGACTTATGCATCTCCTGCATTTCTGGGCCTCCTAGAATATCCTCTTGTGTAGGCATTTGTGACACAGGAGACCTTCACCCTTCAGAGCACAAGGTCAGCTGGGATACTTGTGGGCATCTAGAGCAGTGCTAGATGGTGTTTAGCCACTTAAAACCCACCTTTCATGTCCATCTGAAAAGGAAAAGTCCATTTTTCATAAAACTCTTTTATATAATTGTTGGCCCGAAACTGTTCAGTGCTTTGAAACTGATTGGATTGCCCTGCTACAACAACAACAACAAAAATACTTTATTTCACAAGTTTATTGTGATTATTGCAAAAAGAAGATTGCCAGTAATGTCATCTTGGACTCTTCAGTATTTTTGTTGCTTGTATTTAGCAGTTAACTTTTTGTTTATATAAATTCTGAATGAATGACAGTGTTCACATTAAGTACTTGGGTCCAAAGAAACAAATATAAGTAAGGAACTGTGAGCTCCCATCTGTCTGTTTAACCAGGTTCTTAGCCAGCTTTCATGTCTCCCTCTGGTTTTTTGTCCTTAAAATAAGCACATTACCTCCTGCTGGTTAAAAAGACTCAGTGGTCTTGGAAATGCAAAGGATCGCGTGCAGGAAAGCTAGACAACGCACAGCCTCAAAAAGGCTTATGAGAACGCAGCACTAGGAAAAGCTATATATGAAGTCATAATCTTTTCCTTCTGATTCACGTTAATGCTAACTAAAAAGCTTTAAGAGTAACTGGTCTTTATTTCCATGCTGGTTTGACTCACAGCTTGCGCAGACCCACCTCACTCCCCCTCCGCGCTGTTCAGTGTGACTTACAGCCCACTGCAGCCCGGGGAGGCTGGGGCAGAGCTTGTAGGGATCAGGCGATCCTGGAAGAAAAAACAGTGCCTGGCTTGAGTTTGCCAGGTGAGCACTACAGATCTCGTAGCCTGAAAATCTGGGAGCAATTTGTTACTGTGCAGCCCCCATAACTCCCTCTGAAGTGTCACTTACATAAGGATTCTGTGATTCTGTCAAGGCATCCATAGGTACCACGTCCATATTACAGTGGCACAGTCTGTCACAACGCAAATGCTTCCTATATTTCTGTGTTTGATGTGCAACAGTAATGCCATCTGAATGCATTTTCCTAATAGCACAGAGGCTACTGGTGCTGGAAAACAGCTGAAGAGAATGAACTAAGGGCTACCCCTAAGGGTAGCTTTCATTCTACTGCAGGTCCCAGGCAAGATCAGAAAGACAGTGTGCTGTTTGGGGAAAAAAAAACAGCTGGCAGCTACAGCAGCTCCTCCATACCACCCACATCAGTGCAGTCAAAGTTGAAATTCATGGTTTTGTGGCATTAGAGAGCTCTAACCCATAGGCTCTGTGGTCTTCACGTTTGTAATATTAGCCCAACAGAACACGGTTAAGCACAATCCTGAATACAGAGGGACCTCTGCACATTGTTGCACGTAGTTTTCCCCCAGCCCCAAAACGGGATCCGGACCCAAGGAGCGTGGTGTTGGTGCGACCAGCCTGCCTGTCTGCAAGTGCTCAGCACCGTGGGTGCTGGCACCATTTGCAGCTCAGCAGCAGGCAAAACAGCCCCTGGATCACATCAAGTGCAGCTTGGTAGCGCACTCACGGTTACACAAGGTGTCTGGTGGCAGCGACAGGAAAATTGTATCCTGGGCAGCATTAATCTGCCTTAACCATGAGCTCATCCTGTTTGACTCATCCGCTGTGTGCTTTCCAGTTCCCACAGCAGGCACAGGAGTTGTTTCTAGCACTTTTCCTTGCACAGCCTCGATCGACTCCTTGAGCAGCTCTGTCTGATCTGAAAGAGGAACTTCCCGTGCAGAGCACTGGCTGTGAACACACGCCACAGCCCACAATAGACTGTGTGTGTAAGCAAATCGCGATAAGGCTGCATGGGCAATGTTAATTCTCACAATAAGGCTGCATGGGCAATGTTAATTCTCCCGCTTCTTGATTTCCAAGCACCCTCCTTTGCAACCAACCCTCTGTTCTTCTGCACTCTCTGGTATGTAATCATTTTCGGTGCAATTTCTCACCTGCCCATAGTGAACAGTCACTGCCATGTAAGCAGCCTGAAAAATGAATTAAACTGTGCTTAATCAAAAAATGAAATTTGCACTGTTTGGGATATGCAAGTCAACTGCTTCTTCTTTTCTGTTTCTTGGTTGGAGGATTTACTGTGTCTCCAAACTCCCGCCACTGCAATAAAATGCATTCAGGTGTAATATTCTGCACTATAGGCAGATTGTTACAATTATACTTTTAAATATCTTTCTGTTTTTATACAGAACACATTACACTCAAAATTAAGTATTATTTTTATGTGATGGAAATCAATGAAAACATGACGCAAGTATGGGCTTATACAGGCATGCAATAACTGAATGAGTCACACAAGGCTCCTTTTGATAACATGACATCCTTTTTTTTTTCTGACTTCAGTCTGTCACAGCTCTTTAACTTCATCCTCCCTCAGATAAAGCTATTTGAATAAAGGGTTGTTTTCATGAAAAGTCTTGTGACAAGGAAGAGTTATATTAAAATGACATGGCTAACTGAAAGGCAGCATAGTCCTTTACTTTGCATGTGATGTTGGCAGTGAGAGCACCCCGAGCTGTTCATATACTTTGGAACTGGATTGCTTCATGGCTTAAAAATCTCAGCATTTTACTTTCTTATGCCTTAAAATAGACAGGATAGCTTAGCTTGCTGCTCCCTCAGAGACTGGTGAGAATTCAGCCAGATAGAGCCAGACTGAAGCTAAGATCCCAACAGATTTCAGAATAAAGCGGGTTGGGATGTTCACTATTGGGAAAGCAGCTGGGATATCTTTCCAAAGCATTTGCTTGACCCAACACTTAGCTAGAGTGGTTTTGAGGGAAAAAAGTAAACTTTTCACGAAGTAGGTTGCAAATGGACCTGCAGAAGAAAAGCACTGAAAATCAGGAGTCTCATTTCTGAAGGAGCCAGCATTTGGTCTAAACAGAAGTAAGAACACTGCATAAAAAGAACTTTTACTGTTCACAGTGATTCTGATTCATCTCATGGAAATACATAGAGATATTTAACAGGTATTATTATCACTTTGTCTTGGTTTGCACACCTAGTCACAAGCTATCCATTTGGAGAGCACAAGTTCTGTTTTAGGCAGTAAGGAGAACTTGACAGATAAGATAGAGAACGTATATTAAACAGGGAATGCTTAAATACTCTCATGAACATAAATAAAAGCAAATAACAGTCTTCAAATAAAAACAGACTGTTTTCTCAACAAGAAATTTGATTTCTGCCTATTTCCCAGGATTTCCCTGATACTTCAGCTTTCCATCCATACCAATAGGAGTGCCTTATTATGCACAGTCACTGTGAAGTTGTCTCTCAGCTTCTCCAATTTACTTTTATTCTCAAAAGTAAAATACAACTATAGTGATGTTTCCCACATATATAAAACTAGCACACAAATTCTACAGTGCCTCTCTTTCAGGAGATGAGAAAATTTCATGTGTTCCAGTTCAGTAAAAATGCTGAGAATAAATGTAATTCTTCAACCTATTTTATGGATTCTGACACAAAAGATGCTGAGGCTGGAAAATCCAAAGCCTTGGGACATAGTGCTCAGACTCTATGAAAAAACAGGTGGACACAGTAGGCTTCAGTCTTCATACCAGTTTTTAATTGTTATGGACCTGGGTTCAAATATGAAAAGTATGGATCTGAAAAGGAAGAAAACAGTACATTAGATTGAAATCTTGCACATTCTCATCTTAGAAACAATTCAATATAATTTGAACTATAAAATAATCTGGCATATTTGGGAGTAGAAATAGAAATAGTGGTAGAAATTCTGTTTTCTGTGAGGCAACAACTGTGATTGGCAGTCTTTGAAGGTTATCTACAGAGAAAATACTTCAAACTAGGACAAATTTACTGCACACAGATAGCTCCACATTCTCCTCCACAAGGTTATTCCCATATTTGTATGGCTGCAAAACTACCCCTGCAAAGATATTTGGCTCCATGTGTATGAGCCGTGACATTGACATCTGACATATCTACAGGTGCAGATAACTACTTTTTTTTTTTTCACTTCCAGGGGTTACTAGTTTCTTAATGCTCACTGTGACAGTTTTCACTTGCCCAGATTAATGCTGTTGTCAGATCATAAGTGAATGCATTTACAGAGTACAAAATGCAGAAAATCACAGAGTATATTGCCCTTGCAGTGGCTCCTTGCACATAGCTCCGGATCTCTCTGTGTTCAGGCATTGCTGCTTGCTGTCTGTATTCAGAAACTACACCTTTCTAGCTGCTTTGAGTTTCTTTGCAAGTTTGACACACTTGATTAGTTATAACAAAAAGGGTGGGGGGGCGCGTTAATATTCCGTTAGGTTTTTTAGTAATGCTTATACCCAAGTTTTTATGCAACAGTTTTGACCTTTTTTTTTTTTTTCAAATTGAAAAAATAATAATAAATAATAGGCCTTTGCTCTATCTGTTTCAGATCCCTCCAGGAGCAGAAGGTAGCACAACAGCCCCAGGGCCACCTGGAGAGCGGGTGCAAGGTCCCATGGCAGCGCACAGCACACCCGCCAGAGCTCTGCTGCTCACCTGGCAGCGTGCTGGGTCACAGGTAATAAGGAGAACTCTGTTTTCCCAGGTGGATTCTGCACATCCTCTCTAATGTCTTAACTTGTCTCTCCTTGCCTCCTGTTAGCTGACAAGCTCTCCCCTGTGGCCAGCAGCGTCTCTTTGCACAAAATGAGCATGTGTAACAAGAAGCCTTGGCCTGGTCTTACAGCTTTGAGATGCATGGGAACGCTGCTGCAGAAAGCAGCAGTCAAGGCAGAAAATAAAACCCTGAGGTTACAAGACAGTTGATGCTGGAAGGCACCTCTGGAGACCATCTAGTTCAGCCTGCCTGCTCAGCCAGGGTCAGCTACAGTAGGTTGCCCAGAAACATGACCAGATTTTTTAAAGCTTTTAAAATAAAGGTCAGAATAGTCTCCAAAATATTTTAGGATAGCTTTTTCTTTTTTTTTCCTTCTTTTTTAATTTTTCATGGCTAAAACACTTCAAAATGCTTCAGGGTTTAGGGAGACTATCTTACTAGTATTCTCAGGGCCAGTCCAGAGGGTAGGAAGTGTACCAGACCTTGCCCACAGCACAGCCCTGCAAGAAGTCCAGGATGTCCCATAGATCAAACTTACACATTCATGTAGGCAAACTGCATGGAGCCTTGATGTTTATAGTCAAAGTAGTGGAGGGAGCCTTAGAAGCAGGATGGTTTAATGCACCTTTTTCTCTATAGATATCTTAAGACAGGAAGAAAAGGCATGGAGCTCATATTTAGAAAAAGAAACCTTTATTCTTTTAAAGTATAATAAAATAAATGGAAAGAATTAGCCCTCTGGTCCATAAAAAAAGTCAGCACAACGCAGAGACTGGTTCAGAAATATGATGATCCTTTCTGAAAGTGTGGAGGACCCCTTGAAAACAGCCAGCATGAAGGAACTGCGTTGTGTGATTTTTCTGTTGTCAGGGCAATGCAAAAGAATGTCAGAGTGTTCCTGGAAATTCAGGCTGTTTGTACATCATGTTGACATAAAGATACATGCTCCTAAATGTCTGTATGAGTGCATCTGCAGACAAGAAAAGTGATTGTCAAAGCCTACATCCCATGAAAGAGATACTGCATGGTATAGTGGAATGTACAGAATGGTTTAGTTACAAGCTAATGTGACTGCTTTTTCTTTTTTCCTGGTCATGAAATGTTGCCCCACTCTACCAAATGAAAGAGACTAATCCCTTCCCCCATTCTTATAGGCATATTTCAGAGATATTCCACTCATGCTTGGCTATTTTGAGGCAGCGAGGATTGGTTTGGGGTTGGCATTACAGAATTGAAAAAACATCCTATTTTAGCAGTATTAAATGTCATTCAAAATGTTCTTTAATCTTGGTTGTCCTTTATGAGGGAAACAACAATCTATTTTCTGTGGAACAGAAAGATGATTTAAATTCCAAATATTGTGAGACTCAATAGAATTAATCCAGGAGATAAAGCAACAAATTCCTCTGAAGACTTTATTGTTACTATAGAAACCTGCCTAAATCCAGAACCTCTTTGTGAGGTAAAAAGGAGGAATTTGCTTCATTAATCATTTTTTGCTCTCCTATCATTACTTGCTGGACTGGGGCCCAGGAAAACACAGCGGAGAGAGTCGTAGAGGTATAAAAGTGTCTCCTGCCCTCTTCAGAGAAAACAGATGAGTAGAGACGCAAGTTGTTCTTCAGAGCTGGGGGTAAAGGGACCTTTCCTTGAGCCACCAGGTCGTGCATTACAGAAAATGAACAACAAAAAGATCCTGCTCACTTTCCATCAAAAGACAGCTACAACTTTGTAGTTATTAGCTCAAGATTAGAAATGTCAACCTGAGCCTCTTGTGAACTTGCAACACTGTCACAGCCCTGTTTTCTTGCATCCTCAGTCCAAAAGGGGCAATTTTGGTATTTGATGCTTCTTCATGCAGTTTTTCATTAACTGGTGGATTGCGCTGCTGCAGGACATCACCGGGGAAAGTACTGAAGAGTGAATTTAAAAAGTGGACGGATGAAGGCAAAGACGTAACTAAATGCTGTGCTTCAGAGAGTATGGCTGCTTCCCTCTGCTGCTCCACCACTGTTCTCTTTCTTGGTTTTTTAGCACTGCACGTATGCTTCGATCTTGCCTGTTGGCATTTTCCCAAGACCATCAAAGTCAGTCCTGTGCAAAGGCAAAACACCTCCAAGAGCCAGAGCTGGTCCATTATTACTCTTAAGTAACATTTCAGTGATTTGGGTAGAAAGCAATGGGGTATGAGTCATGTTGTTGATCAAACAGAGCACAAAAAGGCAGATCAAGGATGTACCGAGGGTGGCATGGAGACCTGCAGTGGTTTTGCTTCTGTCTCTCCATGGCAGCTTCCAGAAGCGGGGTCATGCCAAGACAAATATCAGTAGCACTGGCACCCATGGAATTCCTTGCTGGGAGCAAAGGCTTGCCCAGGGAGGTGACAGCCATGCTCTCTGGCACGGGCGTTCACTTGGCTGGGGACTGCTGGAAGTCAGAAAGAGCTGGCAGCACCCAAAAAACGTGCCTGATGAACTCCCTGTTAAACTTCTTACGTGCTCCCTGCAAAGTAACACAGAAAATCTTGCACGAAGGCAGGAAAGGACCTTTACGTGCAGCTCCTTGGGGCTGAGTCAGAAAAGAGAGGGCTCTTGCAATGGCCACTTCCAATCTGGGGATCTCCCATGCACCTGGGCCTCTCATCCAGCCACATCCGCTCTCCTGACACTGATGCCTTCATTTCAAAGATAACAACACACAGGCACGTGGCCTGGAAGACACCTGCATTGCGCTCCATCCAGCGATGTCCTCAGGCTGGCTGCGCGGGAGGCCAGGGCTCACCACGGGTCTGCTCCGGCAAGGCACGTCACTGCCCGGGTGCCTGGCGCGTCACCTACGCTTTGATGGACAACGTGCTGTTCCAGAGGGAGGCAAACCGAGCTGCTGACTCCTCTCAGCACATCCTGAAGAAAGTAAAAGTATGCAAAACTATGCAAAAGCTGATGTGATTTCATCCATAGTTAAGCTTCCTTCGGAAAATCCTTATAGGGTTTAATAAAGATTAAACGAGCAGACTGCTTGAGAAATGATTGTAATAACTACAGAAGTTAATAAGGAATACCTTCTCTATTGATATATTTCAAGAACACCAACTTAAAATACAGTTGGAAGGATGATTTAAGTTCATCACAGGTATTCAGCAGACTTTCTAAGGAGATCTGCTAGGGAAAAAAAAATTAACTCTTTTATCAGACTGGCTAGGAATCTTCCATAAATTGATTAACATCCAAAACTGAAAGTACATGATTTTGCCAATATTTCTGTCTGCGGAGAAGAAGGTTATTTCCAGCCATCTTCCACCTTTTAGTACTAAAAGCTGTTTAGAAACCTATGGTGTTTTCTAGAAAAGATATCCAAAATTAGGCTTCTGCCAAAATCATAGTTAACAGTCAGAATAACCAGAAGTCACATACTAGCCTTATTTTTCTGTGTTTAATAAAATTTCTCTGTATAAATATTCTAATATTTATAATTTTAGAATAATACTTTTTATTGAAGGCAGAGAGGTATAGTGATTTTTATATGAATAATAATAAAAAAAGTGCTACCAAGTTATAACATCTGAAATAATCAAGATGAAAACTGAAAAAAGGAATCCATTAATTTTCTTGGTGGGTGGTTTCTTGAAAATTACATTTCACACAAAGTTAAAACATGAGCCTTCTCATTTGCATTTTCTTATACTTCTGGATTAGAGTATTAACAAATACTGATATTTTATTTTGTTTATTTATTGCTTCCATGCAGATAGCTATGAATTGTAGTTAATATTCCTCTCAGGCTCTTTGTTAATAAAATAAATAGGATGCCTTTTAAATTACTTCACTGTGGAGAATTTCTTCCAGTCCTTGAATCACTTTACCACAGTTCTTTGCACTCGTTTGATTTTGCAACAACCTTTGGAAAAAATGAGAGTGGTGGAGCTAAATACTGTATTGCCGTATCAGCCTCACCAGCCTGGAGAGAAATTCTCCTGCCTTCTGCTTGCTTTACCCCAGCATTCAGACCAGCCAGCTTCACAAAGCTATTACAATAATAGCTTATTTGGCAAGTAGTGACCCGTGCAGAAATACAAAGCCCCTTTTCTTTCCCCTGTAGCAGCCTAGAAAAGGTTGAAAGCAGCCCATTTGCTTCCTTCATTTGCCCAAATTGCCAATTAGGAACAACTGCTTTAAAAGGGAGCTCTCAAAGCACATGTGAGATGTGGGTGGAGATGCTGCAGGTTGTCCTGAAGGGCCAGGAGTGAGGGGTGGAGGGAAGATGCTTGGAGAGCACTGAGGAAGGGTGGTCAGACGTGAAAGGTAGGAAAGCTGTCTAAGGGAAGGGTTAGTCCTGGGCTGCTTAACGTGAGGGTTGTATGTAGGAAATGAATGTGACAGAATCCATTGCAAGGCCTTGTGGAAGAGGAAAGTGATCTTATTTTAAACTAAAACCAGACTCACCTATACACATCTCTCATACACATATGTATTGCTTATGTTTTCGTGTGCGTGTGCTGTGAGCACTGAGATGGTGTCGCCCAAGTGGTCTGGCCAGAAGTGAAGGTGTCAGCATGGAGGGCAAGTGTTGCAGGCAATCCGGCCTTCATCATGTCTCTCTTCTCCTTGGGAGGTCAGCGGTCCTAGGCCACAGCAAAGGACTATTTTTTAGCTCTCAGTAGTGTAAGGACACTGATGCACCTATCTGCTATCCTGATCTTGGATCTTAAGGCTGGGACTTATAAAATCAACTCCCCATGTGACTCACATCAACAAAAAGGAGATCTGGAGCTTCAGCCAGGTGGCATGGAGATAGCAGTGTGTGTTGACCACAGCTCTGGAGACTGCTGTTTTCTGGCAGTGGTTTGTCACTTAAACTTGCCATTAGGCTCTTCGAATGGTAGTGAGGAAACACTTGTTCCACGTAAGCATTTTAGGATGGCGTTATGGAGCTCACAGGAGCTGTGTGGCTCTCCTAGGCAGCCAAAAGCACCAGCGTAAGGGCTGCAGCTTCCAGAGGTCCAGCCACAGGCCTGAAATTTCCATGCACTCTTGCTCTGTTATCTGCTGGTGTGTTGTGGTGGCAACTTGTTGTCTTTTTTTCTTTTTTTTTTTTAGGGTTGGGATGATGGGTGTTTGTGCCCCGGACAACCTAGGTGAGACTGAACCCCAAACAGCCCGTTAGGGGATTTTTGCAAGCAGCTATGGGGAAAGTGAGGGACTTCTAGATAACACAGAAGATGGTGGCTCCTGGAAGAGATGCAACGTGACCACAGTGGGGAGGTTTCAGCTTTGAACCCCTCCTCAGAAGCAGTGTGAGCAGCAGAGTTGTGTTCCAGCAAGCCACCAGTTTGTCTTTTAGTGACTGACTACTCGTCATCTCATTTGGAGAAACCGAAGTTAAAACATGGCACAAAAAGAGCCATGGTCCACACAAAAGAACAGAACTGGCAGGTAATAATTAATGACTTGTGTGGGTCCTTCAGTCTGTGCCTACCTTCGCATATGATCTCTCCCTCTCTTCCCTCTCTCCTGTCTTCTGTGCCCTAGTTTGTCTGTCTGAAGTGTACAAAATAAACTTTGCTTCTTTTTTTTTTTTTTATGTTAGGAGCAATGATAAAAGGCTAGGTGTGAAAAGAAATGGCTCGCAGCAATTATCAGTTGAAACTAATGCTTTAAGAATCCTGGTTTCCTACACAATCTTATCATTGCAAGGATCACACACTAGTGGTAATAGCAACTTAAAGATATTAAATTTAAAATAATCAGAAGAAACAATTTTTCAAACTGTCTTTTTAGGGAATGTTACGTTATTTGTTATAGTTTTTTTTGTAATAAGGTGAATTTAAAAAAATATATATCATTGAGTCTCATCTTCATCCAGGAGATTTTTTTGTCAGAAAGAGAATTGTGCTTCTGGCCGTATTAGTTTGAAATTGTGTACAAATTGTCTGCATGGATCCCATAGAGACGTAAACTCATCTGTTAGGTCATGGCTGATGTTGCATAGGGTTTTTGTCTACTTTTTCTTTTGTCTTTTGTAACATTCTGATAGTGGTCCAGGTTACAAAGAACTCCACTGATCTAGGAACAAAGACTTGCTTCTTCATCATGAAAGAATCAATTATATATCAAGATGACTGAACCTTCCTGACTTCCCTACTCCTTCCATGTAACATTTTTTGAGCATTCTACAAACATTTATTTACAAAGGAAAGTATCCTGACATTGGCTAGCTTGGAGGACACCAACCACTCTTGTTAATTTTTTTCAGTACTCTGTCACTTCATGTCAGTCACACTGGGGTGGGGAGTGCCTCTGCCATTGAGAAGTCTATCTACAAACTCACTTAAACAGACCAAGAGAAGACAATCAGACAAAAACTTTGAGGGACCTGGAAAGGGAAGAACTAAATTTTACCTGAGTGTGCTGCAAGACCCAGAGGTTGAGGCTCCTTTTCTAATGGTTGTACCTCCCTTGCATAACAGGAAGCAATGGAGTGAAACTTTGAAATAGTGCAGATAAAAGAATTGGTCTGACAAGGTTTGAGGGAGACAACTCTGTATACTGGTACAGAAAGGCAAAAAATAATTTTGCCTGAGTGTATGTCTCAGGGGAAATAAAGATCGTGTTTGAGACAGGTGCTGCTGGGGCAGAAATATGGATAGGATATATGATTCTTCATATGCTGAAGCTGAGTCCGTATGTAAGTCTTTACTTTCATTCTGTACGTAAGATCTCTGCATTCCTTCGCATCTGTTAAATTGTTCTGCTAGTTGGGCATTCTTAAGGGTCTGCCAGACTGCAGGGAACATGATCTTTAGAAATTTAGACTAGAGGTTCAAAAGTTTGTCAACTGGGGAAGAAAGAATACAGACAGTTACATAAATATCTCAAGACATTTTTTCATGGAGTTTAAGAATAGTGACTAGAATTTCATGGCCTTATGTTGCAGTCTGTATACCCGAAACACCTGTGGATAAAGGTTCTGGATATGCAGAGTACCTCGGTCAGTCCCTGCTGTTGTAGAGTGAAATGAAGACAAACCCATTCTTGGAAATGCACCCAACTCTTGTGCTGGAGAAGAGGTTTTTATCTGCACCCCATTCAAGACACCCACTTGCTGAGGTGTGTGCAAAACTTATTTTATGAGGGGTGTGCAATTCTGCTAGAAGCTGTTTTCGGTATAGGTAAATTGGCATGCACTCCCTTTCTTACCAAAAGAGGCAATAAGGAGCTACAGGATGGGGTACATGATAAAGACGTGCTTTGAGATTTGCCTTTGAGATTTTTGTAAAATGCTTCAACAATGGTTCTAAGGTTGATTTAATTCCCTAAATGTGTTAACAACTAACAAACCATCAAGGTTGTTTTCTAATACAACTCATTTAATGCACAGTATAAGATACAGTAAGGACTGAATTATATGGGTATGCTATTATGCTTGCAAAAATCTATTGCAATAAGCTTTTCAATTTATAGGCAGGAAATTAAGGTCTGCAATTATGGGATAACATAAAAATCAGAGCAGTAAAATTGGAATTTAGTCATTTCTTTTCTGGGCCTACTGTCAGCAAACGTGAACTTGGCTCATTCTCATTTCGCCATAACTCTAAAAAGAATTCTGGTGAGAATTCAGTGGGAAAGTGGTAATTTAGAGGCATCTGAAGAGTGCATTGTAGCCTGGAATGTGCAGGGGAATCTGGCTCCAATGCTGGCAAACGTTAAGGCAATGCCCCGTGGTATCTCAGCTCTCTCGCTCTAGTGTAAGCTCTTTCAGGACATAAGCACATATTTTAATTGCAGGAAAGCACCATTCAGCACAGACCGTTTTGATCTAGTTTTGGAATCTGTCCTCTTTGGAGGTGAGATCAAGCTATAAGATATCCTCTTCCCTCTGACAACTACAACCACAACAATGCTTCCTGTCCCAAACCAGCCATCATCAAGACTTCAAATTGTAAGCCATAGATGCTGACAGTGTTGAACGCTTTATGGTGCTTAATCATTATGAAAATGTGATTTACAGAATACTGTACTGATATCAAGAGGACATGATAGTACTGGTTTGATATAACCATTTCAAATGAAATATTTTATAGAAAGAAAAAGGTAAAAAGAAAACCAAATTGATACTTCATGAGTAAGCCATTAATTTTTGTTTTGAGGGGAAAAAAAAAGAGAATTGTGCCTACAGTATAACGTGCTTTTCATAACAGTGATATTCTCTAAAGTATAGCTTCCTTTAAAGAATAATAGTTATCTTTACATTTCCATGGAATGTACTCCGGATTTATTGCATCTGTGTGAACATTTACTATCAAAGGGTCTGATCTGCAGAGTAAGAAGAGCAGAGTCTGAATGCGCTCACTAGGAATTCTGCTTCAGCTGAAGTAATCCATGGTTACCTTTGTGATCTTCTAACCGTGAACAGAGATTTGAAAATGGAGGAAACAAATAGAAAAAATGTCTTTGGTTAGGGTTGAGAGAGGATGGAGCTCCAGTGTGCATGGGGCTGGAAAGGAGCTGCTGAAAGGCTGGGCTGGCAGGGGGACTCCTCCCAGGCAATGTCTGCATCTGGGCTATGACTGGGGATCTTATGCTAAAGTTCAATTAGGGATATGCTGAGAGATACTGATAATGAATCTAGGACAGGACTAGCTCATGGAAAGTACAGGGACACAGCCAATTGCCAGCAAAACACAGCCCCCAAGCCCTCATTTTAAAGCAGCCCTTATGAAGAGATGCTCTTACCGACCTCTCCCCTCAGTTACCACTCGCTGGACCAGAAGCTGGCACACTTTACTGGGCTACCTTGTAGCTGAAGCTCTCCAGGCACACCTCTAGCTCTCCAGAAGATGTTTTACATGACCACTGCTAATTAACTGCTTTCTACTAGAGAACTGAAGTACTCGCTCATTAGGTGGATCAATGCTGATTTTTATTTTCAGTTACATAATTTTATATGAAATTTCTTTGTGCTTGTATAACTGTTTCCAGTAATATGAGATTAGAGGGTTACTTGTGGTTCAAACACTCAATCTTGATTAAGCTGTAAGGGAAGTCACTTATCACATACAAAATGCATAACTGAACAATAAAGCTTTTGAATTGTTGTTCTCTAACAGGTACACTGTGTTACACTGCTGTTAGCATTGAGGTCTACCTGGTTTAATAGGAGGAAAGTATTAACGATTTTTTTAAAGTCTTAGCAAGAAATACAAATATCCTATGTTTTTCTTGTCATGTGCATTGAATCTATAAGCAGTGACTATGGGAATACGAATATTCATTGTGTTAACAAGAAGTAGGATACGTCTTTGTAATACAGATTACTGAATATCGAAGTACAGGTGTTTAATGTGAAAAATAGAAATTGCATAATCTGTTTGTCTTACTAATGAGGAACCTTCTAAATGTCTCAAACTCTATTGCTAATGAGAACAGACTGCAGGTCTCCTACTCAGATGGAGGAAAGCTCTTGTGTACTCAAGTCCTGCTCATTTTCCCTTTGCATAGGAGGACTTAGTATTCGAAGAGGAAAAGTGGGACTGACAGTGATGTACATCTAACACTGGCAGGTTATTGTTGGGGCTTTTCCTCCTGTCCAGAGTGAGGAGGAGTAACACAAGGCTGTTAATAAGGCTTGCTTTGTGTGGTCTGTGTGCTTTAAATTGACTGCAGATGCTCTAGGTTTCTGTTACTGGTGTTGAAGGAACCATTTGAGACATAAGCCAGTCTATTTCAAACTGTCTCTGTGCCTAAACCATGTCTGAACTTCAGTTTGGTTGGAAATTTTTTGTGCTGTGTCTTGCAAGCTGCAGTACAAAATTGGTGAGATCTCTGCACTAGTGTACACTGACCGGAAGGATCTGTAAAATTAAGTGATCTGTCTTCAGAGCTATGGGAGCTTTCAAACAAGCTCAATAAAGGAAACCTCTCTAACCAGTCTGCTTTTGTTTTCCCATGGTTTCTTAGATTGCCCTCTTTTCCTGTGTTTCAAGAAAAGCAGGAGGCAGAATTGCCAGACTTCTTTGATGTTGCTTTAATTTTTTTTCTCATTCCTAAAGACAGAGACTCTATAGAAAAAAATTCTGAAAGCCCTGTGAAGTCTGTTGAACGAGCCAGAGCTGAACTGTCTTCTCAATGATCTTGGAGAATACACTTGAGTTCAAATCCCAACAATTCTACATACCTGTCACTGGGCACGCTTACTGGGGGCTGGAGCACCTGTAGCTAGCTTGGGACAGCAGCCAGCATCCAAAGCATGATGATAGAGTAGTGAGCTCTTCCCTATGTCTCTTTCTGAATGATAAACTGTAGTAGGTGACTGCTGCTGAATATAGTTTATCTTCTAGAATAGCCCTAAGTAGGCAGCTGTAGATGTACACAGAAAAAAGAGCAGCTGATTTTATGATTTCTGAACTTCGTATCTTGGAGAAAGATATATCAGATATCGGTAAGTACATTACTCATTTTCAGAAGATTAATGCAAACACCACTTGTAACTGAACATTTCCAAAAACTACTTAAGACTTAAACAAGCTCAAATATGAACTTTTACATAATTGCAGTACCTGCCTAAATTATTTGCCATATTTGTGCATCTTCTATTTAAACTGTTGGTTTACTCATGATATTGATGAGAGAATACAGTCCTATTCCACTGTATTCTAACAGGACTTAAGAATTAGGAAAAAAAAAGTTTCCATTTTTTTTCATTTTTAAGATAGAATGCTTTGAAAAACCAAAAGTTGGATCCAATCTTCCTAGCTTCAGAGTGGTATTTTAGCTTCCAGTTTAGGCCAGAACAGTGAAAAGTTATGTGCTCATGTCAGGAAAAAAAATTCTCTGTAGGTTGCATTTTGTACATTAGAACAATTTTTCTACTTAATGTCTCTGACATTTATTGATATTTAGAAATGCCAACTATAAAAAAAATGTACTCAGGTGATATTCAGCACTGTATGAACGTTCAAGCAAATCATTTCAGAGGTGTTAATTGCACCATTCATCTCAATAGGATTTTAGTGCTAGTCCAACAGCAACAGCCTTTTTAATTTCCTCACAGCTGATCAAAGCATTCAAGAAAAGAGACATTCTGTTGAATTTTCTTTAAGACCCTGATAAAACCTCATGTAGCTTAGGCAAGTGGATGGTATTTTGGAAAGTATTGCAAAGTCAGATCTGCTTTCTGGGCTGTATGAGTGCATTTTCTCCCCATTAATGAAACAAGTATGCAAGTACCAATGTCAGCCTTGACATATTGAGCAAAAAAAAAATTCTTAGCATTCAGGTAGCTCAATACTTTTCAATACTGAAATTCTTTGTGTTGATGGTTGAGTAGACAAACACGCTTATATTTATCTCAAAGGAGAAGTTTGAGAAAATTGTAAGTAGCTTTGAAATTAGATGCCTGGCCTCTTCAGCTTGGCTTTTGACATGATACACAAGATCAGAGGAGCTGCCTGATTTTTTTATTTTTTTTTTAAAGTGGAAGCCATGTATGTGTAGCTCTGTAAGTACAGAGCACACAGATACCAACAGAGATGACTCAAAGTGCACCATGCAAGTTAACTGAGAGCTAGGAGGAACATCTCTGCTCATAACCTCTATATTCTGAGATAGAGCAGTTCTCACCAGTAATGTGTTTCTCCTATTATGTGCTCTGCTGGAAACTCATTCTTAAGACTTGATTCTGGCTTCAATGGGCTAGTCAACCAGGCGAAACAGAACTAAGCTAAGAGAGATCAGACCTGAATCCTTCAAAATCACTGCAGGCTTGGAAGTGTTTGCGCAAGCTCTTCTCACAAGACTGTTTTGTGCTCTGAGTGGGTGTACACTAATTTCAGAGAGAAAGCAGTCACGAAGGAACAAGACTTTCACATGATGTTCATTTCCTCACTGCTAAGCACTGTGCTACTTTTATTTCTTTGACCAATTGTAAAATGTCCTAAGTATGATGCCACAAATGCATGAACTCAGAAGCATACCGTTAAGCATGCAAAGGCAAGAGCTGTTTCATGTCTGCTTTCATGTAAAATCTTCTGGGACTTGTTTATTACAAGTTCATAGGCTTTGACTTTTAATATATTTAAAGACATCTGGTGTTTATTTTTAATACAATATTATTCAACTGGGTAATCCTTAAGTATTGTTTCATAGTGTAGGAGACTTCAGATCAGTTCTTGATTAAAGTGCTTAAAGCAGGATTGCAAGTGCTGGGGAAAAGAGTACTATGGTGTTTTCATGTGTCTGCTCAATGTAGGCCCCAAGATAAATGAGTACAAGCTCTCTAGCCACAGAAAATGGATTACAGCTCACATTGACTTTAGCCCTATAATATGATCAAGGATCAGTTCTGATGCTCTTATTGAATTTCTGTGATGGACAAAGCTGATGATTAAAGTCTTGTAAGCAAGAAAAAGACATTCAACTGCAATATTCCAGAAACTACCTTTATTGAACCAGTGCATGTTCCTTTGGTTAGAAAGGTATTCTGCTCTCTTATGGATTTTTCATTGCTTTGGGTTTAGAGCGCTACCACAAAACCACCTCTTCCACAAGCACTCAAGAAATAGGAGATCTAGTTGTTCACACTGCCATGTCCGTGAGGAAGCTGTGGTGGGCTTTTTCCCGTCAGTACTGGAGGTAGTAGATGAACACCACAGTCAGCATGATGAACGGCACCCGACAGTCCCAGCCCCCTGGGAATTCCAGGGTTTCGTCTGTCTCGTGTCCCCTGCCTTTGTTTCCTTCCTAGGGCTCTTCTCTCATCTTCGTTCTGATTCTTTGTTTTTATGTTTAGAATGTACCTTTCTTTCCTTTCTGAGCTGTTTTGTACTTAGATGATAATACTTGTAACAAATTCTCTGCAATGAGCGGTCAAAAACTCTGAAGCACAGAGTTCAGTATAAAGTTATCTTCTATGAAGTACAGAAGCGCGTGGACCCAGGCCAGTAAACTCCACTTCAACATTTGCAAGAATAAGAGTAGTCTAAATTCCTGGTTTTGTCTTTCTCCTTCATTTTGCTATACGATAATTGAGTGGTACAGATATGACCCTCTGTTATACGAGTTAACTAATTTAATATACCTGGCAAATTGTCTCCTCCTCTAGTTGTATTATCTTCCTTCTGCACTACTTTTCTTGCAATGACATTGCATTTTACTCTTATGTTAACCAAATCGAAGGACAGCAAGCACCATTTTTTCCTCTCAAAAGTTTCCCAGTTTTGTGGTAGGATGCAACCTAAAAAGAAAAGCGAGGAGGGGGGCTCTTTAATGAAAACAGATGATGTCCATGAGATTTAAATTACCAACAACTGTTATACTTGCTGGTGCTGGCAGTTACACTGCTACACTATGCAGGCTGTTGGGCCAGAAGATTTCACTGGTTCGGGAGATTATTCTGATAAAATGCTGCATGCTGGGGCGCACAACTACACTGTTTTCTCCTTCTGCTGCAGTGCTCTTGCTCTGAGAATCCTACATGATTCCTACAAGTTTTCATAATGCTAGAGGTAGAAGCTGCAGACAAAACTAGTGACCTCAGAATTTGCATTGGTGTAAGCATGGACTGCTGGCTTTTGCAGTTGGAGTTATTTGGTTGAAGTCTTTGTATTTGGTCCAATAGCCCCTGTCATGTTTCTAATTTACTCTAAAATGAAGGCTCGGTTTCTTTTAGCTGTAAGCAGAGTTTGTGTATGAACAATACGAAAACATTATGAGGAAGGAAAAAGAGGACAAGCAGTAGGGCAACCAGGGGAAAAAGCTAAAAATAATAGTAATTTAATGTGGCAAAGTGTGGCAACAGCAGAATCCTCTGCATGGAGCTTCATCCTAAATTCACCTGTTCAAAGCCTTGCTTTTGCACCACCTGGAGGCTGTAGGCTTCTTTGAATTGAACCTCTCCAAAGTGAATGATTTTTCACCTATGTCTATTGAGACAGCCCAGTGATTTGGTGCTATTTAGCACCAAAACTCATTCTACTGGTATTCTTCTTTGCTGCCTGTGCCCAATGTCACTAGAAATGATGCTTTACAGAAACTCAGCATAATGTTGACAACGCTACTATACTAAGCATGTTCTAAACTGTGGTCTTCTATTTCCCCTCTGTTCTTCATTACGGCAAATTTTGTGCTACTGTTTGAATATCAAGCTATTCTCGTAAGTCTTTGACATCAGGTGAGCTTACCTGAGGAGAACACTACTTATGGATATATATATATATTTTTTTTTTTTGCCAAATTACACAAGATGATCCTATAGCAGAGTGGACAGGATTAATGTTGGCTCCAGTAAATAGTGTGTGTTTGGAGCTCCACTGTCCTTTACTGGGTGTCACTGCTTAAGTGCCAGAATTAAGAATTGGGTTTTCATTTGTGTCCACCACAAAGTTTTGATGATACTAATTAAATCTCTTATGCCACATTGTCACTATCTAAAAGGCAGAGTTGAAGCTACCTGTAGCAAAGAGAAATCCTATTTTCATAGAAGTGTTTCTTGGATAGAAAGTATCACAGAAGTATCAGTGATGTACAGTTTGCTGCTAATTCCTAACACCTTCTGACATGAAGCATCCAGTGTCACACCTCTGGAAATTCTTTTGTTTTTTCTTCAAATGGGATAGAAATGCAGGGATTGCTTTAGCTCACCTTAAGCATACACTGAAGAACTCTTCTGCAGCTTTAGCTAGGTCCTTAATTACCTGTGCATATATATATAAATATACATAGAGAGAGTCTGTCAGTGTAGAACTAAGTGACCAAACTGAAAGGAGATTATTACACTGAGTATAGTGAACAAGCTGCCCTGGGATGGATTTATGATTTAATGAGCCCCACAAGAGGTGTTATCTTGCTGCTACTACTGTTAATTCATTAATAAATGTGGATAATGCTTGTGATTGCCTAGAAATAATTTAAACACAGTTTAAACAGCTGGTTTCTAGAGTAAAAGGAAACCTTTCTTAAATTTTCAGCCAACACCTTCCACCAATACTATGCTTGCAAAAAAAAAAAAAAAATCTAACACAAGTATTTATCCGTAAGCGACCTGCAGATTTTGAAACGAGCTCATTCCATTTGCATTAGATAATCCATGGAGTTAGTGGGTGGGAGAAAGGCCTTCACGAAGGCCTTGGCTCCCTACTGGAGAGAACAGCCTCAAAATGAAAGCTGTGTCACCTGCCCACAGCTCTGCAGAACTTGTTGATCTCATTTCAAGTGATGGTAGCTCAGCATCCCTAGTAAACGTTGTTATGGTGACAGTGGAACTCTAACACTGAGCATTACATCTGTCTGCTTATCTGCCAGTAATGATCCTGCTGTGTACAACTTCAAAAGGAAGGGAACCTATGGGCTGTTTTTTAAAACCTCCTCAATGATCAAAGAGGAGAGAGATTAGAAAACAGTGCTTCTATTAAAAATTTAATGCTGGAGTTTGATCTCAGGTAGAGGAAGGTAGGGAAGATAAGTCTCTCAATACACCTTGACAGCTAGATTCTTTGCTTATTTAGGGCTTCGTCCTGTTCCTGCAGAAGATGGCGAAACGCCCCGGCCCTGTGTGAGCAGCCTCCAGTGGGGCTCATGGCTGGTACAGCAGCTCGGAGAAGGAGCTGATCAGCGCCATGGTCTGGAGTGTAAGTGTGTATGTACGCACGCGTCTTGTTGGAAGGCACCAGCACAGGGTAAGAATATATATATGCTGGCACAGGCAGTTTCATATCCCAGAACGGCACAGTTCACTCTCAGGGATATTTTCCTGTCCCTCCCTTTAGCTCTTACTGCCCTTTGCTTAACATTGGCAGCAATTGTGTCTGTTTAGATAAATGCCTTAAAAAATAAACAAAATCAACTGGTGCTTAGGTGTAGAAATGAAGCAGGAGGGGTAACCTTTTTTGAAACTCAGAAACATAGTTGGCATGTTTAGTGTGGGTGAACAACTTAATTGCACATTAGTTTTTTCCCTAGCAAAAAATGGTCATGGCAATGTGAAAGACCTTCCTTTGTTGGGGACATTTCTACCACATGCACTTCCTGTAGATCAGTTCAGCTGGTCTCTCATTGACTTGTCTGCTGTACAGCTCACTTGTCTTGTTGGCCTGTGTCATGCAATGCTACAACATTGGTGGCACCAGGTGATAACCACTGGGTATGCCTGCAGTCAGCTAGACCTCAAGGTGACAAGCGTGTGCACCGCAGTCACCCTGCCCATTCCAGAACAAGGTAACAGAGGGCAGGAAAAAGGCATGCTGGTAACTGTTACTGCTGGCAGGCTACAACCCTTCTTGTCTCATACACAGCAATTTAGATTCCTTGGTATTCAGATCAAGATCTTAAAGATGTTTAGGATTCTTTTTTCTTACAGAGCTTCTGTTCCCAGTTCTGAGTAGTGGCAGGAGGTTGTGTTTTTTCTTGGTTCTTTCTACTTACATTGGGGACTGATGAAGTAATGGCTGCCCTTCATCTGGATATTGTTCCTTTGTGATTTGGCTGCTTCTGCTGGTCGTTTTGATAACTGCCTCTTGCATGTGGCCAAACTCGAGCCAGGGAAGCAGACAAGCAGCACTCACAGCCACAGGGAAATCTTTTGTGCTTCATTTGTATCTTTATAAGATGTCACCAAAGGATCTTTACAAAAGTTACAGTGCTACAAACTGCATTTCTGAAAGGCACGACAGATGAATCTCTGGAGCTCTGAGCTGGGTCACATGAGACAGATGACGGGCATCCATGGGAAGAGATGAGAATCAGGAGTAACTTTATTTTGTCAGAGGAAATGATAGCCCAACTCTGAAGCGGGGGCTGGGGTGGGGAAGGAGGAGTTCATTCTTAACCAGAGAATAAGCACTCAGAAAAGGGAAAACAAGTCATTATCCAAGCTCCAGAATTTATTTCTTTTCAGTCTTGTTTGAAAACTGAAATGTAATAAAATGGAAAAACTAAGGAGGCTGCTAACAATGAGGCAGCTACTGACTACTAGAACACAAAATATTACATGGAATGATAGGAACAACTGCAGCAACACTTCTCTAGAAATCTATTACTGAGCCTGTATTTTCTGGCATGATTTTGGCCTGGCACATGAAACAGCTACTGCCAGTGAGCAGTGGAGATTGAAGCCTCCATTGTGGAGAACAGAGCTGGCTGGCTCGGGCTTTACACCTTGACAGATGCGTGTCTAACTTCTTAAACTCCAGTGGTGGAGGCTCCAGCAAACTTCCTAAGCAAGGCGCTTCTATGTTCAACTATCCCTACCAAAACAAAGTTTCGCTCAGTATCTAAATGGTAAGGTCTTTTTTGCTGAGATGTAAGCCGCTTATTTCTTCTCCTATCCCAGGCAAACAAAGATTAACGTGTATTAATCTTTCTTTCCCACCCAGTCTAAAGACCACAGCACAGTGAGACTGTACAAAGATGGCATCTTCTTGCCACATCTATTTGTTTGTAATCTGATCTGCTGACTTAAGGAAAGGAGATGTGACCCTGTTCAGTCTATCACTCTGGCAGGAATAAAAGTAGTTGAGAAATTGAAAATAATTCCTTTTTTTCCTCTTTTCTTAAAGTGGTAAGTACATCCTAAATGGTGAACCTTTATTCATGCTGCTGATGCACAAGCCTGAAAAATAGCTTTCATCCCTAGGCTACGTCACAGGGTGTGAGTGGAGAGTGGGTGGGCATGGGGGTGGGTTTTTTTTGTTTGTTTGTTTTACAGATCTTTACATATGATCTGGTGGTGCACTGTCATGATAGATGCAGGTTCCCTTACTGCCATGAAGATTTTCTACATGCTGTTTGGAAGAATTGGGAGGCAGATAGGCTTTTTGCTCATTTTCTCCTACTGCAGATGTTCTTGTTTCTGTTTTCTGTCTTGCAAGGTCTAGTCATTAGTTGTACAATAGTCTGATACAGTCACCACTCAGATTTACTAAATGGCAAAATTGCTAAATAAGCAGAAATATTGTTCATCAGCTTAATTTAAAGATTCTCTTTGAGTCAATGGGAACTTTTCATCAGTCATTTTGTAGAATTTTTTTTTCTGTCAGTCCTACTATCAAAAAATACCTTGATACTAAAATAGTATGTGCACGTGCTACAAAAACTACTGATCACAGAAGACGAATACTTAATCTTTAGTGGGAGATACATGAGAGCCTAGAATTGGTCTGCTAGCCCATGGATTATTACAATGTCAGAAAAATTGCTGTTAACTTCTATGTTTATTGTGTATCTTCATGATTAGATCTGAGTATTTCTGTTGAGGTCTTTTAATTTGACTGTTAAGGTTTGGATTAAAGATGAAATGGCCATAACAATAACTCTACTTGTATGCAGTACCAAGGAGTGTTATACCTGATGAAGCAGGGAACTTCCACAACTACTGGAGGACAGGGAGAAGGGAGCTCTTGCTCTGATCTAGAAGGACAAGGTAGTGTTTTATGGTTCAATGTGGCACAAAGTGGACATGAGGAAGAAGGAATGACATGACCTTCTCAGTGACTGCCCAGCGTGAGTGGGCTTTTGTCTCAAAAACGGTATCAGAGCAATTAGCAATATAGCATGTGGGAGGAGTAGGCACAAAAAAGGCCCTTTTACTTATGACAACAAAAGGAACTAATAAAATTTTGGTCTATATTTGGTGCCAGAAGTCAGGCTAAAATTTGTTGTGATGAGGATTTATTTTGTTTTAGTAGAGAAACACCATATTTAAGGTTATGAGACATTTATTTTAGTTGTGGCTGAGAGCTAAAACATGATTGGTATAAACCCATGTGAGTACTGGAGGATGGCAAAATACTATTTGCAGCTCAGTGGTCAGGCAGTAATAATGACTGTGTTTTACAGGGGCTACTTTAATCCCCTTTCAATGTTTACAAAGAACACGTTGAAGGTAATATAAAAATCTCATGAGAAATACACAGGGCGCAAATTACCAATGCACAGTAAAGCACAAAATATTGCTTTTTTCAACATTTAAATGTGTGGAATCACAATTGATCCATCTATATATTGTGTAGCAGGAGGAAAAAATAAAAAGTGCATTATTCTAATTTTTCTTCAGTTATTTGGTAAAATTAATACAGATATTTCTGGCAGACATTAAAAAAATCGCATTAGGGAAGTTTGCGATCTGTTTGCTTTTCCTATTTATGCCAAATTCTAACAAAAGAATACCAAGGGTAGCACTTTGGCTTGTCTTTATAAGCAAGTACTCAATTAACAAAACAAAACAAACAAACAAAAAGCAGCCTGAACCATGTTTCTCTTCTCTGGTCTTCCTCACAGGTCCTTGGTCTCAGACGGCATCATCACTTCCTAAAGTGCGATGAATCCCTACAGTGCAAGAAATCTTTTTGCAATTTTGTCTGTGGATTACTTTTCCAAGGGCTATATTTGTATTTCAAATTAGTCAAGGCAAGTGTTTCTTTTTTATTGAAGATATCCAAGTATGATGTGATCTCCTCTTTACCTTCACTAGTGTTTTCAGTTTTTCTTTATTATGTTGCTGATGTGGCTTAATTTGTCTTTGGGGGAATTCCTCAGATTCCCCTATTTTTGCTTGAATAGGAATTTTGCATGGGCCAACAAAGGAAAACATATATACAGAAAACTTTTAGCTCAAAACCAATCAAGGTAGCCTAGAAAAAAAGAATATAAAAATGTGCTTTAGAAGAAACATTACCAACAACGGAACACAAGGACATACAGATTTTTTAGAAGCTTTTATGTGCTTAGTTAAACAAAATTAAAGTTGATACCTGCAAAAAGACTTTTCTGGCAGTCACATTTCTTTTGAAAATATGATAGTGACTGATCACAAAAATCATGCCACTCTTCAAAATAAGTGGCTGTGAATTCAGGCAACTCTATTAAGCCAGTGGATTTTCACCAGTATGAAATAAATCAGATCAATTCAAGTTGGTGGATAACACTGCTTTAAATTTTAATGACTTGAAACTTGTTCGAGTGGGCACTTCTGTTGAGAAATGCAGCTGCTTTTGTCTACATACAAAAGACTATTTCCATGTAGAAAACCAGTTGTAAAGCATATTTTTGTTATCTGGGATGTTCACCACAGAGTAAATAAATACCAGAGTGAGTAAATCTAAATAGTGTTTCCGAAACAGGTTGAGATTGGTTTTGTAGGCTGTGGTGTATGAGAACTGAGGCAATTTACTTGATAACAACTTTCGGTAGTTCTATTTACCATAGATGCATGATTTTAAACAGCACTGATGACGTTTGTCTTGATCTTTGTGATGTTTTGGTAGGCATGATTATGCACAACTGCTGGTGCTTTTCATCTGTTTTCTTCATGTCTTTCTGATTTGTAAATGTTTATACGAAGTGTGAGGCATTGCTGAAAGTGGTGTGGTGGGGCTCTTACCAGTTACTGTACATGAAAATTTGCCTTTAGACCAGGTGATTTGACTTTAGACTAGGTGATGCTAGTGTACTTTCAGCTACTAAAAAATGCTAGAGAATGCTAATACACATGGCTTTTTCCAGCCTAAGCTTTTGTATCTAGCTTACCAATCAGCACACAGCAAAATCAAGCTTGATGCATTGAATAACACAAGGAGAAGCTGTGTTATTTAACATTGTTCTGTGCAGTAAGCAGCTCTAGGATGCATGGGGAAGGGGGAATTCTTCTGGACAGTTCAGGACTACAGCTTTTGCAAGGTCATCTTCTCCTGACTCAACCTTAAGAATGATTTAAAAGCTTTTTGACTTTCCTCAGCAAATACCTTTTGGCAGGATTAAACTGCACGGCTGCCAATCCAGCTCAATACCAAGCATGTTAATGAGGTGTCTTGGCCTTTTTATTAATTCTACAAGCAGGGTAGTCCATTCAGCAGTGACTGAGAAAGTTTAATCAAATAATCTCATTGTTCCAAATTTATCACCACAATAAAAGAATCTACTAAAGAAGTAAACGATGAAAGAACCCATTTTCTAATGCTATATAGTTTTATACGAAAAAGCAGTATTGCCTTGAGGCTCACAGTAGTGCTAATGTCTGCCCCTACATGGGTATGCAGTAAACAGGGATGTCACTGTGTATCAATGAATGCTAGGAGGGACCTGCACAGTACCTCTGTGAATTGCTTGCCTGTAGTTCTTACTGTTCTTCCTCTCACTACAAACTTATACTGTTAACAGTTTTTTTTATGAAGTCTTTTAATTTCAACAAACAGCCGGAAAAAAAAGTGCAGCAAGATAGTCCTTATCTATGATACCCATTGTAGGTGACAAAAGGCTAAGAGAAAACATCTTCTTGTATATTGTGGGGAGAAGTGGTTGAAATGGGGTCTGGGTTGGTGTAGCAGATTGTTTCCAAATTATTTCCTGAAGAACTGTAAAAATGCGTGGTTAACATATGAACAGGATTCAAAATGTGTATACGGAAGTCACTGGCTACACCTCACACTACAGAACCATGTGGCAAACATGTAATGCTCCTTGACCTTCTGTGCTCTCAGATCAAAAATTCAGCTGTGGGATTTTTAATGTTTCAGACACATGAGCAGCGTCAAACAGCTGCCATTTATTTTATACAATAAAAGTCGCCTGTCAAATCAGTCTCCAAGTGTTCCATTCTCTTCAGAAATTACCCTGCTGAGAAAGCTGCTCAGTCCATGGCTAGCAACACATTTTCTGCATCAAAAAACGACAGCTTTAAAAACCACCTTCGAAACCAGAAAAACAAAAGTTTATCTGAAGGGTGAGAATTATCAGATTTTTCTTGGGGCTAGCACACTTTCCAGATAAGCAACTTTAAACACAGTATGAATGTTTGATTCTGATTCACTAAAGCAACTGCCTTCCGTGAGCACAAATCCATTAAAAGTTTTTGTTTTTGTTCTGTACAGAGTCTTTCAGTCTGTCCCTTAAATCTTCATGACTGCTTTTCTATTATTTCTTTTGGTGGTTTTATGGGTTAGCTAGGGCAGATAGTTATTGCCATGATTTTCCCCCTTCTCCTTATTCCCAGATTGTTTGGCTCTCTTCTCAGCCAAACTCATACTATGGTCAATGAAGTGAAAAGGACAAAGTAGGAATGACAGACAAATATAGAAAACTTGCAAGACCAGTAACTAGTCTTTCCTTAATCTGTGTTTTGTAGTCCATTATTTCAGGTATAAATTACTTGGAATAGTAGATATCAAGTATATGTAGAGCACAGTTTGACTTTGGGATTCATGCCTCTGGCATTTCTCAAAATATAGGATATTGAAGAGATCTGCTGTTCTGTATGTTCTGTCTTTGACACCTCCTACAGTCCTTTTGGGGTCTCTTACTGAAAGAAGGAAAATGAGGAAGGAGATATGCCACTTTAAAAACAAATACTATTTTCTGCTTTTTGCATTTCAATTTTCCATTTGAATTGAGAACAGACACAGGGGCAGTACTCATACATCACAAAGAAATGAGATGCCCTAAAAAAAGTTTTTTTTTTTTTTCCCCTGCTCTTCTCTTCCAACAATAGATAGCAAAACAATCAATAGACCAATTTTCAGTTCCAAATGTAAGGGACTTCTATTTTCCACTGTCTGGCAAAGAAGCAGCTGAAAAGTCTATATTCAACAGCACTGAAGTAGCAGATTAAAATCAGCTTTATATAAAGCAGCAGACCTCCCAGGAACTGAGACACTGACTCTGTATGTCCCTTCCTGACTACAACAGGCAGCTACATCATAATTCTCAGAGCTTACTAGTTGCTTTCGGCAAGGAGTCATGTCTGAAATCCTGATGCTTGTTTGGTTTTGCCTGTGTGTTGCAGGGGTCTGAGAACAATGTGAGAGCTTACATGAAAAACGTGCTGCAACTTGTCTTAAATTCATCTGTGTTCACTTGACCACATGCTCTCTCTCTACTTGAGAGAGCAAGTGTGAGTCTCTTGAAGGTGGCTGAGCTGATTTTCCTTATTATTCAGTTTTGCATTTGGCCAGTGTCAGTTCGCTCTATCAGTCTTTCTTGGTTCTCTGGGTTTATTTAAGCCATTTAAAGGCAGTAGTAGGTATTTTAAAATGTGAATGCAAGCAAGGTTACCCAGGATAGACTAGAAAGTCTTTAGCTATGAATTTTTTTTGTCACTGATTCAAAATTTTGCTTGCGAAATAGATTATGTTCAAAGTTGCACTCTTATCCAGTCAGAATAGCACACTAATATTAAATTGGTCCCACTGATTTAGCTGGAGCCACTTTGGCTACACATAGCATTATATTCATGTGGATGCTAAATTTGACCCCAGCTAGAGAAAATTAATAGTTTTGCCATATAAGCACTTCAATATATTATTTGGGACTTTCATCACGTACATTGTATTTCTTTTTAACACTCAAGACACTCTTGGGGCAGGAACATCCAATTAATCGCTCAGGTACACATCTCTGGTAATAAGGATAAAAGTACTAAGGAGCAGGAACATACATGAGCTGCAGAGAGATTGTTAGAAGAATACTTGCTTAAGGAGGGAGCTGGGTTGTCTTCTAAAGACTCCGAGTTCCTACAGGTGACTTCTATGAACTGGAGAAGATAGTTTCTGCAGTTGGGCTTATTTTGTTGCCCAATGAAATTACTCTGCTATGTTATCCTATTCCTGTATCCTCTAAACATAAAATTCATCTTGGTGGGGGTGGAAATCACTAACCCTTTGCATGAAGTGAGTAGTATTTTGGTAAGTGTCTTCCATCTTGGATAAACTTATGCCAAGCTAGTATTGATGGAAGACAAAAATAAATACAGTTTAAATGATATTTTCCTCTGACATGGCATCATAATGTTAACAATATAGTACTGATGTTTCTTAATGGCTGTATTTAAGAGCTGACTATCAGTCAAGCATGTAATTTCATGTCTAGGGGAAAACAGGCCAGAATAAGTTACCATACTCTTTAATAAATACTGTTCCCTCCTACAGAGCTCTGCTATTTTTTTCAAGTATACTACTTCCTAACTCTTCTGTGCTTGAATGATTGTAGGTGTTTTATTAAAGTAATGCACTAGTAAAAGGTTCAGAAAAGCCATTCACAGTGGCTCCAGTTTGGTGTTGCATACAATACTGTTTGGCTCCTACCTAAAATGAGACAAATCCTGCTTCATTTTCCCCACTATTCCTTAAATAGGTATATACTGTGTATAGGTATATTCCTTAGATAGGTATATAAAACATTTAGCAACTGTTTTCTCTTTAACTCGTTCCTTACTCATGGGTAGCATTGCTAGTTTATACACAAGATTTTTTCATATGAGGAGAGAAAAAGTCAGTTCCACAAATTCAAAATCGTGTGGGATCCAATATTCATCTTTTAGTATCCAATACCATATTGTCAGTTTCAATTTTAACTATCATGCTTAAACAGAATTAAAATAGTAAACACAAGAATTTTTACTTGTATATCCACAGCAGCTTCTATTTTTAAGAAGAAACATCATTTACAGCAAGGTTTGATAAGATCCATAATTAACTATGTTGATGTTGCCTCTTACCGTAATTCTGAAATGTTGTTTCACTAAACATTTCAGTAAACTTTAAAATTTTCCATGTATTTTCTTCTCTCTCAGAAGCTGTATGCTCACTTCAAGTGTGTCAGCACTGCCACCTAAGCTGTCCAAAGTCACTTGCCTGCATGACAGGAGAAAGTATTAACGCCCATCCATCCATTTACACCTTGAAATGACAGTAGTTGGGAAAGAATAAAACAGCAGAAAACCAATCTTTTGGGGGGCATGTGTAAGGAATGAGATGGTTCTGGAATATAAGTGGAAAAGTGTGCAATAGGGCCTCTGAATTCCACGGCACCTCTCTGGGAATACACAAAATTGGCAGCGACATACTTCAGTGAGAGGCAAAATTTCCAGCAGTGCTGATCAAGCCTTTGCTACTCTGCACCAGCGCACCTGCCCAGCCCACGGTGAGAGGTGGGTAAGTGCTCAGTGGGTGTTGCCTCTAAGTTGGGCAGCAATGCTGCTTGCTTGCTTGTTTGAGCCTCTGTTTGCTCCCACGCTGAGAGAACTTTATGCTGTTTTTCCCATGCCAATGTGAATTAGCCTTGCACTGAGCACAGCTAGCCCAGACTTACATTTCTGGATGCAACGCTGTTTTCAGTACACTTGGAGAGTCTTGTACCACTAATAATGGAGGGATTTGACTCTGGATACGCTTGCTGTTACAGGTAATTCTCAGATGACATCCTATCCTTGTGTTTCACTTAAAGCCGGAGACAGCATGGACTCTGCACAAAGAATGATACTGGACTTAGGCCTGATTGAAATGCTGAATCCCATTCTTGCTTGCTATCACTACTGCTGCTCTGAACGTCTGAAGAGATTTAAATCAAGCCAGTCGTCAGTATCTGTGGATTTAGTGAACGCTGTTTCCATCCTCTCATCTCAGCCTAAGTCATCCTCTTGCGCTGGGTTGCGTGCGCTGCCAAACGCCTGCACAGTGCCTCTGTGCTTGTGCTGCTGGGCTGCTGCCGTTCCCTTGCACTGGGCTTCAGAACTGACCTGGCCAGCAACAAATGTTTTCACTTTCATAGATTCAAAATAACTGTTATATAGATAAATCATGCACTGAATTTGTTATTAATACATAGTTTGGCTTTCACCTGCTTTTTGATAACAGCACAGCGATCCTTTAATGTTGCCTGTGGTGATCGGGAACGCTTGCATTAACCGACACCAGTCAGCTTCCTCATTCGATACCTCTGTGTTTTGCTATCCCTGGTAAAGCCAATTTGTGCACTGGTAAAGGGCAACGATCTTTTCTCCTGGGACTTTCTCCATTTCCTTTGCTATGAGGGACATGCATACGCACAAAACTATTTAAGGAACACCAACTATCTCTACCTGTAGGTGGCCAGATTTTGCCCTAGCACCTTTTATTTTTTTAACGGCTTGTGAATACACGCGCTCGTATAGGGTGCGCGTCTCAGCTCACGCATTCGCTTAGGCTCAGCTGCCTGTTTACCGAGAGCTTCCCTTGAAGCATTTACGCTCGAAGTGGGGTGCCGTGTAACAATTTCGCTTGAGAGAAGGACCGGAGGCCGCGCTACCGCCTCCCTCCCCTCGCTAACGGGCGTGGAGAAACCGCCGGCGCCTGGGGGCGAGCAGGCCGCGGAGCCCGGGGCCCGGGCGAGCCCTGCCGCCAGGGGGCGAGCGGCGCGGCCGCTGGCCGGGCGGT
>VXAL01010881.1:9747-23724 GCA_013399475.1 Chauna torquata | reverse complement strand
GGGGGCGCCGGGCGGGCCGCGCGCTCCACCTGTGGGAAGAGCTCGCCCCGCGGGAGCGCGGCCGCTCTCCGCCGGGGACCCCGCGCCCGGGCCGCGGCAGCCCTCAGGCGGCTGCTGGCTCGCTGGAGAGGAGCGCTAATGCCGCGGGTTAAAGCCCCTTAAGAAAAAAAGGCAGATGCTTGTCTTAATATTGCAGACACACTTGGTGATGTTGATTACCGTATTTGTGGCGGCCGTGAAAAAGCCCCGCCGCATTCGTGCGCACGCTGTTTTCAGAAGTAATGTGTTATCAGTACGTCTTTCTGTTGTTTTAGAGGTCTGTCAGATCTTCACGGTACTTAATCTCATTTTTATGCTTTTCCTGTGTCAAATGGAACTGTTTCTCCCATATTCCTGCACTTGAGAAAGAAACTTCCTGTGGTATCAATACGAAGAGAAGCCTAGCTGTGTTCCTCTGTAGACGTGATTTACAAAGAAAGTGAGACCTTGAGGGGTTGTAATATATCACCTAGTGTTTTTGCATGTAACGCTCCCTATTTCTTGTCCTCCTTTCATCTCCACAGTGGGGATTGCATGACTTAACAAGTTCTAAAAATAAGTTATCCATTAACTAAAGCCATAAAAATATTTTGGCTGTTTTAATGCTGTTCATATCATCACAGGGTTTTTAGTTGTTAAAATGATTATGCTATAGCAGAAGTCATTGCTTTGCTGTGGAAAACTGGCTCTGACAAAGTGACTGTTTTCATGTTGCGCTTTCCTAAGTGTTAAGTGTAAACATTCTGAAATGTTTACTCATGGATTATCTCTTTGCTAGTGTGCTTAATAATGAAAGAGGAAGATGCAAGAAAGTGTGATACATGGTACTTGTTCAGCTCTTCTGTGAGGAAGAGCCACTTCCGATTGCCTGATGACAGGGCTTTACTGATAAATATTCTAAGACTTTTTCTATAAGAGCCTCCTTTTCCTTTTCCTTTTCCTTTTCCTTTTCCTTTTCCTTTTCCTTTTCCTTTTCCTTTTCCTTTTCCTTTTCCAACAGAAATATCTGATATTTACTCACAAAGGGGTATAGGATTTCTCAAAGAGCAATTCCAGTGCCAGCATTGGGACCATTCCTGAGAGTAAAGCTTATTCAGGTCAGTTTTCAGGATCAGATCATGTACTGATGCCAGACTGAGTTGGGTATTAGCACTTGCATCTGACACAGTGACTAATAGTCCCATTGAAGTTGTGCTGAGCTGCTATGGCAGATCCTTCTGAAATAATAAAGGTCACACTAACTCCTCAATTATAACTTGTTTGTTGAAATTTATAACTGTGTCTGAAAAAGTTAATTGCAAGCCCAAGCTTGCTGGTCTATTTTCTCTGGTAGCTCATTCTGAATAACAAAATTACGTACTTGAGTTGTAATGGTGGGATATAAATACACAAATTGCCTAAATTTCTTAAGTTTGTGCCTTAAGATACTAGGTAATATGAAGTCATTGCCAATTTAAAATCTCAGTTGCTAGAAATGTAGGGAAAAAAAGCATGAAAGACCCATCTCTCTAGCTGGTATACTATGGCATGGCTGAAGAAGAGCTGTGTTGATCTACATCAGCTGAATAGGTGACTGAATGCATGTAAATGGGGTAAATCATCTGAAGTGGGAAGTTAACTTTGTAACGGCTACTTTGAAACCTCTTTCAGTATTGGGCTTATGCAGTTAGGTTTGGGATGTGGATTTTCCTCATGACTTTTCATTTACGGAGTTTAAAGAACTGTGAACAAACAATTTTTATTAAGTTCAAATTGCTCCCTTGTGCTTTTTGTCATCTTATTGTGCATGCTTATAGACATTTGTGCTCTTGGCACTATGTAAATAATGAGTGTAATTAATGGAGTGCATTAATAATGATCTGCTTTCTGGAAAATAAGTCAGTAGTGTGGTCTGGTCTGATCAAATTTTGTCTATACATCTCTATGACATTCTTTTTATTGTGACTAAATCACCTGCAGGGTCAGATCTATTTTTTCACACAAGAAAGTATTCCTCATATACATCATTTAGACTGTTTATATGTATTTAAAATTGAGACAATTCAGGAAGCCTTTGCTAGTTGTTAATGAAATTCTGTGAAGGAAAGTACCAGAAATAATCAGAGAGAGAGAGTGTTGGCATGACCCCAAAACTGGCTTGGAGACTAGTTTTGTTGGGGTAAAAAGCTGACCTTTTAAAACAGATTGGGATATCTCAAGGTTATGGACTAAATCCTGTATTTAATATACTTATAAGCAAGCTGGGAAGAGGGGAGGAAGAAGGGAAAATTTGCCAAAATCACTGAATGATATGGATTGGACAGAAAAAGAAAGGACTCTGCATTGCTCTAGGGAGACCTGATTGAGTCAAGTGAACAGCCCAGATGTTAACAAATGACATTCAGTATCACAAATAGAAGCCTCGTGTTCCCTGAAAATGCTAAAATTATCAGTTCAGCCTACAAAGTTTCACATCACTGCATTAGCTTGTGAGAGGGAATAGGTTGGGACTGTACACAGCTCAGTGAAGACCTCTGCTGTTTGACCGCACTTGCAAACCAGATTTTAGGAACTGGAATAATGTAATGTGTTTTTGTGTTATTATGATACCTTCAGAGAATTTAGTGGTACAGCCTAGTGAAATATTGTGCAATATTGCTTATTTCCTCTCCAAAAAGATTAAAGAAGTCTCTAAGATGAGTAACAAAAAGAGAACAGTCTATAAAGAGCCTCAAGAGTTTCAGCTGTTTATCTTCAAGGTAAGAACAAAAGTATGTAAGGTATTGGTGCATGCTGCTCAGGCAGATAGACAGTTTTTCTTCTTACTGTGTCATAAGAAAAAAAACAGATGGACAGTCAGTGAAGCTGAAAAGCCATCAATTAAAAACTGATAGGAAAAATAATTTTTAAAGAAACATTTGTTTTTGAGGTCAAGAATTCAAGGGATTGTAGATCTTGTCACTGCTATAAATTATAGTTACAGTAATTTGGGAAAAATATTGGAGAGACTATTAAACTTCATTATTCAGAATACAAATTAGTGTGGGAGGCAGACCTTCTTCCTGAGGGTTTCTTGCACTTTTCTCCATAGTGTCTGCCCACCTTCAGAAAGAGGATAGGAGTGTGTCCTGATCCAATCTAGCAGTGCTTATTTTTCTGAAATGCTCACTATTGAGTTTCAGGGTAAGTAATTATGGGAATAACTGCTCTCAAGCCTAAATCAAATATTCATATTTGTCCCATAGGGACAATTTTGCAGCATCTGATTTGATTTCTCAAATGCAAAGGCAGGGGTTAAGAAACACATGCAAGATGCAGTAGAATCATACTCTAATATGCGTACGTCAATGATAGAGCTCAATATCTGTGACATCTTTGGTATCAACAAAAAGTATGTTAGTTGACTTTAAAATTTTTTTAATTAACATTTAGGGATCAAATAATTTCATTTAAAAACACAAAATTTGTAGATCCCAGTGATGGCCTTTTTGTTGTTTGGAGATCAAACCGTTGTTAGAGCTGAATTATCAGTGCTGTTCTTTTTCATGAAGGTTAAGTAAATTACCATGGTTTCTGCCTCTAAAAGCCTGTGACTTATGTTCAACAGGAAAGACAAGTTTGGAGGTGAATAGCCATATTTTAAGTTTCTATTTGGCACCACTGTCAGTGGGAATTAGGCTTATAAATGTTTTTTAGAAGTATAGTCCCAAGAACTTTTCTGTACTTGAGAAATACAGCTGTCACTAAACTCTTGAACTGTCTTGCTGATCTGTACGGAAGACTGTCTATTTTAATTACTGTAGCAATTGACAGGGTGCTTGTTTCCACCTGAAACGTGCACAGCTAGCACCTTTGTCAAATTTTCTACATTGGCTAGGCCTATTCTGTAGTGATTCAGTGTCATAGTCTGTCATTATATGATTAGTATTTTAAATACATTCATGTGGGCTTGAGCCAGCTATCCCTGTTTTGCAGTCTGCCTCTTCCTACAGATCATCTGCACACTTCTACTCCTTGTTTAGGATTAGGGTCTGTCTTCTAACAGAGGGACTTTCAAGTATCCTTAGAATGTGTTCTTAAATACAGACTCATTATGGACAAATCAGGATTGTGTGTGTTCCTCTCTCCTTTTAGATGCCTAGGAGACCACCTAGCATCACACTTTCATTCAAGTACCTTCTTTGTGTGGTTGCAGATGTTACTCTACTCGCAGAAAGAATATTAGGAGAATAGTATGTACTTTTAACTCATCACAGTACTATTTAGTAGTAATGGACCGCTATCTGTAGTTCATGTCTTGTGAGCATTTCTGTGAGGCTTTGACCTTGTACATAATTCCAGGTTGTTCCAGTGACTTCTTTTCAGTGATGTGTTGTTGTTCAGGTGAAAGGGAAAGATTCTGTCCAGCAGCTCTGAAGACCTCTGGCTCTGCTCCTGTCTGCTAGTTTCAATAGTAGTTCCCTATTTTTAATTTTTCTCCGTTTCTATTTCAACACTACTCATAAAGCATGTAGCACAGTGGGTCTTGACCTGGACACGGAATTTAAGTGCTATTAGCAATATAAGTCACATATTGGAACACATTGGCTTACAAATCTTCTGAATGTTTCTCAGAAAGCATAAATGTCTAAGTATGAAAATGTCACAGTTACTGAACTTTGATACCCTTTCAAGGTAGGAGTTTAATGTTGGTTTTACCTAATTAAAAGTATGATCATTTTACCCTTTTAAATAGTGGAATAGAAGTTACACAGCTGAAGACCAGAGTTTCTAGCTGATTTGCCTTATGCTCTGCTTTTTAAATGCAATTCACATTGAATGCTGTAATTTTCACAATCATTAAAAGCAAATCCAGTGGGGATATGAATCAGGATAAAAATATTCATGCATGAAATTTGCGCAAATACGGTTTTTGCAGTATTGACGTCTGAATGAGAACTTAACTTGTTTTTGAGGTGATATACAGGAGTCTCCAGAAGTTCAAAGACAGAAGTTGAGGAACATTGTTTTCTCTGGGAAAAGCCATTTTCAGGCCAGCTGTAAGTGATTCATTTAAAACTTATACTTGCTTTCCAACACATAAATACTGAAGGTCATGCTCTTGTAACTAATACAGTACTTTAATGATATCCTTCGTGTTGTTGTTCCTGAGCTTGAGTGATTATGTGAGTGAGAATCTTGGTTTTCAGGTGAAAACATGGACTAACCTCTAGATGTTTTGCTTCTGGAGAAAAACTTGGGTAGCTGCCCCATGGTCAATCTATAGGTCAAAACCCCCCAGAAGCTTAGAAAAGAAGTAAAAATACGTGCTTTGCTTCATTGTTTTAAGTCCGATTTATGGTGTTTGAGGCTAAATTCTACCCCCCCGGCAATGTTCTTTGGCAGTACTAACATAACTAATTGTTATGCTAGCAGGAAAAGCTAAACAAAGCCTAGTCACTCCTATAGGTGAAAGAAAGCAATGGTAATCAATTGTATTGTAGCTTTAAAAGTGTTGTGGCATTGTTGATTCAACTGTTACTCTAGTTGTCTGCTGGAAGCTAAATCTACGTGTGGTTTACCCAAACCAGGGATATTACTGGTTTATGCCCACATGACAGCTCACAAAAAAACCTGTGAAGCCATTTCCCCATATGTATGGTACTTGTTGTAACTGAGAATAACTGACCCCAGAGACAGTCTCTCAGAATACTTCAGAGACCTAATCATAAGTCTGAAGTGAAAGTCCCAAAATGGATCATAGATCATAGAATGGATTGGGTTGGAAGGGACCTTAAAGCTCATCTACTTCGAGCCCCCCTGCCATGGGCGGGGATGCCACCCACTAGACCAGGTTGCCCAGGGCCCCAGCCAGCCTGGCCCTGAACACCTCCAGGGATGGGGCATCCACAGCTTCCCTGGGCAACCTGTTCCAGTGCCTCACCACCCTCTGAGTGAAGAATTTCCTCCTAACATCCAATCTAACTCTCCCCTCTTCTAGTTTAAAACCATTCCCCCTTGTCCTATCACTATCTGCCCGTGTAAAAAGTCGCTCTCCATCTTTTTTTAGCCCCCTTCAAGTACTGAAAGGCTGCAGTGAGGTCTCCCCAGAGCCTTCTCCAGGCTGAACACTCCTGGCTCTCTCAGCCTTTTTTCATAGGAGAGGTGCTCCAGCCCTCTGATCATCCTCGTGGCCCTCCTCTGGAGCTGCTCCAACAGGTCCGTTCTTTCTTGTGGTGGGGGCCCAGACTGGATGCAGGACTCCAAGTGGGGCCTCACAAGGGCCGAGCACAGGGGACAATCACCTCCCTCCACCTGCTGGCCACACCTCTGTCAGTGCAGCCCAGGATGCAGTTGGCCTTCTGGGCTGCGAGTGCACACAGCTGGCTCATGTCGAGCTTCTCATCCGCCAGAACCCCCAAGTCCTTCTCTGCAGGGCTGCTCTCAATGAGTTCTTCTCCCAGTCTGTACTCATGTCTGGGATTGCTGTGAACCTGGTGCGGCACCTTGCTCTTGGACTTGTTGAACTTCATGAGGTTCACGTGGGCCCACCTCTCAAGCTTGTCCAGGTCCCTTTGGATGGCATCCCTCCCTTCTGTTGTATCAACTGCACCACTCAGGTTGGTGTCATCTGCAAGCTTGCTGAGGGTGCACTTGATCCCGCTGTCTATGTCATTGATAAAGATATTAAACAGCACCAGTCCCAAGACGGACCCCTGAGGGACACTGCTCGTCACCAGCCTCCACCTGGACACAGAGCTGTTGACCACAACTCTCTGGGTGTGGCCTTCCAGCCAATTCCTTATCCACTGAATGGTCCACCCTTCAAACCCATCTCTCTCCAATCTGGAGATCAGGATGTGATGTGGGACTGTGTCAAAGGCCTTACAGAAGTCCAGATAGATGACATCGGTCAGTCTTTCCTTGTCGACTGATGCAGTCACTCCATCATAGAAGGCCACCAGATTGGTCAGGCACGATTTACTCTTGGTGAAGCCATGCTGGCTGTCCCAGATCACCTCGTTGTCTTGTGTGTGCCTTAACATAGCTTCCAGGAGGATTTGCTCCATGATTTTCCCAGGCACAGAGGTGAGGCTCACCGGACTGTAGTTCTCTGTGTCCTCCTTTGTACCCTTTTTGAAAATGGGAGTGATGTTTCCGTTTTTCCAGTCACAAGGGACTTAGCCTGACTGCCAGGACTTTTCAGGTATGATGGCGAGTGGCTTGGCAACTGCATTAGCCAGTTCCCTCTGGACCCTGGGATGCATCTCATCGGGCCCCATAGACTTGTTGGTGTTCAATTTCATCAGGTGCTCTCAAACCTGCTCTTTGCTGAAAGTGAGAGGGACTCTGCTCCCCCAGCCCTTGCCTAGAGGTTCAGGGACTCGAGAGACGTGGGAAGCCTGACTGCCAGTGAAGACCGAGGCAAAGAACTTGTTGAGTACCTCAGCCTTCTCCATGTCAGTTGTTGCCAGTTCTCCCTTCTCCTTTATCAGAGGAGGTGCACTCTCCCTGACCTTTTTTTTTCTCACCAATGTACATATAGAATCCCTTCTTGCTGTTCTACACATCCCTTGCCAAGCTCAGTTCTGTCCATGCCTTGGCTTTCCTGATCCCATCCGTGCACATCTGAACAGCATCCCTGTACACTTCCCAGGCCACACATCCCTGCTTCCATTGCCTGTGTGTTTTCTTCTTGCGCCTCAGTTTGACCAGCAGGTCCTTGCTCAGCCATGCCAGTCTCCTGCCTTCCCTGCTTGCTTTCTTACATGTGGAATGTTATGGGAGACTTTTTTTTATTGGGAGGGGAACCCTTTGGCCCCAATGGGCTTTAACTCTTTGGGTGACGTTGTAATTGAGAATGAAAGTGGAATAGCACAATCTGGCCGCGTGAGACAAAGGAGGGAGGCAAAGGAGTACAGGGGTTGAATGCTGAGCACCTGCACAGATACCGCATGAATATTTAGAGGGAGATCAAACAGCCTTTCAGAAGTTTCTTTTTCAAGACGATTCCAATGAAGAAAAGACATGAGGCTTCCCTGGCTTTTTTTCAGGTAGTAAGGAAAGTATTTTTGGGCCCATACTAAGCAGAAAACTGCTTCCTGTTATAATTTGGGCTTCATTAATCACGGATTCCACGTTTTAAATTGTTTGCTGGCAAGCCAAGCAAACTGTAATTTAAGCTGATTTACTAAACATTTTGAATTGTTTAGTAAATATTTGGTAAATTGTAAACGTTTAGTGAACATGTTTACTAAACAATTTTAATTGTGTAGTGTTAAGTTACCACCACTTTTAGCTAGGCAGCTGGGTAAACGTTTTTTGTTTTGCATCAAGTTTTCACAGTGAAGAAAAAAAAAATTCAACCTACAAAATGGATACTTTTTTGTTTGTGCGTTATTTGAACAAATTAATTGGTTGCTTTCAACTTTTTTTTCTCCATGCAGCTCTATTTACATGTCATGTGTAGTATGCCACTTATGCAAAACAGTTCACAGAACAGCAATTAGGAGGCTGTTGGCTTCCAGCATTCATTTTATACCCTTAACATAAATGTTATCACTGAATGTTGTTTATCCAGTGGAATATACCACTGAAGTCTCTATCGTGAAAACCTACTAGAAAAGCTAGTTGTATGTATTTGTAAAGTTGGGGCCCATGTTAGAAGGTTTGAAGAAGCGTTTAACTGGCATTTGAGACTCCTTTCATTGGTGATCTGTACATATATATATATATTTTTAATTAGAAATGTGAATGTGTTCAGTAGTCATTGTATTGAATCCATAATAACGGATTGTTGCTAAAACCACAAACTACTCTATATTGATGTAGAATAATGAGGGAGCAAACTAATTTGCCCAAACTGTGTTTGGGGACTATGAAGAATTATGAGAAAATGTTTATTTTTGAAATAATTTTGCATCAAGTTTATGAAGTTGTATATTTTTATTGAGGCGTCATTCCTTCATCAGGGGAAATTTCTGTAATAGATGTGGAGTGTATTGTGCAATATGTATTTGCAACTTTAATCAATGATTTGTTTAATAAAAGCAATTAATTGCATATGATAATGGCTTTGCAATCTGACTGCAAAGTCTGTGCTGATCTACTGTAATATCAGATATTGGTGTGTAATTGGAGTATTACTGAAACACAAAGCCACAAAGAGATGAAGACTCTTGGTCCCAAATGTTTGTCCCTCTTGAAATTGCTTAGTGCATCGCCAGTGAAGCTCATTAGCCTGACTGGTTGTTTCACCAGATCCTGGCTTATGTCAGCGCTGTCTTCAAGGGGAGTTGTTGTGCCCTATCTTTAATGTAGTGAGTTGTTTGTGTTTCATATTCCTGAAATAAATTATCAGTAGCTTCTGATTTACTTATAACTACTGCTATTTAATTGAGGTCAAATAGGCCTCAGGATAAAAAGAGGGATGGAAAAGTTACATAAAGGCAACTTTACCCTTTTTGCAAAGGGCCCTCCCCTGGAGCATCTGAGGGTGTAGTTCTGACCCTTGCTTTGTTTTGAAAGAGGAAGTCATAGACTTTCCACTATTGCCAGTGAACGATGACTACTCTGAGAACAGTAATACAACGAGCCGTTTTGTTTGGAGAAAGAAATTTATCTGCAGATCATGGTTCCTGTGGAGGGAATGGCTAGCCTTTATGTGATGTATCTTATTGTAGAACCTGGTTCCCTGAGCATTTTTGATTCTCTGATTATCTTCACAGGGCACGTGCTATTTCGTTCCTCATCACATCCATGGAAGAAAAAAAATGCTGTGATTGCACTTGAGACCATGGAGAACCATTTGTTTCATGAACAGCTCGATGAAACATGCCATAGATCAGAGGGATGCAGGAATGGTATTCCCTGATTTCATTTTCTTTAAACTTTTGCATGCTGCGCTTGGTCAGCTCCCCTTACAAAAAAAGTTCATTTAAGTGGTTTCAGACACCTCTCTTTTCTTCTGATCTTGAGGGTCTTATGAATTTCATTTTTGTATCAAATGTGCCTTATTTTACTTCCTGTCATATTTTTTTCCATTACTATTTCTGGCCAATGTAAGAATAAGGCTTTTTCTGAGGAAAACATATTCCAGTAGCATAGAAATTTAGGTGGCCTAACATTTAGAAAAATAAGTATGGCATTGCACAGCCAACAGGAAATATTAACTCAGCAAGTCAGTCATACAAAGCAACGAGGTTTGAATCTTTGAGCTCCTCCAAGACCGGGGCATGTAACTGCATGTAAGTGAAAGAGTTGCATGCTTCCTAATAAGACCTTGATCTTGCAATTAACTATTCTCGTTACTTTGCTGTAACTGGTTCCTGTGTAATAGTTTGTGAAAACAGGCCTTAACATCTATAGAGGGCAACCATGTTTTCCGTTTTGAACAGTGGTACAAAATCTTGCCAATCCTACTGCAATGTAAGTAATAGCTAGTAGAGCTGATCCAATAGTAATAACATTCAGCTTTTCTTAAAATTTTAAAATTCTAAATTTTAGCTTTTCTTCTTCTACTTTGACATTGGAAGTAGCACAGATTTGATACTTTTCCTCACTACGTCTTCTTCACACCAGCTAAAGGTACCAAAGTAGCATGGAAGCCGAACTTGCTGTCTGCTTTCAATCTCTACTGGAACAGGCCCAGCCATTTTACTCTTACACTGGCTTGCAGTGGTGCTGTTTTTGAGCGCCAGGATATCTTGACATGGCTTTGCCAGATCTGGCTTTGCCAGATCCAAGCAGCTGTGAGAATGGATAACGGGCTTGTGCTCAGGAGGAAGGTGAACCAAGGACCTGCCCCTTCAGAGATTTTGTGCTTGCACGAGGACGATGCTGTCTTTGTGGTCATGTCCTGGTATGCTGGAGTTGGCTCTCCATTTTCAAACAGTACCGTGTATCCAGACAATATGGTTTATTTGGTGTTCAGTAGGATTAGCTGCCTGCAGATTTTTGCCCTAGCTGAAATAGTGCCAGAATTCAGATCAATCATCCCGTCTTTGCACCGTGAAACAGGAAATAAGTCTTCATGGCTTTATGACTCCATTGGCTCTCCTGCTCACTTCATGCAAGTCTTTTGAAAGCTTTGAGACTGATTTGTTGAAATACACAGCCAGTCATACTAGTATTTGTTAGGGCAAACTGACATGGTAGTAGCCTTTATGGTAATCATTTTTGATTTTTCAGTGTATCTAGACAGTAGTTACCACTTATGTTTTTGGGTAGGATGTTCCATGGAACAGTAGTTAATAACAGCAAATGTGTTTTTCCTTGTCTTTCTGCTGAAATTATATTTTGCTATAGAGTGTTTAGTTTTACGGTGTCGTGCTGTCTTGGTAGCTTCTCAGTGGAGGATCTTTCTTCCTTTCAGAAACAAGAAGTTTATACTGTAATGAAATATGTTTAGGATTGATTTTCAGAGGCTAGTTAAAAAGGAGAAATTACAAAATAATGTAAAAGTAGAAAAAAGCAGACAAGAAAAGTAAAAACAACAAATTAGTAGAGCACTGGAAACTGTCTGTAATCCAAGTTAGGAGTTTGGTTCAATTTCAAGTTGATCAAGAGGAATGAGAAGAGGGCAGAAAAGGCTTTTTTTCCTACACATTTGTCTTCCTGACACTTCTACTTCATGTGCTATGACTAGGGGCCTCTTTTGCTAAGAACTTAGATTTCAACTCTTTCTTGCCTACGTGACATGTTCTGTAGGCCTGAATTTGGGAGCTTAGGTTTCATGCAAGCCAGAGGTTATGTCCCAACAAGGTGAATTATGATGTATTCAGAAGTTAAAACCAATTTAAGCTGTCTTGATAGTCATGGCAGGTGGGTCTTGACTTGAAAATGAATATAAGCCCACATTTAGTTAGTACTGAGGTATACCGAGGTAGTTCTGCATCCAGCCACATGAACATGAGTTTGTGTACACGGATTAACACGGACGATTGGAGCTACTGTTGCACAGCATCAGAGATGTCAGGAGGCTATCTGACTTCTGCGCAGTTTATCCAGCTAGCCTGGGAGAATCTGTGAGAAGGGCACCAACACATCTTAAACCACTGTATTCCCACAGCTGGCTTGTAAGGCTTATGATAATCCTCTTAGAGGTGCAACATAGAATTTGACCTCTGGTTCCTGCTCATCCAATTATTTCCCAGTCTTGGGAAAGCCTTAATAATAGTTGTCCCAGAAGGTTAAAAATGGAGTGAGAATTCATAAACTTTAATCAAAGAACGAAATTTGAAATTTGTCTCATGCTTTTTGCAGAAATAGTTGCTCAGAAGTACTTTCCTATAAGCGTTGTTTATTTGAAAAACAACTTCATTTGCTTTTCTTACATCAGACAGAAAGAAAATGTAGTATCCTTTGCTATTTCAAACTTTACAGCTTAGTTACGTGTAGTTCAATATCTGTAGGAAATTCTTTACTTTTTGCAAATAGTGAAGTCAACAAGTAGAGGGCTATATATGTGTTTGGACTTCATGCCGTGAGAAGTAGTCTTGTGTTTAATAATATTTCTCCAAAACAAAAATGGGATGTAAATCACAGAAGTGTGAACAAGTATGTTCTCAGCAGAGAAATGTAGGGACAAGAAACAGACCTGGAATCTTGTACTGGGATCAATACTTTGGACCTTCTGTTTCTGGTATGTGCATAGTAGAAATTGAATCTCACTGGAAGTAGTGCTGGCAAGCAACATTAGGCATTCTGTATTTGTTCCTAGAAAGTTCAGAAGATGAAAAGATTTTTGCATGGCATCTTTATAGGAATCTTTGCTATTAATATTACTTTAAAATGACACTTATGTAGCAGACAATGTTTTCTTTCTGCATGTCAAATTCTTTCACATCCTACACTTCTTTAGAAGCACAATATCTCTTGTCTACATAATAAAAATACATTAGAAGTGGGAATGATATCAGAATCTCCAGAGTGTAAACCTAGACTTTCTTGTGACTCCGTAGGTACTTTCTTCTTGATGAAATTACTGCACAAAGGAAACTAGGAAATGTGCCTTCAGTAGAGCACTTCTGGCTCAAAGTAATATATTATTCACATCTATACTCATACTAATATTGTGAATATGAGAGAATTAGAAAAACTGTATGGGATGAATCTCTGACTCCAATCAAGTCCTTGGCATTTCTATCATTATCTTCAGTCACGCCAGGTTTCACCCACCAGGCTTAAGTCTTTGAATTTGCCTTTTAAGCGGGCTTCTTTTATATGCTGAACATCTGTTCCTAAGGTAACTGCATCCAATTACACCTACCCATACATGGTCTTTATTATATATTCCTGAGCACTGTTGAGGAGCTCTGTTTAAATTATACAATAATGATTTCTTTTAATAGATGTGCAGTTTTAATTTTCTTTCATCTTGAACTTGGTGTTTAATTAGTACTTAACAGCTTGTCCCAACATAGGTAGAAAGTATCTACAGCAATTAGGAAGAGGCCACTCTTTCTTCTTGTTGTCTAGAAAGTTGCTAAGATATGCAGAGAGGAAGTTAGAAAGGCAAAAGCCCAGCTTGAACTCAGGTTGGCCACTGCAGTTAAAGAGAACAAGAAATCCTTTTACAAATGTATTAACAGCAAGAGAAGAACCAAGGAAAACTTCCATCCTTTACTTAATGCAGCAGGAAATGTGATCACTGAGGATAAGGATAAAGCTGAGGTTCTCAACGCCTTCTTTATGTCTGTCTTTAATAGTCGGATCAGTTATCCTCAGGGTACTTTACTCCCTGACCAGGACGTCCCCTGTGATTCAGGTAGAGAATCCCCCTCTGTGATCCAGGAAGAGACAGTTAGAGACCTGCTCCTCCATCTGGAATGTCACAAGTCCATGGGACCTCATGAGCTCCACCCTAGGGTGCTGAGGGAGCTGGTGGAGGTAATTGCCAAGCCGCTTTCCATCAACTATCAGCGTTCCTGGTTATCTGGAGAGGTCCCAGAGGACTGGAGGCTTGCCGATGTGACTCCC
>VXAL01010880.1:69199-103232 GCA_013399475.1 Chauna torquata | reverse complement strand
TTCCAGCCTAGACTTGAATCTTTATCCTTTCATCAAAAAGCTGATCAAGATTGACTCAGCTCTGAAATGCATGGGTGATAAAATCTGAGATCACAAACTGTGCACTGCATGTGCATTTTACTTTAAACCACTCAATAGTATCTAAGGAAATGAAAGTGATTTTTCTTAGTTTCAGCCTTCTGGGCTCTTTCATGGGTGAATGTATTAGAGCAGAATACCAAATTAGGAATTAAAAGATTTACTAGGTTAAATTACAGAAATCCCACATGGGATGCAAAATGATATGTTGGTTATATATTGAGGAAGGGGGAAGCAAGGAGAATGAAAAAAGAACCACAATAAGATTTTAAGGAATTAAACTGACAATGCACCATTTAATGTGCATGATAAGAATACATTGATTAAATGGCAAGTGAAATAACAAGAGAATTTACTGCTTATTTTCTTACTGAAGTATGCTTCCTGTCACAACCTTAGAATATGTGGATTACTAAGACCCATTTTCACCTGATCCATTGAGAGTGGCAGAATGAATCGACCAGTTAATAGTTAAAATTATGAGCATTAAGAATGAGAAATAGTACATTAAAGAAAACAAAAACGAACTAATTCTGTCATATGAAGACCTGGTGTTAATAAGTATCTTAAGTATATGCAATGGCTGTGAAGTCCTGTAGCTGTCTGAAGACACCACTACCTCCATCCAAGCCCACCATCTTGTCACCACCCCTTGAATCTGCCAGCTGAGCTGCTTGCGAGAGCACTCCCTAACCTGATTGAATCCGATTGACCTTGGTTAGCAAAGCCTTGTTATCTGAGCTAACCCAGTTTAGTGGGAGTGAATTAGGCAATGCTCGTACGACCAGCTCAGCAGGAAGATCAATGGCAGTGTAGGCATGGATTAGCAGCTGTAAGCTGACTGGGAGTAATGTTCTTTTCAGCATGGCTACACCGGGAGAGAGACAGATGTCCGTAGACTAACATAGGTGTCAGGAGCTGACAGCTGTTTGAAGCGTCTGCGTGGGATTTAGACACAATGGTGTGTCATCTAACGGCATCTAATTTTGAAAGAGGGCCAGCAGAAGGAAAGAAATCACGTATTTTTATGAAGGAATCTCAGCTACCTTTCAGCTAATGCAAACAAGTTCTATTAACTTGATGGAAAATAGCTAAAAAGGAAAACATTGTGAAAGAACAATGAAGATAACTTTGTGTTACTGCCTACATTGGTGATCAGAGGAGATCTAGTTGGTACTCAGAGCTATAGTAATCCTATGTTTACCTGTAATACTGAAGCTATCTAGATATGTAGTACCAAATGCCCTCATGTCTCACTCAAGTCACTCAGAGCAGAAGTCGCTGCTTATCTCTTCAGAAATCTGAGCCTTTCATTTGCTTCATGGTTTCATTGATATGCGGAATAGGAGTGGTAACCCTAGTGCAAATAGGCCTATCTTCAACAGCGGTGTAGATTTCTTCGTAGCTAAAAGTCTAGGATTGTCTTTACGCTTTGTTTATACATTTGAGCAAACTGGGAAGTTTTGTTTGCTTTGGAAAGGAGCTTTAAAAAAAAAAAAGAGGGGAAGACAACATTATTTTTCATTGTAGAGACATGCTGATCTGTGTTAGAAAACAAGGAAGATTCTGGCCTTTTGGAAAGGAGTTGGATGACTGACACTGTATAATGGATTGCTGTGTTTAGGGTTTATTCACCTACATCTTTATGACCTGTAAGTCTTAATATCCTGTTTTATTTTGGTTTGGGTTGGACTTTTTTTGACAGAGTTGGTTTAAAGTAATTCCACATATTTTTTAATTTTCATAACTGACTTGAAGATGACACAGAATACAGCCACTCCCACACAGAAGACGAGTCAGAATTATTTTTGCAAAGCCTGTGACCACTGCCCATCAAGGAAACAGAAAGTATACTGTGCAAATTTTGTGACCAATTAAAACCAAACCATACTGGATGAAATTAAACAATCAGAAGGACATCTAAATCCATGTCACAAAATTGTGGTTTCATCTATGTGGGAGACATACATACACACAAAATTTGCAAAATATTATCTTAAAAATTCTTACCTCCTCAAATACCTTTTTTCATTTCAAAGCTGTTTCTTGAATAATACAGTCCTAGATAAAACATGCAGCTCTTTGGGCAGGTCTAACAGCAGCCAACCCATGCTCTGGAGAATCCTCTAGTCCATTGCACAGTGACTGTGAACCATTCTATCCAGACCCCATCACAAAATTTGTTCTGTTTGTCCAAAAGAGTCTCACACTGTGCTGACTTCAGTTTTATCTGGTGAAAGAGGAACATTTCCTCCCTTTCCCTTATGTGCCTCTAGCCTGATCTCCCCAGCAAGTGACGCATTTCAGAACAACATACAGACTCGTCCCATGCTTCATTTGCTCCATCTGCTGCAAACTCTAGGGACAGAAGTGAACTTTGGGACATGATGAAAGGAAACTTACCTTTTCTACATGTGGAGGTAGAGTGGTTTTTTTTGCTAGTTGGTTTATTTGTTTTGTGTTGTTTTTGTTTGCCTGGTGTCTCAGATGAGATGCTGGTCTTTGCTGCAGAATACACTCCCAGGGGTCAGCAACCAAAGAGCTTGGGATCCACCGGAGCAGGCTGGGCCAAAAAATAAAGGTAACTCAGAGTTTCTCTGTGTTACAGCTACTCAGTCCCTGAGATTTCTATCATGTTTAAAATCGGAGATGTCTCAGAGGTTATTAGGCTGTTAGCCAATTCACAGCTGAACCATTAAACTTTGGCATATGTTTTGCTAGCTGGCTCTCACATGACACTGGTGGTCTCTCCTTTGATTTGCTCTCCTGTCCCACTTTTAATTCTCCACCTTTCTGGGGATGAGAAAAACCAAGAAGGATACTTGTACATAGCTCTTTGCCATCTGCAGACATGAAGGTGATTAATAATGCAGCAGGTGGAAATGAGGGCTTTGGGACATGTTTATTTCTCATCTTAATAAATTGCATCCTTTGGAGGCTGCTGAAGTGGATCTTCCAGTGCTGGAGATCAATAAAGCTTTCTCTTTCCTAGGTTGTTTTTCTTTTTAAAATGTTTTTACCAAACACTGGCTTGGATGGGAGAGTACTATGTTTCTATGAGAAACCAACCTGTGGAGTGGTGCCTGCCTCCAGCAATGTTATTGTAGTTATTTTAAGAGATTAGAGGAAATTTTTACTAATAGCATAAAAGCAATAAAGGAATAATGGAGAACTGCTCTATTAAACACTACGATGAAATTGCAAAATCTTTAGCCAAAAACCTTTGATTTAATGAGTTTCCAAAGGGTCAAAGTTTCATCCCCAAAGTGTTTGAAAGACACATGATGATCATCATTATGGTAGAATCATATCAGCACCTTAAGGTCTTACCACAGATTTTAGTTAGTTCATTTTTTTGAGCAACTATCCTAAATAAACTTTGCTTTGCGTCACTGCTCCAAAGCCACTGTTTCTTTGGTGTCTTTTCTGCTGAACTCAAATTACTTTAAACTCAGATTGGGTGCAAATAAAGACCTGAGGAGAATTTAGTCTTGATCTAATGTGAGGAAAGTACAGGGAAGTTGGAGCAACAAGAAAAAAAAATCTGTTACTGGATGCTTCATGCTATTTGACCTTAATTTGCTTCCAATATAAGATGCTACTAATCAGCTGAGTGTAGCTTCGGCAAACTTTTGCTGTTTGGGCTGAAATTTTGTATGTTATGTGTCTGTCTCAAATCTCTCTCTTCCTTTCCCATCCTCTCTCTTTCATTTCAGATAAAACAGTCAATTCTAAGGTAAAAGTAAAGCAAAAATTTTTTGCACATTCTTGTGACTCTTTAAGAATTTCTAATGCTAACTTCCATGCTTTGGAACTAGGAATTAAAAATTCACAGGAAAGAAAGGATGACTTTTATTATCAGCAATGTGTCTTTTGTTGTCTGTCTCATGTCAGTGTTTCCCTAGAATGAATGTCTTTAGAAATGCTTAGAAATTTTTCATAGTCTGTCCAGAATGTCAGAGCTATAGACTCTGAACTTTCTATATGGACAGAGCATGCCTCATTTTGAGGGAGAGAAGGAGTTTAGCTGTACTTCAGGCATCCTGAATGCCCTGAAAAAATCACCTTGCTCTTTATATTTTGTACCCAAAATGAGTGAGGACTTACAACATTAATATTACTTAATGGGATTAATCTCACCTGCCAAATATGGTATAGTCCTCCACAGCTGAAATTGTCTATTTAGGGTCTTTTTGGTAGTCAATGGAGAGAAACAGATAAGCTTAAAGTATGAGCAATCAATCCTATAAAAGATAAGTTGTATTTCTCATCTAAACTGTACATAGGAGGCACAGTCTTGGAGCATAACCTGTCATGATTATGTTCCACTGATAGAAGAGTTTTGTGCCATGAAAAATAGGTAACTAAAAATATATACTCTGCCCTTAGTCCTGACTCCTTATTTAAGAAATATATGCTCTGTCAAAAAGATGATTTTAGATGTTGGCTGCATTTTCAACAAATATTAACCACTGACTAGAGTGGTCCTACGTCGATAAGGAATTTTGTCTTGCAGATTTTATTGATTGTGATTCTGCAGTATAGAGAACCGCTTACCTAAAGTTATTCTCTGTGTTAACATAAAGTTGCAGTAAGTCAAACTGATCTCTTTTCTTGATCAGCACTTGTGATTTACACAATGCAAATATTTAAATTAATTACTGAGCTGAAAGGATGGGATAAATTTTATCTAAATTTAAATGTTCTTAATATGAAATTCTGCTACTAGCCTACTCACTGAAGCCTTCCTTAATAGAAAACGCAGAGAAATAAGGGACAATTCATATGATACTTTAAGATACGTAATTCTGGATGATCTCACTTGTATTCTGAACTCCACTGGCTGTGCTGACTATTTCTCAGAGACTATGTAAGGAACCTGTGGAAATCAGTGCAGTTTTAGATGTGTACATTTTAATGAAATGACTGTCACCCAAGGCCCTGAAGAACTACCCATGGGGAAGAGGCATTTTCACTGTGCCTTTGAAACATGAGTCAACATATTTCAAACTGAGCAGTGGGCATTTTGGAGAAGAGGGGGATTTTAGCCTAATTGAATTTACGTCCTTAAATCCTAGGTTTTACAGGTATGACTGACAATAAATCTCAAAGCTATTGAATAGAAAGGAATAACATTTTGGTTGTATTCTGGACCACATAAAATACTCCAATCCTACATGTTTTCTAAATGAAAATTGAATCATATCAAGTTCAGTTGCATGCGATCTCATGACCATTCTGTCAATCTGAAACTTCAGCATCACACATCTCAATATCCACAATCAGAGTTTTTAGCTTTCACTTCAATCGCTACATTCAATAGAGCACAATAACTCACTTTTTATAGATCCTATTGACTCCTGTTCACACAGCTTTTAAGCTTCTTTATATTGGAAAAATTCTGCTGTAATAAATTGGAGTTCTGCTGAAACAAAAACAAAGCAATAATAGATACAACTGATCTCTGCTAGTTGTGTTTTAGTGGGTTTATTTGTTTATTTTTTTATTTAGGTTTTATTTTGTTTTGTTTTTGAAACTTCTTGAAGTAATAAAAGAAGAGAGCGTATCAGATATTAGCCAACAAATTTTTTTCATGTTTGCATATGTTTTTGTGTGTAAGACTATTTACAGTTTCTAGATTTTAGTTCTTAAAAAAACAGTCCTCATAAGAATTTTTACTGCTGTAAGATACATATAATTGCACCTTTTTAAGGCAGTAAGCACCCTGAAATGGGACCTCAGCTAAGACACTGTAAGTGTTGTGAGACATGGATTGGGAAATCAGTTTTAGAGCATGGAATAATTTTGCAATACTACCCAAGATATTAGAGTTCCTGTCTTTTTACAGAAGCATTTGCAGTACCTGTTTTGTTTATTATTATAATTATAATAATAATAATAATTATTTTTCGTTTCCCACACAAACAATCCAGAGAAGATAATAGCTTCAATGCACTTCTCTGAAAGGTCTGGAATTACCTGCAACATTCTCATCATTGTGTCACTTGATATGTTCTTGCTTTGTGAGACAGAGAGCAAAGTCCTTTGTAATCTGCTGAATTAAAGGAAGGGAATTAAAAAAAAAAGAAGAAGAAGAAGAAGAAGAATTACACAACATCTTCTCTAAACTCAGTTTCATTTCTTGCTATGTCAGATTGAAGGAAGGAGATCTGAACTGCCCTCTGTGTGAGTAGTAGCTTTTCTGCCGAGGCCTGAATGCCTCCAAGAAAAGCTCAGCAGCCGTTACTGCCTCTACATTAGTGGGAGAAGAAAAAGCCAAGAATACATGGCAGTTTTCTCCTAAAACGTAAGTTCACTCCATGCTTTAAGGTGGCTGGATGGGAGCCAGTTCTTAGTCAGAGGCCAGGTGATTGGGAACCTATGTGTATTAGCACTGCAGTAATCAACATGTCAGAGAAAGTGGTTTATAAAATATTCAGATTATGTAGAGTCCTCTTAGAATTGCAATCCTTTTTGACAATCCTCCTCCTTCTGGAAGGCACTTCCAGGGCCTCTCTCTGCTGATGGTCTGATGTTTTTACTGGGCTCCCCAGTACAAAAGGGACATCGAACTACTGGAGCGAGTTCAGAGGAGGGCTACTAAGGTGATTAGAGGACTGGAGCACCTGTTGTACGAGGACAGGCTGAAAGAGCTGGGCCTGTTTAGCCTGGAAAAGAGAAGACTGAGGGGAGACCTCATTAATGTGTATAAACATCTGAGGGGAGAGTGTTGAGAGGATGGAGCCGGTCTCTTTTCAGTTGTGCCCAGTGACAGGATGAGAGGCAATGCGCACAAACTGAAACACAGGAGGTTCCAGCTCAACATGAGGCGGCACTTCTTTACTGTGAGGGTGACAGAGCACTGGAACAGGTTGCCCAGAGAGGTTGTGGAGTCTCCTTCTCTGGAGATATTCAAAGCCCGCCTGGATGCCATCCTGCACAATGTGCTCTAGGTGATCCTGCTCGGCAGGGGGGTTGGACTAGATGATCTTCAGAGGCCCCTTCCAACCCTGTCCATTCTGTGATTCTGTGATCTGTGTTTTCTTCTAATTCCCAGCTTAACATGTTTCTGTTTTTCTTCCTCCGTTGCTTATACTTCTACTATGCTTAGGGCTGTTCTTACTCAACGCAGATTCTTCTAAGCTAATCAAACTGGCTTTCTGCTTTATTATCTCTCTGCTTACCAAGATGAGTACACGCTGTTCCAGAGCAAGGCTAACCCATGTGCTGCTGAGGTGAATTATTCATCTTTTGTTCACTATAAAGGGAGACAAGAGAAACTAGCATGGATGAAAACGTTTCACTTTTAGACAGCTAGATTTATGTGACATGAATTCTGTCCCTGGTGTTGCAAGACCACACACCGTGGAAGTTCTTAATACTGTCCAAACATAATGAGTCCATTAAACACAAGATGCGATATAGCTGGGCAAATGCCATTTGAGTAAAATAGGAAGTAGAAAAGGATGACAATAGGAAGTGTGGGTGGAAATCACATGAATTATGCAACTTGTCAGTGCTCATACAGTGACTTAACCTTATCTTTCAATGTAGGAATGAAACTCTTCTATTAAAAAAAAATAAAAATCAACAAAACCCAACATTTTCCATCTCTCTTAAGACAGAATAGACAGGGTTGCAGTCCTAGACCTGTTCTGGGATGCATTTATCTGATAACTGAACAATATGCACTTGAGGATTCAAGAAAGTAGGGGAATCATTTTCTCTACCCAGCGAGGAATCAGGAAACATATAATATCTATTCTTTTTTCATCAAGATAGGTTGAACTTTGGCCCATGAAAGCTTTCTATATAGTTGTTCATATTTGTGGAGGAGGCCAACGGGTATTCATCTGGGACATCACCGCAGATTGCCAAGTCAAAGTGCTTGATGAAGTATAAGCTGTTATACTCAGAATGGTTTTACTATTTGTGTGGGAAAATAGCAACAATGAATTCTACATATAAGTCAAAGAAAGATCATTTGGTCATGCTTTCTGAACACCCTGGTGATTTTTCACACTTCCAAAAATCCCACTTTCAGTGCCTGAGTACTATCAAGACAGTTTTCTGCACACCGAAGTCATGCATTTTCTTCTCTGGCATCAGGCAATCACTTATTGTATTTACCACCTTCTGAAGCAAGAGATAACTCCCTTTCATTGTTTATTTTATTACTTTGGTTCTGCTTTCAGATGGGAAGGGTCAACTTGTTTCCCAGAGACAAAGAAGCTGGGTGTGCAGCTGCTGGAGTTCAGTGACTGGATCTTGCCTGTGGGTTCATCACTAATTGCAGGACCATTCCTATGGAGTCTGCCAGTACTACTTGGTGAAATGCCTTATTAAAGATACCCCTGGTACTTCCTCACAGCTGAGAGCATGCAGCACCTCACACAGAGACTAGCTTGGGTCTGGGAATCAAAGATAGGTTCATAATGACAGCTCTGTGCTCAAGATAATCAATTCAGCTCATCAAAAGAGCTAACTAAGAGTGCTAAAGGTGGCTTTGCACTCAAGCAAATATATTATTTCTAGTTCAGGAGCTGCTTTGCAGATAGTGTATGAATACTACACTTGGGATGATCTTCAAACACAATAGGAATAAAAGGCTCTGCTCCAGAGCTACATTCTTCTGCTCATACTCTTTCCTCTAGCCTCCTCTTGATCTATTTTAAGTGTTAAGGACTTAGGTATAATATTCCAGATTCACTGACAAATGGGTAAGTCAGATAAGATTATATTTACAAAACAAGTGAGAAACAAGAGCTGTTTCCTTCACCCTTCTGTCAGGATTTTGTAGCTGCAGCCATCAGAGAGCACAGAAAAAAAGTTACTGGTTCATTATGATTGTATGCATAAGTAGTCCTTACCTGTTCACAGTTTTTCTGTTATATCAAGCAATAATATGACAATCTCTTCTGTAGTTTACAAGCAGTAAGCCATCCTCATCAATGGAAGTGGTCGAATGTAGATACAGGAGGAGTCCCTTCTTATTCCTTAAGGCAGTACAGTGTGGTCATATGTGACTACAAAGAGAAAGACAAAGAAACTCAAAACACACAAGGAACAAAATAAGTCAAGTGGTGTTTTTGAGCTGACAACTAGCTATCTATTTGGGTTCAAAGCAGAGACCAACGGCAGTGTTGGTTGTGAGGTAACAGAGTCCATATAAGCTCCAGAGTAATACTGGATAAAAAGCAATAGGTACACCTACAGTCAGGGAAGGAAGTGCAGGTGACCGTGACCACTTAAGGAAATCAGATTAATCAAGTAGCTATTGCAAAAGTTTGTTATGCCAGCTGGAGAATGCATTTGACTGGTTGTGGTATAATTCTTTTAAAGGACCTTGCCAAGCAGTGTTTAAAGCTCTGCTGGAATGGAGCAGCATGTAGTTTCCTTTATGATCTCACATGAGATGCATATTAGCTCCGAAGTGCTGCATACATCACAGATGCTTTATACAGGTAATTGACCTGCCTGTGAAGATGACAAGCAAGCTTTTTATACTATATTTTTATTTGACTAATGCTTCTTAAATACATGGCAGTTTAAAAATATTTCATTGCAACTGATTATCTATGGTCTTTAGTTAAAGAAATCATGCCATTTTCCCAGTTCTCTGAGAAAGTCAACAAAGTAAGGGCACAATAAAACTGATAGATAACAGAATAGGGAAAATAATCTGAATCAAGGCAAGAACTGCTGGATTAATTTTATAGGTGATGCTATATGGGAAATCTGCCAAGAATAGCTCTCCTGTACACATGCTGTTATCAGTTGTATTCCATAGTCTGTGCTTTCATAAGTCTGTAGCTGTTACAGTTGTAAAATAAGCTGCAAAATAAGCAGTTGCAAAAATCTTGACGTATAGATTAATGATCTACTCATGTCCATCTGAAAGCCTGAAGCAATATTTCTAATGGAGACTTCTAAAGTCATTGTAATGTCAAAATACTCAGATATCCAGAACAATCCTTTAAATGTAAGCACTCTTCAATATTTTACTGTTCATTCATACCTGTACAGTTCAAGTATCATAACATGAAGGAGAAGAATTTTTCTATGGTGAAGATTTTTGTCACTTACAAAAGCCAGGCATTTTAACTGGAGTTTGTTTAAAAAAAAAAAGTATTGGTTAGTTTTATACACTGTGTCCTGGAAGGGCATAGACTTTCATAGCTCAAGAAAAGCTGGGCTTTATAATCAGATGTATGGATGTATGGGATACAGTGGATATGGATTTTCAAAAAGTTTTTGATAATGTCTTTATTGAAGAAAGATTCTACCTTGAAGGAAAGCAGGCATCAGCTGAAATCAGAAGAGCTGAGTGAATCAGACACGATTGATTTCCACACATCTGCTGGCCAATGGTAACTTCCTGTGTGTATTCTTTGCCTATGGTGAACGCAAGACAATGAAACTTAGATTACTGACAAAGAAAGAGAACCAAAATTAATATTATACTGCCTTGAATTTGATGTGAACCAAGATATTTATATATATGCTTGCTGCATATCATCTGAGAGATAATAATTCTGTAAGTTGTAAAAATTTTGCTGTCTGAGACCTAAACAAAAATAAAACAAAGTAGCAGCAGTTCATGATCTTTTTTTCAAAATTAATAGAGTGCCTCAAGGATCTATGCTAGAATAATCTGATGTAAGGTTTGAAAGTGAAACATTACATAAAACTGTTCTAGAAGAGTTTTGAGAGGGTAGTTGTTTTTTTTTTTGTTTTTTTTTGTTTTTTTTTTTTTGAAATGTTAGGAAAAATCTGTAAAGCTAGATGACTAGGAAATACAAGAGCTGACAGAGCTGTGGCAGGTATACTCTACTCCTTGTTGCTACACTAAAGTTGTGTAAAATCTGTTCATGACAAGGGTATATAGGAATGATAAGGAGGGTACTTTGGAAGGACCAATTATAACAGTCTTACGTCTTCAGGGAATTTCAATTTAATTGAAACCACTCAAAGGAAAAGAAAAAAAACCTCTACCAAAATTATAATTGGGGGCAGCTGAAGTAAAACATGCACAGAAGTTATTGGGCTATGTTAATAGAAGGAATAAAGATAGTACTGAAAGTAAGAAAAGGCCATTACATAGATGGAAGTCAGTCCTCAGTTTTGCTTACCATTAGCATTTTGATGTCTTAAACTTCAGAGGTGTAATTTTCTCTGTTCACCTTAGTCAACTTGGGTAGACAGAGAAAATATATATATTTACACATATACTCTATCAAAGCAATGTCTTGCTTTGTCCAAAATTAGGCATCTAGCATTAAGATACAGAAATTGTTCCTTGAGTATACTTACCTCTTCTCTGTGGGCTGTAAAGAGAGCCTAGGTAGGCTGATCTGAACTGTAAGTGTCTAGGATGTCAACGGGGTCATTGCTGTTTAATGTTTTCATTAATGACCTGGATGATAGGGCACAGTGTACTCTCAGCAAGTTTGGAGATGACACAAGTTTTGAAGCATTGATTGTGAGACCAAATGGTTGTTTCTGCTGTCATTCAGAGGGAGCTGGACAGGCTGGAGAAATGAGCAGAGAAGAACTTCATCAAGCTCAGCAAAGACAAATGCAAAGTCTTGCACCTGAGGAGGAATAAACCCATGTACCAGGACAGGCAGGGGACCAGATGGTTGTAAAGCAGTTTTGCAGAAAAGGACCTGAGGCTCTTGGTAGACACGAAGTTGATCCTGAGCCAACAGTGTGCCCTTGTGGCGAGGAAGGCCAACAGTATCATGGGCATGAGGAAGAACATTGGCAGCACTACAAGGGAGGTGATCCTTCCTCTGAATTCAGCCCTGCTGAGACATAGCTGGAGTGCTGTGTCCAGTGGTGACCTGCTCAGTACAAGACAGGCATGAACACACTGGAATGAGTTCAGCAAAGAGTCACGAAGATGATTAAGGAATCAAGGGGAGGCTAAGAGAGCTGGGACTGTTTAGCCCAGAGAAGAGATGACTCAGGGGGATCTGATCAATGTATAGAAGTATTTGATGGGAATGTTTAAAGGTAATGGAGTCAGACTCTTCCTACTGGCAATCAACAACAAGACAAGGTGCAACAAGCACAAATGGAAATATAGGAAATTCAATTTAAACATAGGAAAACTCTTTTTATTATTAGAGTGGTCAAGTACTGGAACAGGTTGCCCAGGTAAGTTGTGGAGACTCAGTCCTTGGAGATTTTCAGAACCAGGTTGGACATGGGTTTTGAATAACCTAAGTTATGGCTCTAGCTGACCCTGCTTTGAGAGGTGGGGTTGGACTAAGTCTGTAGAGGTCCTTACCAATCCACAGTTATGTGAATCCCTGTTCTCAATTATTCTTTCTTGCAAAACCACATTGCTCTGATTTCTTTCTTACACAAGTCGTCATGGAAGTCAGTGGAATTAATAATCCTACTTCATGTAGAAATTTTCAAACACTTGGACAGTCATTTGTATATGGGAGTCAAAGCATCTGCAATTTACCATTTTCTATTTGTGTAGTGACACCTGTATCTTCAGTTTTAAAAAAGGGAGTTCTAGTAAAATTCATGTTTCCTGTATGTTATACAATAAACAAATAAAATAAAATAATAGAAAAAAAAATCAAATTACCTATTCCTCCAAATAGAGAGAGAAGCACTACTGTGTATTGCTGACAGGTTTGAGTATTCTTTAACATTGAAATGCCTAAGCTATGCAGCAAGTTGAATGTATTTATTTCAACTATTTTCATGCAATATAACTGTCAGCATTGTATCAGCTCCTTGTTTTAATTCTGTTCTCTGAAGTCAAAAGCAACAATTATGCTGAACAGTGAAAACAATGGATATTAGAAGAGACTACCTGATTGTGTCTGCCACCAGTGGATGTTTTTCAGCACATGACCCACACATCAATCCACATATTAGAATCCTTCCTGGATCCTTCCTTATGGACAATCCTATTTCAAAATCCAGGTTGCCGTTTAGCAACTCTTTCAGACAAAAGTGTGGCATTTCTGCCTAAGGCCGTCAAGACATTCCTGTATATCTGGTAAGGGCTGGCCAAATTTAGATATCCACAATGTACATGTCAACATATGAGCTAGCTGTTAAGAATTGCTTTACATTCAAGGGAAAGAAGTTGAATGTTTAAAGTAGACAGCTAAAATAGGTCAGACAAATTGCTCTCTTCCTATATCTACTTCTCTCTTTATATACTTGACTATATAAAAAGAGACTTGACAATGAGCTCATATATGAGTGTTTTCTAGGTTTCTAAAATTAGGTGACAAGTCCTAGGTCACTAAGGGTTGCTTCCCCAGCTGTGCTTATTTCTTGCTATCAAGAGTCTCAGTTGACATGAAGGAGGTTCGTCATGTCCTTTAATATAAATTATGAAGCTGGTATGCTACATTCAAAATGTGTTGGAAGGGAAATAATAAAATGCTCTGAATTTCACACCTTACATTGAGAGCCTAAAGAAGATAAATAGAATATCAGTTGCATACCTACCTGTTCATATCTAAGCCAAAGATGTCTTTCTAGCAAAATTTGTGCCATAAACAGGAGTTCCCTTCCCTAGGTGAACTTGGAAATGCTGGTCTGTGATCCAAACTTACTGCTGATGGCTGGAATATTCTCCTTGGCTGCTTCTTTCTTTTGCACCCTGTCATTCTCCATCCATGTATAATCTGCACAGGGGAATGCTCTTCATGCCACTAGGAAGTACTAAGATAACTGTGCATTGAAGGGGTGGCTTTGCTGCAACACAGAGTCTTCAGTCTGCAAAAGCATGATTGATCTTGCACACTATCAGAAGCTTTCAGATTTCTGCACTTATGCAGTAGCTCCAATATTTTGCATGGGAAGGATGTGATGCCCTGACTAGACACTGAATTAAGATTAATTAAGTAATGAACTCACATTTGATCACCTCTGGTCTAAGCCATTGTTGGTCAGCTTTGAAAATTATAGCAAATGCAGATAAAACAAGAGCATGAAGCATCAGCATCTCCAATTTACTAATGAAATTATAGGGTGTGACTATCAGTGACATCAGAAGTCTGTTTGATATTTCAAACTTTCCTTCCAACCCTTATAACCATAGTTTTATTTCTTCTCCCACTACTGAATAGAAATGGAAATGCTTTTTAGACATTGCCCCTACTTTTAAAAAGTTTGCTTTTCTTGTAAAATATAGCTGATTATACCTACTTGTGAGATAATTAGCCTTTTATTGGCGATAGGTGGACTCTGCACTTGTAAGTGTCATACATGCTAGAAACTGCTAAACTGTATATACAGATTTCTCTGCAGGTTCAGGGCACAGATTCACGGGCCTGGCAGCTGGTATTACCTAAAAAATACTTGGGCCTCTGTGGATGATATGAAGGCCTCAGTCCAGTTTTTGATGCAGGTTTCTATGACTACCCTGAAGGCAAAAATTAAGCCGATTCTTTTACATTCTCTGCAAAATGTCAACGAAAGGCAGCAAAATGGTTAGCAGATGTTCTCATATCTTTAGGAGTGTCTTTGAAACTAACATGAACCAGAAAACCTCCACTTTCCACTCTTCAAACCTAGTGAATGCCAGGTTAAAGCAAAACCGTATCTTCAAACACTGGAAAGAGCGTGTTCTAAAGGTTAACTCTTACCACAGATTATCTCTCCATCCATTTAATCAGCCATCTCCCACCCTGCTGTTGTGTTTAAATCTTATTTTTGATGCATTACAGTGGCACAATCCAACAGCAAAATTCAATCTCCACACCACTCTTTGGCCTGTCTGGCCAGGCCTGCCTGTGCACAGGAGTGCAAATTATCAAGAAATAAATTAAAATCCAATGTCTGCTGATGTGTTCCTGGTTGTTTGTTGCTTCTGTTAATGGAGTGACTTTCTTTTTCCATCTTTTTACTGCCGAATGTCACCGTGGATGTTTTTGGACCTCCTCAGTTGACATCTTATCATTCCCTCGTTATTTGATAAACCATCAGAAATACAGTTAAGTAATTAAATTCAGTACCAGAGCACAGCAAGACTGACTGATTGACTGAGGATGGAAGAAGGCAGATCTGTTCAGAGGGAATTCTATGAATTATTGTTCTCCATTTAGTCAGGGTCTGGAGAAGACAAAAATCTAAAGAGAGCTTTTTTTTTTTTTTTTGATTGAAAGGCTCTCTACTTTCTGAATGCTGATATCTTCACAATACATTGCAGTTAATATAAAAAGAGTGTCCAGTCATCGAAAAAGTTCTTTCACGTTTGCCTCTGTCATTCTTTTATTTACTTTCTGTCTTCAGCCTGTTTTCTTTTCAGCCTTTTCTCTTTTGCCATGTTCTGATTTTTAAATATTTTCTTAATATATCTTTGTTTTTTTTTTCTTTCTGTAATTGTTTGCATGTGCTGTATCCTTGATTTTTTATTATGATCCCTTTTTTTTTTTTTTTTCCCCTCCCCTTTCTCAAATATTTACTTACCTGTGTAAAAGCTTCTCTAATTAGGAAGGTGTATGTCAGTCGTGTTTATGCCCACATAGGTGATAAGTGGTGTACAGAATACTTGCATCACACAATAAGATTTTAAAAAGCACCTCTGCATTCAAAGTCTTCATTTACATATGTAAACAAAACAGATGAGAAACAGTTCTCTGGCTCTGAGACAAACTGGTGTGGCACAGCTCATGTTCAGGGGTTAAACTCTCATACCTTGCTAAGCAGAGAGATTGCATATAAACTACTATAGATATAGCCAAAGGACCTCTAGCTGAGTTCATCTTGGAGCAATGAGGTCTAGAGAGTAGAGATAAACTGAAGGGGATCCATCTCAGATGAAGGACAAATAAATTTTAACATATATCTCAGTGCTAAAAACCTGCCTGTAGGTAGGACATCAAGCTGAGAAGTCTATCGCCAAGGCATCAATATCTGAGGTAGGATGGTGTTTTAAAAGGTAATGAGGTTTGGATCCAGCCAGAGATTCAGACAGAGAGGTTCTCTTCAATATTATTTAACTATTTCGAAAATCATCATGAATTGGACTGCATGGGAATTTTTAAACAATAGGTTATGACACAAGGTACTAGGATAGAGTTAATGCAAGGGATGCAATTCTGATGATGTCCTGACCACCTGTTTAGCTCCTTGGCAGAGACAGCAATAGAAGTCACAGATATGTATGGCACTGTCACTCATGTAAGTCAATTCTATCATGGATGAAACTTTAGCCTGTATGAGAGCACAATTCATTCCTTTCCATCTCTATTGCTGACTGTGAAAAGCTATTAGGTTATTAACAGCTCTGGTCATGGATTTTGTTATTTGGACAAGTGATCTCTGGAAATAAATTTTCTAGTCATATAGTCTCTTAAAAAACCCTCACACAGTCACGATTTTGAGTCATTACTGAAATCAAGAAGGTCAAATCATGACTTCAGAAATGAAGCAGACAGGTCCTTTGGCTGGTTCAAAATGTTCCATTCTGCCTTTTCTTTAGGTACAATTGAGGCCTCGGCTGTTACAGAATCTGCTTCAGTACCTTCTGTGATGCAAGCTACTGATCTTACAGCCATGTCTTTTGGCTTTAAATTTAGTATCCAAGATGATCTATAGTAGCTGCAATCCAGATAAATAAGATTGACCTCTAATATGTGTAACTCACAGTTCAAGTGTTGTGCTGTCTTTCTGTCCATTTCTTTCTCATTCTCTTCCATGTTTTCCATATTTATAACCATTTTCCTCTTTCACTGCAGAAATTTGAGCCTTGATGTGAAGACATTGACAATAAGATCTGCAGAGAGCGTGTGCTTCAGCCCTAATAACTGTGTTAAATTAGCAAAACTTGACTAAAGATCAAAATCAAGAGACAAAATGGCCATCAGTTGGAAGACCAGCTTCTTCACTCTCATATTGCTTCCCACGGTAAGGATAGATGTCCTTATTTACACTGTCAATACTTAAATACGTGTTCTCAAGGCTAGCACTTGCTAAGTACGAAGGCTCTGCTGCTGACACTGATTTTGTCTTTTTCGGTGTGGCCCCATAGGTTCTGTTAAGCCTTTTCCAACTTCCTTTGTAGATGCAATAGAACTGTGACCACTGCTCATCCTGTACAAGGGCAAGTCAATTTCTTGAAGGGATTTGTTCACTGCTAGTGTCTGAGATTAAAAATAACAATAACATTAAAGTAACACTAAAACAAAATAAATAAATAGTGGGGCTCCTGTTTCCAGTCCGTTTAAGATTATTTTTTTCCAGGCAGAGGTGATAAAGTTAGAGGTTCCCACCAACCCTAAGAAGCCTAAGCCTCAAGATATTTCAGCCAATGCTTTTAGTTGCCTCCATTTTCAGAGGGTCAATTTTCAGAAACCATACAGGTGAGCCTTTAAAGATATAGGTACTCAAACTCTTTAGTCACTTTTATGAAGAACTTGGGCTCTTTTTGAGCAGTACATGGATTTATTTGCATGATAAATCTTCACTTACTAAATAATGTACTATCCCATGAATCACTCAATCTTAACACGTTTTTGGGGATTGGTCATGTAAATCTATTCTTGCCCATTGTCCCCTTTCACATTGTGCCTATATCTAGCCTCACACAAAAGCTGTAAGAACATTGAATAAAGCATGTTTTTTTTCACTTTGAAACTGTAGGCAACACTATACAACCTCTGTAATAAATTCATCTTGCATTTCAGCTCAGCTCTTAGTTAGATCATTGATCATAACTACGCTTTTCATCATGTCTAAGGAAGCATTACACAAAGGGATACTGGAGAAATAGCACTGGTATTTAAATCCTCTATCTGATTCTTTTTAGGAGCTTTCTATAATTTCCAAACAAATACTTTATAACTGCTTAATATTCTCTAATAGCCAGGCATTTTAAAGCATTTTTGAAATATATTTTGTTTTTGTTTTTTTTTAAGAACTATTTAATAGGGTTGTGAAGTGACTAGATCTGTCACTGTAAACTGTATATTTTACCAGTTTTTACAGTTTGTTGCTCATTTGTATTGACTCTATATCTTGTCTTTTGTGATGCATAATGGTCAGGATACAGTGCTGGTCTTTATTTTGGCACACATAAATATGCATTCTTTCCTCTTAGATCTTATTTAGAGATGACTTTCATTGACTGCACATCTGAAATGTAGCATTATTCAGCTAAATTCTTTAGAATGGGAATGTTCACCCAAATAATTTAGCCACTCACTATGCAAATATCTAATCTTTGATTTATTTTTATTTATTTATTTATTTATTTTTCTGGTGCATGATGCTTCTGACTATTACATAACCTTCCTGGTCAGGCAGAAAGTATTACTTACAAACAAGGTGGATATGTTTAATTTTTATGCTTTAGGTCTGAAATAGTTACACTAGACTTCCTCTAAGCTAATGAAGAGGGAAAAAACCATCAGTTAACCTATTTTAGATGATCATTTTATCATGAGATTCCTGTCTTCTGGAGACTCTCCTCACTGACTGTAAATGAATGTTAGCTCAAATTCAGGTGCTGTGGTTTTGGGCATAGATTAGACTACATAACCTCACCTTGATGTTTCTGGTTTGTATATTGGGTTTACGTGGTAAAGGTTTGGTAGCAGAGGGGCCACATGGGTGGCCTCCGTGAGGAGATTCCGGAAGCTGCCCCATGTCAGATAAGAGCCAGTTCCAGCTGGCTCCAAAAGGGACCCGCCGTTGGCCAGACCTGAACCAAAGAACGATGTTGTTTGCGCCTCTGTGAGAGCAGATTTAAGAAAGGGGAAAAAAAACTGCTGTGCAACAGCAGCTGGGAGAGAGAGGAGTGAGGAACAGCCCTGCAGACACCAAGGTCAGTGAAGAAGGAGGGGGAGGAGGTGCTCCAGGCACCGGAGCAGAAGTTCCCTTGCAGCCCATGGTGAGTACCATGGTGGAGCAGACTGTCCCCCTGCAGCCCGTGGGGTACCACATGGAGCAGATCTTCACGTGCAGCGTGTGGAGGAGCCCATGGTGGAGCAGGTGGCTGTGGCCTGAAGGAGGCTGCAGCCCATGGAGAGCCCCCCAAGAGCAGACTCTGGGCTGGACCTGAATCCCGTGGAGAGGAGCCCACAGTGGAGCAGGAGGTCTGGTGGGAGCTGCCACCCATGGGGGACCTGTGCTGGAGCAGTTTGCTCCTGAAGGGTGGACCCTGTGGTGCAGACGTGTTGGAGCAGTTCCTGAAGAGATGCAGCCTGTGGGAAGCCCACGCAGGATCAGTGCGGGAAGGACGGCATCCCGTGGGAGGGACCCCACGCTGGAGCAGGGGCAGGCAGTGACCACGAAGGAGCGGCAGAGACGCAGTGTTACGGACTGACCGCAGCCCCCATTCCCCGCTCCCCTGCGCTGCTCGGGGGGAGGAGTTAGAAGAGGATGGATGGGTGGAAGGTGTTTTTATTTTGCTTTTAGTTTCTCACTGCTCTAGTCCACTGGTGATAGTAATAAATTATATTAATCTCCCTATGTTGAGTCTGTTTTGCCCATGATGGTAATTGGTGAGCAACCTTCTTGTCCTTATCTCAACCCTTGAGCCCTTGTCCATCACATTTTCTCCCCCTGTTCTTTGAGGAGGGGGAGTGAGAGAGCGGTTATGGTGGAGTTCCGCTGCTCGGCTGGGTAAAACTATCACAGTTTGAGACCCAGAATTGACAACTATCATGTCCCAGTCTCTTTGGAGCTCCCATCTTACAATTAAGCCTAGGACAACCTAATTGTTTCCCCATCTATAAATGTTAGTGAGATAAATCCTATATCAGGTGAAATTGGAGAGTAGATTGGTAAAGTTGCTGAATTTCTGGGTAAGAAAGCACATTTTTTTCAAACTGGACAAAATCAGTTATGTGATCATGAGAATTGAATGGCAAAAGGAATTTTTTTCATGGCCAGTGATCTTCAGCATTTCAAAATTTTTGGTGTTCAGCTTGAGACAGCCTAAAGGTATCTTCTTATTTAGAAGTGAACTGTTTTTAATTAACGAAAATAAATGTGACTGAACATATCTCTTGAGCTTTTAGATGGATGACCTTCCTGGCAAATATAAAAGGACGGTAAGTTTTCAGTTCTTAGCATTTCAGGACATAACTGTGATCACTGAGCTGGATAATTAGTGATCTGCTCCAGCTTTTGGAAAGAACAGCTCTCTAATGAAATACTATGAAGCAAACCAGAGTTAATAAGAACGAATATTCTTTTGTCTATGTAGTTTCTGCAATGCTTATGAGCGTGTTAATGAGTGCAAGTATTTATTATAGTCTCCTGCAGGAATCCAGGTAGTAAAATCAGCGATTTTGCATGCATGAACTTGTGTATATGCACACACACTTTTTTGGTCAATGAAAAGACTTATGCCCATGACAGAGATTGTACCATAATTTATGTATAGTATTCATTCTTTACTACCTCCCTAAAGTTTATTTTCATAGACTAGAGCTCAGGAATGGTGTAATGTTATTTATGGTTCTTCCCTTATTAAGGATTTTTATAATGCTTGTGGTAACATATTTTCCCTCCGTTGGGACTCACTTTCTCTTTGAACCTTTTCTTATATGCTGTGCTGATGTCCTTGAATTGATACTATTCTGTCATGCAGATTTCCAGATTTTCTACCAAGCGAGTGGAAGTGACATTTTAAAAAGTTAGAGTAAATTTGAGTGTCATCCTGTCCTTCAAAATGTTCCTCTAAAAGTCTTCTTTTACCTTGTTTTTTTTCTAAACACATCTGGTACTGTTCAAGAAATCTCCATTTACTTTCAGGGAGAGCATTTTTTTCAGCAATGGGATAGTTCCCCATTTTAAGGCACGTCTCCATCCTTCATTAGCATTAGTTCCTGAGTCTGTACACCTGCCTGGATGTGTAGTTTTTGGTTTCACCAATAGATAGTCCCATTTTACACACAGGAACCCAAACCGTTTGGACTACAGTCCACAGTCATAAACAGGTCAAAAAAAGTCAAAAAGAGGACAGAGCGTATTAATGGAAAGTTCTATGTGCCCTCAATTCTAGGCTCAGACCAGAAAACAAGAAAATAATATGCTAATAAAAATTTAGATGTGGGCATGTTAAGCCAATTCTAACTGTAAGAGACTAGGGTGATTAGATTTTTCATGTGTTTAACAGCCTATTTTGTATTTGCCTGCCACGAAAGTATTCCACCTTCCTATTAATCACCTGGGACATGAGGTAGGATCTGGAAGATACCTGTTAGTCTTACACAGAAAAATCGTTGAGAGCAATTCTTGAGATTTATTTATTTTTTTCTCATTTTAAATGCTTTCCTAACTAAATGCCTATAATGTCTATGTTAATACTTCAGCTGGTTTTAATCCTTTTTAGCTGGTTTTAATTTTTTTTTTTTTTTTTTTGGTAGCTAGACTGCTTATTTTCAGTCACTCTCATAATTTTCTCTGTTTTGTGCAAACATCTCATCTTTTCATTTATACATAAGTTTTCTTCACCTTACGTATATTTTTTTTCTTCTGACTTCACTTTCACTGTACTTTGATTTTTCATTCCATTCATTTGTGATAGCAGTAGGCTGTTTTTGTTGTTGTTGTTGTTGTTCTTTTTTTTTTTCTTTAATTTGAAAATATTAACAAAAGTCATCATAAAATTAGTGAAGAGATAGGATCCTAAACCATGATTTCTTTGTCTGGTTCCAAATGTACTTGAGAAACAATGAAATTCATGACTCACAAAGTTGGCTTAGTCTATGAACTGAATTTTAAATGTAACTGCAATGCAGGTGTTCTAACTGTCTGTAATAATTCAATCAGATGTATTTCTTCAACTAATACTTGGAAAATCTTGTGGATACATTTTTAATATTTCTAAGCTTAAACGTTTCAAATGAAAAGATATTCCTTGTAGTGTTTCATGAGCAGGCAAACATATGTTCGCAGACTTCCTTCTAAAAAAATAAATAAAAAGGGAGAGATGAAAAAGAAAGGTGTAAGTGATGTCTCTTTTTCACAAACATTGAAGTGCAATCACAGTATGAGGGTCAGATGTACAAATACAGATTTGGTTGTGTAGGCAGCATCTCACAGATCAGAGAACCAGACCTCAAAGTGATTGTTTTCAAGCCTCCATTTATTAAGAAATGAGGAGAGAAACTACGTCTGTTTGCTTAGATCCTGTTTACTGGAAGGATAATGTTTCTCAATCTTTTTAAGAATTTATAGTCCACAGAGTAGAGAACTAGCTGTATTCTCCTTTATTCATCTGTGGCTGTCATTTCCAGTGGCTGGCTAGATTCAAACAGGATCATCTACATTTCAGTCTCTGTTATCTGTTAAATATGAGAAACAGTGTATTCAGATACACCATTCCACTAGTTTCTGTCTGTTCCTGCTACGTTTGTTTGAGCATCCATAGCCTAAAAGAGAGATTCCCCTCTCACTGGGGACAGCAACATGTATGCTTTTGTTGGTCTCTGCTCAGTAAGCAACCCTTTTTTTTCCATGTAGGACTTAATGAGCCAGCTCTTAATCAGTTTATTGGCCTCATGATTTGTAAGATCTCATGACCTCATTAGAAAAGTCAAGTTTTCTGTAGGATTACAGCAGTCTCTAACATGATGCACTGTTACATGGGACTTGTCTGTTACTTATACTATACCACAGCAGCCCCTGTACCAACATGGAGAGGGATCTGCTGGGAATGTTCTCCAGAGGAGAAAAACCTCAACCAGCTAAGACATTACTACCACTATGGTTTTTCTTCTTATCACAGGAAGATGGTGCTGGGGGCAATCAGCAGAATACAAAGACCTCTTTAAAGTCTATGACTTGTTTAAAAAAATAAAATGAAAAAAAGTACGGATTTTTAATATTGGGTAGGGTAGTTTCAGAAAGAGTGTTCAGAATTTCTGGTAAGTTTTGTCACAAAGAGCATATGAGGGATTCCGTGTTGCAAAATAATAACAGTGCCCTTGACACCACCCAACTTAATGAAGATCTTGGGTTCCAGATGTTCCTTACCTTGTCAGCAAGGTGGATGAGTACTTCCAGAGGCTGACCGATTCCACCTGAGAACTTTATAAATCCCTTTAAGTTTATTTGCACAAAACATGAAAGTCAGAAAAGAAGTTCTAGAAAATTCATATTCTACTAATCTCTGGTTCACAAAACTACACACAAACACAGGTCTATACGTAATTTTCCTTATTTAGGCAGGCAAGATATCTAGGTCTTAGAAATGCATGGCAGCAGATTATGAAGCAGAAAATGGTTGCCCTATATTAATGCCATCACTTTTTTGCCATCTGGTAGTAGTAATAATTTTTGTGACAGGGAAATAATATGATGACAACACTGATTTAAGGACTTTAATATGATTCTTTTCCCTGCTGGTTTTATATTCATGAGCTTGGAGGAGTACTGGATAAGCAGTCAAATAACAAATTAGGAAATAAAAAAGATGCCTTGGAAAATGAGCCTGTAAGAAAAAAAAAAATCGAAACGAGAGATTTTTCATGTTTCTCAGCTATTAATATCCAGCTCCTGGAGGGATTCAAGTCTCTAGCAAGTGTGCTGCTGGCCTCCTCTTCCTTGGGTTTGCTGAGTCAGCAACCTAAGAAGATTTACCTTTGAGTCAGCTTGAAGAGATAGCTGTGATGCAGAAACAAAGCTGTATTAAAGAGAAGGGGGAAAAGGAAGTGAAAGAGCAGGAAGAGAGGAAACGAATTAAAAAAAAATAAAAATTGCTAGATATCTGGTCTTTTATATGTCCTCTGGCCCCTTTCCCCATGGTTTATAATAAATAGCTATTCGTTACCTTTTCTTCCCAATCTGTAAACATTCAACTGCTTCTCAGAGTGAATGCACCTCCTACGGTGAGAACTGGGGCCTTCTTGAGGATCAAGTAGTTATGCCGTAAGCTTGCCTGGGGGAGCATACAGGATCAGTGCTTGCCCCAGGGTTACACATTACAAGAACCTCCAGATGAGCAGTCCATTGGTTGCTTCTGAAGTAGCCATAGGGACAGGAAGTAGATGCGAGTCAGAGTGTACTGCGCTTAAGGCTGCTTCCAGGGCTTCTTTTTCAAACCAATAGAGAAACAGCTATTTAATCAAAGTCTATGAGGCCTATTAAAAAACACTGCCAACCATAAAGCCCAAGAGTTGCAATCATTGTAGTCCCCAAGGGCACAGAACCCAACTCAACAAAACCCTCTTTGTATCGCTAGGCAGGGGGTGAATAGCTCACTCCAGGCTTCCTTGTGTTCATGCTCCTGAAAAGAAGCCAGGGTTTCAGTTACGTTTGCTTTTTTCCCATGTGGAACTCACTTGGAAGAGAGGATTGGTGAAGTATGGGTCCCCTTCTGTACTAAAACATGGCAATCTCTCTGATATACTTACTACATGCCATATAATGATAGCTGTGCCCAAAACAGAGAATATCACCATCCTAATGAATGGGAACTGTCTAGGTACATTTCTGTGCCTGTTAGAGCTGAGCTGTGTACGTAATGTACTGATGTCAGCAAATACACTTAGGACAATATTTAGCCGTCTGGAAGCTGGATGTACAGTTTAAAATATTTATCTATATTAATATCTGCTAACAATGTTTCTGTAGTCAATAGCAGGAGACAGGCACCTCCAGACATTGATATGAACTATCATAAACACTCCTAGTGCTCTCCTTACTGCTGGATAATCAAAAATTAGCTTAGACTAGACTTTGGTTTCTTTAGCTCTTAGAAAACTCATCTTCATTAAGCAGTCTGTTACCTTTTATGAATATCATGTGGATGCTGAATAAATGACTAAGTCACTCTTGTGCAATTGATTATCTTGCATTTTCAATATATTGGGACTCATCTTCATAAAATGGTTTATTGAGTTGTCACAAAGGCTGTTTATTACCTTTCCTGGAATACGTTTCTAAAATCATCTATTGAATGTGTGTTCTTGTATGGGTGAGGATAGATGCCAAAGGATCATTGTGTCTAATAAAAAAAAAAAAAAAGAAAAAAAGAAAAAATCCATAGCATTAAATATTTCATGATCTTTAAAACAATGAAAGAAAATCCATTTTAGAGTGAACAGGAAAAATATTTTCCCCACATAATACAATTTATAAATATTTTGTAGCAATTGGATATAATTTTTCTTTCCAGTAAAGTTTAAAGCATTTCTTCTCAATTTCTACCACATTTTCTTCTTCCTTTTGAAGAAAATAAAATTTCTAAATAAATATCTTATTCAAATAAGACACTTAAAATATGGAAACAGAGCAGTTTATAGATGAACAAATAACAACTTTTTTGCTATTGATACAGTTTAGACTGTAGACTTCAACAACATATTTCCTGAGGGAGAATGCTCAGTGAAAGTCTTTCAGCCAGATTGCATTTGTGTCTGTTGGTGAGTTTAATGGTTTGTCAGCCTATGCAAGTGGTCAGTGCACTCCCTGCTCCAGTATATTTTGTAGAAGTACACATTCTGAACTGCAGAAAAGTTCTGTTGAGGATTGCAAAGTGACAGTTTTTTACTGCTTCTGGTCTTCCCAATAACTTATTTATGCAATATCCTCTTCTGTCAAATGTTGCTCTGTATGCTGCTTTAAGAGCGTAAAATTCTTTTTAATTCTCTAGAGCTTTATATAGAAAAAGAAAACGCTTTAGCTTCTGTGTACTTTTTAAAATGCTTTCAGTCCTACTGTTTCTGTCTGACTCAGCATCTGTGGCCAAAATGTGTAATTCAGAGGTTATTTAGGCTAAATGCAGGCTGATGATTTGATGTTTGAAGACTCCTGAAAAAGGTTATCAATAATGTGAACTACTGGTATTGGCAGATTTGGGAAGGGAAAATACAGAATTGTTTATATGTTTATTTTTCTCACCTGACAGCCACATCTAAGCATGTTACATATGTTGGCTTAAAACTGTTCAGACCTTTATTTTGGCTTTAGTGTTTGTGAAGCGCTTGCCAGATGAAAGATAATGTAACAGGCATTATTGGGTAAGATTAGAAATATACTGGAGCTCAAAGGTGTAAGTTTGTGTTTACTTCCTCAAAAATATTAAGATGCCTTTTTTTTTTTCTAGCTGCCCTCTGGCTGAGCTGTTTTTAGATATTATATCTCTGTTAGCCAGTTTGATAATTTTCTCCATTACTTAAAAATATAACAAAACACATGACGTTTTTGCACTACAGTACAAGCTAAATTCCCATGCAATTACAGGCTAAACTAGCCCAATTTATTAGCTCTTCCAGCTATGTAGATGTGCAAAATCAAAACCTTTTTACCTGTCATGTATTGTTTATTATGCCTGAACTAATGGCAGACACAACCGGTAAATAAACTGCAAGCTGCTTTAAAAACATAGATTTACTTCATGTCTTCAGTCTAGCAGCTTTGATATCAAAAGCAGTGAAGTTACTGTTCACCCCATAACCAACCATAGCTGTAGACTCTCCTTTGTCCACTCCTTTTGCAGAGCAGCAGTGGGAGAACAGGCAACAGCGGTGGGAATGGGTATAGTGGGACAGTGATGGGCCTTTGATATCCTAAGGAAGGCTTATGTGATCACATCTATGCATATGTATTTATTTTTCCATTCCTCCAAGTCATCCATCTATCTCCAAATTCTGAATGCTCTGGGTGATTTCAACTAACTTTGACAGAGGGACTGCATTCTCAGATTAATTAATTTTCTAAAAGTTTCATGGGAATGCTTGGGTACAGACAGAGATTTTGATAATTCCCTACGCAAAAATGAACTCTAGCATAAACTCAAACCTCATTAGACAGCACAGTATCCAAAAGGAAGCCCATCTGGGGGATGCTAATTCACACGATCAATGACTAAATCTTTGTGCTATTGCTCACAAGACTCATAAGCTTTGTTTTCAAATAAAATCTTACAGCTAATTCAGGTATCATTTGATCCCTGATATTAAAGCAGTAATATAAGACATGAGAGCTGGAAGATCAAACGTGCCTCATGCCCCAGATGAGTGTTTACTTTAAGCAGTACTGCAGCTTCTTGTTCCTCAGTTCTTTCTGTGTCAAATGAGGCCAGCTGCACTGCTCTGCTGCCTCTAAAAGGTGTGGAAAAGACAAATCCACATAAGGCCAAGGCATGTTCAAGTATTAGAGTGATGGTGCCAAAGACAGATGTGTGAGATACAGGAGGTTTTGTTAATCTCAGTGTTATAATATGAAGAAGAGAGTGTGAGTGAGCTGCCTGGAGATCTACATGTAAGTCCATGGTTGAGGAGCTCTGTGAGACCTAGCTTTCAGACACGTGGAGGTCTATATGTTCAGCTAACCTGAAAAAAAAAACGTTGGGTTCTGTATTTGATTTATTTTGCAGCTTGAACCATAAGCAAAATCACCAGTTATATCTGAGTGAAACACAACATTATTTCATCAGTTTGCTGTATTGAACTGATGATCCAGCATTCCTCTCTTTCTGCCTTTTCTCTCAGACATCTTTGTGCATTGTACTTAAAGTATTTTCACCCATAAATTCCATGGATGTGTACTGACAGTACATGGCTTAGCAGTGGAAGCACCCCTGGGTGCTCTGGAAAACCAGAGATGGGGATGGACAGGGCACTGTGAAGAAAGCAGTGAGTTTTCCAACACTGATATGAAGTCCCTTGTAAATCCTCACCTGACAAATGCATGCATCTTTTTATTGGCATACTTATTCCTTCTGCACTTCATGCAAGTTAATTTGTTCTATTTTTTTTTCAGTTGTGTATACCAGCTGCATTTTTTCTTTTTATAGATTTTTTTATGTGAGTTAAAGGAGTAGATGGAAGCCAGAAAAGATAAGGGTGATTTTGCTTTGGTTCTCTCACTGCTACCTATTGGTTAAATCATTAATTCTGCATATATTTAATTACAGTATGCAGAAACGAAAATTCAGCCCCCTTTTTTTCTCTTGAGTCCATGGATTTTTCCTTTATTTCTGTTAACAAAATCCAAAATAACTCCTTGTGGATGACAATTAATATTAGACGGGCAGGTCATCTTGTACTGAGGTCAGCTCCCATTACTTGGTACTGCTTGCAACTGAAGGCCTTTGGATGTTGAGCAGTGTTAAGTGGCAAACTTCTAACTGTGTTCATGGCTTTGGGAAACAAAAGGAAAAAAAAAAAGAAAAAGAAAAAGAAAAAGAATTAAATCCTGAATTTAAAATAATGTAACAAAAATATTGGGAAAGTGACAGGGATGTGTATGAATAACATCAGTCTAGAGAACGTTCTATTCTCTGTACTTATTGCCTGCATTTGGGGACAGTGGTTTTTATTCCTTTTTTTTTTTTTTTCATGTGTGAAAATGTTAAATATGTGTATCTGTTGTCAAAGGATTAATGTAGGAATTCTGAATACAGTAATCTTGAGGATCAAATAAATGGAAGGACTTCAATATATATTGAAGTCACCCAGAATAACCCATGAGGGACAACATAAAATAGGTTCCACCTTGCTTTCAAGTCTTTCTTTACCTTAAGTATGACAACAATTTGCCCTCATGGGAGGGGAATCTCTTCTCTCACTCTCTCTCTTCAGTATGTATTAGACATACAGTATTTACACGTATTAGTGTTTTCAGGAAAACCAAAGCAGTCAGAAATAGCTTCCCCCTATCTCTGACCCTACCTATCTCCATAGAAAATGAAACATTTTTATTAACAACAATTTGAACCAAATCAGAAGATTATTGCAATTTAATGTTTCCATTTCTAGGGCTTCAGATGTATATCTCTTTTCCACAAAAGTTATACTACGGTTCAGAAATAAGTGAGGTTATGAAAATTTAGACCATTTACCTTACAGTAAATGCTTTGCTCATCATTATTGCCTTGTACATACATGTCTGTGGAAAGGGCAGTAAGGATCCAAACTCCCTGAGGAATAAAAATAATATACTCTGTGGAACTTATTTTTCTCTCTGTAATTGGAAATACATTATCAGAAGTGAACTTCTTGAGAGAAAAGTGTATGAGTAGAGAGCTGAAAATGAAGCTGGTAATGTTAATATCTGAGAAATTCTGGCCTCTTTCCTGAGATCGTGTTGCATGTATTGCATGGCTCTCACCAGCTACCACTATTAACTACAGAGGCAAAATTTGGCTTGTACTGCTGAGATGTATACTACATCAAGACTTTCGGAATCTAAGATGGTTGAAAATTTCAGAACCAGATTTTAGTGAGACTGTGATGTGGTCATTGTCACTAACGAAGTAGCATCCAGCATTTCTGAGCCCAAAAAAATAAAGTTAGGATCTCTTAGTGGACCCTATTAAATCTGGCGTACATAATTATCCCAGCAGAACCCTTCCCTCTTTCTTGAGAATGCCAATTTATGGATGCTTCCATCCATTTGACAAATTAAATTTGAGAAGAGAGACTTAAAAATATTGGACAGCATTATCATCTTTAGCGTAAAGTAGTAACCATGTATACTTGAACTTCAAAGTTTGTTAATTTTTATTTTTGCTTTCTCTCTTCATCCTCTTTTTTTTTTTTTTTTTTTTTTTTTTTGACACTGATAAATCGTCTCTTGTTTAAATATGCAAAAGATTCTGACTCCTAAATGTCTGCGCATTGCAGTCAGCTGCAAACAGCGCAGCTGAAGCATCTGTTATCCTTGGGGAGAGCCCCTGTGCCACTCTGTTCTGCAGCAAGAATGCCCTTGTACCTGCCAGCCAGGGTGGCTGGCTTAACACTTCAGATGCCTGCTGCATTGTTTTGGTGGCTGAGCACAACAGGGGGGATGTACTATGAGGATAATAAAGTGCATTCAGAATCTGTCCTTATTCAGTAAGACATCACCTATCTGAGCAAATTTCTGTATAGCAGCAGAGCAGAAAATGCTGGAGCAGAATCTGGGTCATGACAAGACTCTGAAAGTGAGACCTGTGGCTTAGCTGTCAGGGTCTGAAATGGATCCAAGTCCTGCAGGTTTATTTGGAACAAAGTCACCATTTAAGGGGGAGATCTGTTCTTAGAAGAAGACCATCTCTGTAACTGTGTGTTGTCCCTCCTTAAATCAAATCATATCCTGCAGTGATATAAGAATAAAATCGGAATTTGAGGCAGGGTATGCAATCTGGCACTTGGTCAGGTTTTTTATTTGTTTTGTTTTCTAGTAACTTTCACAGCTTTATTTTGTAACACATTGTATTTCAGAACTTCAGGAAACCATGTTTGATGTTCAGCTCATGTAGTATAGTGCAGTCACCAGCAGGATTTTCTAAGAATACCTCATGAGCAGGGCATATGTGATAAATGCATTGCTGCATGCATTTTATGGTTAGAGAGCAGCTAGCAGAGCACGGACTGGGTTCCGCCTGTCTCCTGCCCACATGATTGTCTCCCGGGCAGTCTGTGTGCTGTTCTCATTTAGTTCGGTGGGTCTGCATTTTTATACTGTGTAAAAAGAAAATCCCATTACACATCACAGTGAACCTCATCTAAGATGGTCTAGCATTTGACTCTTGCATTTAAAGAAAGGAATTCTGTAGATTTTTTATTTGTGCCAGTACAGATCAAGCTGGTGGGATTGTGTTTCCATGTCACTTAAGCTCCTGTGAAAACCCCAATTACTGCTGTCTGCCTGTTGTGGTTTTTATTGTGGCTAATATATGGGCCCCTGACAGTGAGTCTGGGCATGCACTTCTCTTTTATGGTGTATATGAAAGCAGTATATTTTTATCTTCCTTCTGTAATATCAGGAATAGGCAGTTGAGGTCCACTATTGTGTTCAGTCACCTGGTCACTGCATGTTCCTGAGTGGGGCACGTTTGAACTGCATTCAGATTACAGAGAATGAGTCAACTTCAAAGCTGCATGCTCTCAGGTTTGGAAGATGTAAGTAATAGGGTTAAAGACAAAGGCCAATTCTCCCATTGTAAAGTATTATTTGTCAATGTGCATTAGCTGAGGAGGTGGCTACTTTAATTTAAGAAGATAGACAATATACAACAGGTAATGTGGTTGCTTACATTCAATAATATCTAGGGCATCTTTAAACAGGTATCATTTTTAAGCTTCCAAATGACCAAGACAGAAATTTTGCATATAGCTAAATTACTATGAATCACAAACATACTGAAGTGTCTGCTGCGTCAGTGGAGGGAATTGTGTTGGTGGAACTGATCACCCCTTTGGCAATGGTTTACCTACCCAGAACTTAGCAACTGTCATGATATAACTGTGTATCACCAGAGATGATGTTTTCTGAGAATTACATTTAAATGTCATTATTAAAGAGCTCTTGCTGGATATTTAAATACTGATGATCATCTGTGATTAAATCACATGCCCAATGACAGTGCAATACTTCTGCTGGCCTACTTAAGGTGGAAAAACTGCACAGATAACAGTTTCTGAGAAGCAGAGTGTGGATGGGATTCATCAATACAATGTCTACAGCTGCACTAGTCTCTTTGGGCTCTCATTTGTATTAGTAGCAAGAAACAAGCACCGATACTGCAAGTCTCTTTCTGTACTGTGTGTTTCACCCAGGTAGCTTAAGCTATAAATGCTGACCAACACTGAGTGTCCAAACCGTTATCTGACTGTTAGAGGAGCTTCTTCTGATACTTCTCAATAGCATGGCATTGATGCAGTCCTAAATATGGAGTTAAGGCACTGATCATTTAAACAGACAATCACAAGGATCATAACCTTATTTGATTAGATCACCTAATAAAAGTAGCATTAGTCACATGTTCTCTGTGGTATAAACCCAGGCTGAAAGATTATAGTGGTTAGCAACTTTATACAGGCAAATTTTGGAATTTTCTATACTGTGGAATACTCAATACTCATTGTTTCAATGTCTCTTACCATTTTCATCCAGGAGCAATATGTTCATATATCTAGACTTTTCTTTTTTCTTTTTTCTTTTTCTTTTTCTTTTTTTTTTCCACAGAGCAAATTTCATCACCTTTTAAAACTTTGATTCCAAAATACTGAAATTTTTCATACTGACGTCTTTAAGCAGAATAAAAGCATTTCTTACTCCTGAACTGGATTGCTTGAATTACACCTCAGTTCCTCAACTGATCAGTGCAACATTTATTTCACATTTTTTATTTGTATCAATGCTAAATGACTGTGCATGTGACCGATACATAGGAAAGCACAGGTACATCATACTCTTCACTCTTCACAGTCATAAGTTGGGACAGCAGAGGAACAAGGCAAGTTATGAACCATGGATCTGCCAGAATCTCCTTACAGTTACTTCTATACTTTCCTCCTACACAGTGCCAATAGCCCAAGAACAGCCAAAGCCCCAGCTTCATGTTTCTTCCTCATTTGCTCCAAAATACCTCTTAAGCTGAGTCTTTCTCTGCAAAACGGTAACTTGTTCCTGGTGGTGTTGCCTTTCCTGTGTATGGTCTTACTGGTCATCATTAGGAAGTTTTCCTACGTTCTCTCTTTTCCTTTCTAATCCCCTCTGCTCAGCTCCATGCTGTCTCATCCCATGGTGTTGGTGCTCTGGCATGCCATTCACTCTGCTCCTTTATTTCCTTCATGAATACAAACTTTATTCCTCTCTTTGAGTTTTTACAGTGGAATAATGGTGAAACGTTCCAGAGACAGGAATGAGAAAGAGGGTTTTGTTGAGAAAGCTAGTCTAGGCAAGATCTTTTGTACAAGGTTTTGATTCCCTGTGGGATCTGAAAGTTTTTTGTTGTTGGTTTTCCCCCTCACTTTGGCACAATATCTGAACCAATGTCTCTTAGCACTGAAAGGAGAAGGAGGGAAATTGAGAGTGAGCTTGAGTAGTTCTCATTACCACTGTTGTAAAAAGCTCTTTGCCTCTGTTCTTCAGTATTCTTCCCAGTCCCAAAGCCCCTTTGGGGAATATCAGACTGAAAACTGTAGCACGACGTACTTGCTGGAACCGCTTGTGGGGAGGACTGAAAAGGAGGAATGTGTGTGATAGTTGAGGGCAAATAGCTTTAATTTAATTAGTGGATTAATTAAAGCTTTCTCCCTTGGGTTGGGTATATGTGTGTGTGTGGAGAAAGTGTTTCTGCAGCCTCCTGTAGCTGTTCATCACGCATTTCTGTTCCAAGTGTGACTCAGATGGGGTTTCTATTGAACTTGCTGGGAGCCTGCACAAAACAAATTTCCTGTCTAAGATCTTTTCTCTTTGGGGTTTTGTTTAAAAGTAATGAAGTATAAATGGGCAAATAATAACAAATAATAACAAAAACTTGCCTTGCAAATGAATGTGGCATCCGGCAGCATGGCAAATACAGAAATCCTAAAAGCTTCTCTGTTCTCCGTGTCCGCTCAGTGAAGGAAGTCTTACGTTAGCACAAACATCCTCTGCCTTCACTTGAAACTCATCAAGATTCTTTTTCGGTGTGACAAACCATTCAATTACTTGATAGCCTTGTCTCTGCACACTTTACACAGATCCTAGAAAATGAGATTAAGGCCAACAGTGTCCTGGGCTGTGTTAACAAGACCACAGCCAGGAGATCTAGGGCAGTGGTTATATCTCTTTACTTGTTGGACCACATCTGTCATGTTACATCCAGTTTTAGGCTGCTCAATACACAAAATATGTCAATCAACTGGAGCAAGTTCAGAAGAGGGCCAGAAAGATGGCTTATGAGGACAGGATGAGGAAAATAGCCTTGTGCAGCTGGTGGAAGGAGAGGCTTTTGGGACAACTAGTAGCAACCTCACAATAACTATGAGGAAGTCATCAAGATGGAGCCAGGTTCTTCATCACGATGCATGTCATGAGGACAACAGACTATATACATAAATTGAAAAGAGGTTCCAAGTGGATGTAAAGAGATATCTTTTTACCCTGAGTAGAGCTGAGCATTGGTGTAAGTTGCACAGAGACGTTGTGCAGTCTCCGTTCTTGGCAGTTCATAAGACCCAGCTGGGGAAAAAAAAAAAAAAAAAAAAAACAAAAAAAACTGTCCTGACCCCCATACTGACCCTATTTTGAGAAGGAG
>VXAL01010880.1:51070-69152 GCA_013399475.1 Chauna torquata | reverse complement strand
AAAAAAAAAAAAAAAAAACCACTAAGAAACCTGTCCTGACCCCACTGCTGACCCTATTTTGAGCATGAGGTTGAACTGGAGATTTCTGGAGGTCCTTTCCAACCTATGGTTCAATGTGATTCATATTGTGAATATACAATATCCTGTGATTCAATTATTCTATCTGAAAGACACATCATAGATAGTTGCAATAGTCTTGCAGCCATCATAGACAAGGATGTCTTGATGAAGGCAAAGGTGTATTAAGGACTGAAGCTCTAAACCCAAAATCTGTAGATCAAACAAAAAGAAGGTTAAGACATCTTTAGTATATCTTTTATACCTTCTTGATTTTGGGTTGCTCTGACACCTGATGCAGCCTTCCAGGGCTACTTTAACCAGGAAACAGTGCTATCTTACCAGTGCTTTCTAATGAGTGACAAAGAGGTGTACCATTCTCCAAAGTCCTCTGGAGGTAATGCAAGAGCGGAAGAAGCCTTTCTGTCCATTGTTATTGCTCTCAGATAAAGCCATTCCAAGTATGGTGCAAGGAGATGGTCAGAGACCTTTTAGGGATCACAGGGAAGCAGTGTAAATCCCTATTCAGAGCTCAGGTCAGAAATTTTCAAGCTTTAGAGCAGACCAGTCTCCTGGTCTGCTCCTGCCAAGGCAGGAGACTGATTTAACAGAGCAAATCTGGGAGGTGGACAAGCAAAATCATTGTCATCTAATGCTTACTTCATTGGATCAGTAGTTCCCCAGATCAGATGAGTAATGTGTGCCAGACTGGTCAAAAATTAGAGATCCTTTTTCAGTTCCCTCATTGCAGGTGTTCAACTGAATTTGAACATTATATCCCAGATTTCTGTAAATATAACTCCTCGTTTCTCAATGAGACTCAATGTATTAACAAAGGTAGATCCTGCACTCTGACCTCCACTCCAGTCATTCTTCCTTACTGATCAATCTGAACTGTTGTGCTGAATGTGCATAAAATATGACTACCTAGGGCTGGAGCAATCTGATCACAGAGCCCCAAGAGAAACAAACAAACAAACAAACAAACAAACTCATCATTTATTCTCTGCTGAACACAAATTCCACCAATTTACATATGCATCATTGCCTGCAACCCCCATTCAACGAGCTTCTGCTTGCTGAGACAGACACTTACGGAGGTTTTGCTAAAGCTTGGATCTACACTGGGTTGTTCTATTGCCAACAGGTCTGCTGTGTTTAAGAACTGCTCTATTGCAGCCTCTGCCAACAACCTGGAGAGTGTCCTTGGAAGTCATTGGTGGTGATCTTTTCAAGCCCTGTGCTGCTGATGGCCTGCAATAAGGCCACTCCACTCACTTTTGCCCAGCACTGAAAACTCAAGGACGGGTGAGAAACTTCCCTCCCATGAAGATTCAGTCAGGTTTGGAGGGGGTTAGACCCTGATTTGGACACTTAAATACCATTGCTCTTGAATACTTTTGAAGACAAGTGGGAATTTCAATGTTGGCAGGAGACTGTCAACTTTTCAGAACTAGGTTGACCTGAGGAATGAAGACATCTGGCATGTGTTATTGGGAGCTTTATTTTTAGAATATTTAGCTTTGGAGAGGAAAGTCTTAGAAACAGTGAAAGAAATCCAGTTTACATAATACAATAACAATTAGAAATGGTTATCAAATCTTTAGTTTCATTTCAAGCACATTGTGTCTAGCAGGATTTTTAAACACTTTTCCAATGAATGGTTCTATCCCTCCAGTACAAGGCTTCAAGAAAAGTAACTTGATATTGCTTGCCATTAGAGATAGGATAAAGGTATACTTTGGTTTAACTCAAGATGTCAGCTCCTGTGGAAGTCATCAGCTATACTAATAATGCCTCATCATGCTCAAAGACAGGTTTTTCAACACATCTCCAGGATGTAAAGCCAGTTAAGGCAAACTCAAAAAAAGTTTTCCCCATGTTACATAACACATCTTTTGTCCAGAGTTACCACTTCAGAAGGTATCCACAGAGTGAAGGGCGCTGTTGATTATGCTGCAGCTATCTTCTGATCTGCAGTGGGACCTGCATCTCTCCAGGAGCTGTTAGTGTTAGAATGTAACCATGTCTTAAATTCATGTAAGTCAGTTTGAAAGAAATCAATGCCCTGTTTTTGCAATGTGCACTGTTGGATTTGGATTTGTTTTGTTGTTGTGGTGGTGTTTTTTTTTTTTTTTTTTTTTATGTTAGTTTGTTTCTGCACAGCTTGCTTAAAGCATAGTGTCAAAACTATGCTGCAGATTGTACAATTGTGCCTTAGTTTGAATACGTTTTTAATAACTTTACCCTTTCACTTAGTCTGAAGTGTTCTGAAATTACAGTAGTTTGGGTGCCATTTACACAGGCAGACAAAAATGCAATCAAGTAGCAACGTAAGGTCTTCCTGGAGACAACAACCTACTCAGCTGCCAAGCCAATGTTGTGGGTACCAGTAATGATGTAAATCAGTTCAGAAAAAATCCAAATAATCAGAGCTTCTTCTCAAACACCTCTATTTTTAACATAAAGTTTTTCAAGTCTTGGCCCTCTTTTGACCAGTTGAATCATTGCTTGCCAGGAATAGGGATTAAATCTAGACATATTGTTTCCATTGCAAAGTAAGCTTTTTTTTTTTTTTTTTTTTTTTTTGTAATGCTTACAAATGAATACATCATTTTTCGAACTAACTTTTTAAAACTGAAAGTCAGAATAGAATTAGCAACAAGCGCAATTCAGTATGAAGTGTCCGATCTTATAAACCTAGTGGATTAAACTCCTCTCTCACACTACTTTAGAGCCAACACTTAGACAACAGGTGAATCAGACTCTGTTTCATTTCTATACTTTATACTGATGTAAAAGGCTTTCCATGAGGTTCTTACTGAAGGCTTTTGTTGTTGTTGGTGGTGGTGGTGGTGGTTTATTTGCTTTTCTCTACCTGTTTATTTACCCTTCTCCTTATTGTCATGGTGACTAATATGACATATCCTGAACAGAGTGGAAATATTCTCAGTCACTGTGCAAAAAAAAAGGATCAGGTCTTTACAGGCAGAACATGGAAAGTAAGAAGAGGAAAGAACAGTTAATGGTACTGAATTGTTTTATTTGATCGGGTCTTTGTAGAAAAGAAAATGCCAAAGGAATTGCACAGTTCTTTATCACATCTTTATTATGACTTCAAACCATCTTGCCTGATCCTGGAGTTTTGCAAGAATCCTGATGACTTTTCTCACTTCTTTAGTCCCACTGAGTTAACTTGTGGAGCGAAATCATGTTTTAAAGCAATTATGAATGTTCTTGTAGACAGTAAAATGAGTAGAACTCTAAGTATTTTTTGAATGACTATACATAGTCGAAGACAGCTCAGGCTTCTTGACTAGATCCTTCCTTACTGCTTGCCTACAGGATGATCCAAATTAGTTTAAATAACTCTGGGACCTCTTTCAATACCCAGACTTGTTTTGTTAAATTTTTTTTTTTTTCAAATCCTTCCAGCCACCCATACAACCTCTCCCATGCACAAGCCTTTATCAGTGGCTATGAATGTGGCACAAGGATTATGTTCCCTTTCGTAGAGAATGTCCTGCTTTATCTCTGAGAAGATGTGCATGTACTTGATATAACTGAAGAAATGAGTCAAGTGCTGAAATGTAAAAGCCTTTTGCCATTAGATACACCCTACAGAGTCCAAAATATCCTGACAGAGGGCAAACATAATGGCCCATGCAATCAGAAGCAACTGAAGGTCAAGCGAGATACCCTAAGTCACATCAAATGGTCTAGACATCTGTACTTAGGCTTCTGACTTCCTCCCTTTGGACATAGCTGTATGTCAAATAGTGTCATATATACAGTCAGGATAGCTACCTAAGCATGGCTTAGTTTATGTTTATATCCCCTGTTCCTCAGTACAAGTGGTTAGGAAATATCTTCCTAATGCCGTCCAGTGCTGCTCTCTCAGAGCTGTCTACTCTCTGCTTTGCGCTCCTTGGATGTATTTTCAGGACTATTGCCTCCCTAGTTGCAGGTTTACTGGAGAAGAGCGCTCAGGGAGCAATGTCAGTGTCTTGTACCAACCCATGCCTAAAGCAGGGTGTAGTCAATGCCACATGCTGGGAAGAGGTACAGAGCGATTACAGTGCTGTGCAGATCTTTATGCATTAAATCAAGCAGCTTGGCTGGTTGTGTTTCCAATACAGAAATCTTGTGGAGAGTGTGGTGGTTTTACCCAGCTGAACAGATGAACTCCACAACAACAGCTTTCTCACTCCCCCTCCTCAAAGAAACAGGGGGAGAAAATATGATGGAAAAGAAAAAGGGCTTAAGGGTTGAGATAGGGATAATTTAAGTAAAGGGAANGGCAGTGAGCGCTGTAAATAGGAGAACTGCATAAAGGGAAAAAAAAAAAAAAAAAAAAAGGAAAAAATACAAGCAAAGGCCACACGGAAGCAAAGAAAAAATTCTCTACTTCCCATCAGCGAGCGGAGTTTGGCCACGTCCTGGGAAGCAGGGCCTCAATACGCGTAGCGCTTGTTTGGGAGGGCAGATGTCTTCATAACGAGAGCCCCCCTTTCACCTTCCCCTTCCCCAGCTTTTATTGCTTAGCGTGGTGCCATACGGTATGGAATACCCCTCTGGTGGTTCGGGTCAGCTGCCCTGGTGATGTCCCCTCCCAGCTGCTGCCCAGCCCCCTGGGTTTGGGGGGTTTGGAGGGTCTGGGTGCTGTGCCAGCACTGCTCAGCAATAGACACAACACTGGTGAGATGTCAGTGCTGGTCTAGCTACAAGTGCAGAGCACAGCGCTGTATGGGCTGCCGTGGGGAAAGTGAGCTCTATCCCAGCCAGACCCAGTACAGAGAAGAAGTTGCTCTCACATTTACCTTCACCTGCCTTGCTCCCACTCTTTGATATTCTTGAATCTAAACAAGAAGAAAGCGAACTTATTTAAATTTCCTGCTGGAATAAGCTGGCTACACATATTTATCTCCATGAGCAAGGAAATGTATGGTGCCCTTCTGATCTGCATAATTTCTTCCACATAGTTCCTTCCAGGAGTATTCATAAGTTTGTGGAATGCCTTGCTTGAACAAGTGACTCTAAAAATTTGCTAATCCAGTCTACACATGTAGCTAGGTCAGGTCTGGAAGCAGTACAGATGCATTCCCCAAGTGTGCTGCTCAGGCTTGTGCACTAACAATGGTTTTCTTAATGGAACAGTTCACAGCAAAGCAGCACCTTAAGACTACGTGTGGGAGAATATATGTAGACTGTAACTTGATAACATGACTGTTATTAACATTATCATAATGTCCAGGTATCAAACAAAAGTTAAGTACTACATACTATGCACGACATGCATCCGTTTATTTCTGTGCTTGTCACCTTAATAAAAATAAAAGAAGAAAAAATGAAAGTTCTTAATTTATTGTGCATCTAAAGTGTGTTAATTTGGTGGTTTAACACTGATGGCTAGCTATACTCCACCATATCGCTCTCTCATTTCCCCTCCTCTAAGGAAGAGGGGGAGAAAATATGGTAAAAAAGGTCTCAAGGGTTGAGATAAGGACAGGGAGATTGCTCACCAATCACCATCACAGGCAAAACAGAGTCATTGTAGGGAGATTAATACAATTTATTGCCTATTGCTAACAGACTAGAGCAGTGAGAACCAAAAGCAAACTGCAAACACCTTCCCCCACCTATCCCCTTCTCCCTCCTCCCCCCGAGCAGCGCAGGGGAGCGGNGGCTGCAGCTCTTCAAGAGCTGCTCCAATATGGGTCCGTGCCACAGGGTCCATCCTTCAGGAGCAAACTGCTCCAGCACGGGTTCCCCATAAGTGGCAGCTCCCACTGGATCACCTGCTCCTGCGTGGGCTCCTCTCCACGGGCTGCAGCTCCGGCCCAGAGCCTGCTCCTGGGGGGTTCTCCATGGGCTGCAGCCTCCTTCAGGCCACAGCCACCTGCTCCTCGGTGGGCTCCTCCACACGCTGCACGTGGAGATCTGCTCCATGTGGTGCCCCACGGGCTGCAGGGGGACAGCCTGCTCCTCCGTGGGCCTCTCCACGGGCTGCAGGGGAACTTCTGCTCCGTGCCTGGAACACCTCCTGCCCTCCTTCTGCACTGACCCTGGTGTCTGCAGGGCTGCTTCTCTCCCATTCCTCACTCCTCTCTCCCAGCTGCTGTTGCCCAGCAGTTTTTTCCCTTTCTTAACTCTGCTCTCCCAGAGGCACAACCAGCGTCGTTCACAGCTCAGCTCTGGCCAGCAGCGGGGCCCTTTTGGAGCCGGCTGGAGCTGGCTCTTCCCTGACATGGGGCAGCTGCTGGACTCTGCTCACAGAAGCTGCCCCTGCAGCTGCCAAAACTTTGCCAGATAAGCCCAATACACTTAGCTAGCTACTTTTGTCTTTTCGTGTTTTTGCAAAATTAACAAATACTGATTATATTTACTGTCTTAAAGCTTTCATCTGAACATGTTTGTCAGAACTTTATTCTTCAGTGTTTTTAAGTTCAGGGCTCCTGTACCTTAGGATTGGCTATTTTTTGGTATATTTTGCCTCATCTATAGAATTGTATGCCTTTTCAAAATCGATGTGAGTCAATCTCCTTCTTTTCACTGAAAGTAATAATTAAAAAAAAAAGTGAATCTCATGTACTTTCCACTCAGTTTCTTGATTTTTCTAGTAAGTATCAAAATATTCTTTAACTGCAGTTACTGATATCTTCTACGAAACAGAAACCAGACTGCCTACAATGAATTCAGGAAATTGCAAAACTCCTTGAGGCAAAAGAAGCAAAATCAGGAAGCCATGAAGTTCAAGCTTACACTTCCATTTGAACTGTGCTCTGCTGTTCAGTTGTTAAAGACTGACTTGACAGATTAAAGACATAAACTCTGCCAGTACGTGGTTAGTGGAGACACATGAAACATATGGATACTTTCAGGAAAACATAACCTTAAAACATCTCTGCCTTCGACAAGAAATGTTTTGTTATAAGCAATCCAAACATGGTTTTATTTTCTCTGAAAAGGCACTGCTAATTAGCAGAGATGACAGGCAGCTTCTATTCTCTCCTCTGTCACTGAGGTTACCGTTTCCTCCTTTTTTTGTTTTGTCTCTCAGTTTCCTTGTTTCCTGATAACATTTTTTGAAGTCTGTTGGTGAAGAGTGCTATGTAACAGCATAAAGATGGGTATAGGAGGCCATATCAAAGTATTCTGCCGATAGTGAAAGCTTAAGGAAGGCTACAGGGACAGGTGAAGCATATTGCTCTAGTGCCCTCTCTGTGTCCAGCAGTCTGTGTCTCAAGTATCTCCTGAGCCAGACTTATTCAAAAAAAATTGACTAAATTTGGTCAATTTGGTCAAATACATCTGATTAAATGTGGCTGCCTGGAAGGAAAACAATGAAACCTGAGCTGTTCACCTTATGCTCTCTTTATTGTCATTAAAGTCCTGCCTTTGATTTACCTCTTACTAAAGAAGACATCAAAAATAAGAAGGCTAAATCACACTTTTCTGTCCTTTAACTATAGATTGAATCTAAATCTTCTTCTCAAAGGTCCATGGTTACCCCCATAGGACATCAAAAGTTGGGCATGGTGGGTTTCTTAATGTTTAGTATCCTTTAATGGACTTTGCATACATACATACATATATAAGTTCTGAACTCCTGTGAACACTTGACATCCACAATATGAAACTTCAAAGAATTCTGAAGGTTAACAATAAGTGTGTGAAGAAATGTTTCCTTTTGTTTCTTTGTATCCTGCCTGTGTAAACTTCTCAATTATAAAATGACAGATTTTCTAATCTGTACATGTCGAACTGTATAGAAACTGCAACGTTTCTGTACTGAAACAGCCCATGGACAGACACTCCTTTCAGACCTGAGCAACTGTGCAGAGTGAACCAGTGCTAGCAACAGAAGCCTGATTTGTTAGCTTTTTTTTTTTTTTTTTTTTAAAGGGATTCTAAGAACTTGTATGTTGGCCAAAGCAATTTCCCTTTTTTTTGGTGAGGTTTAGAGGATGATGTATCAAAAGCCCTTATGTTCTTGGGAGAACCCAGAGACCTGTGACAGTATATATTTTCTAGGCCCTTGAGAGGCCTTAGAACAGAACATGGCTTGTTTTGAAGATAAACAACTCTAATATGGTTACGCTTGGTGTATCCCATGGGGAAAACTCTTAAATTTATTACTGGGACTTTGGAGATGAAATTGTGTAGCATTAGCAGTTCCTCCAAATGGTGAGTAAAGCTTTCCAGTAGAGGTTTATTAAGAAATCTTCTCTGTCTTTGAAATAGGGGTGGTGGCTTGTAACTGTTACAATGTCAAAAGTACGCAAATGGGTCCCTGCCTCCTAGCATACACAAAAGTGCAACACAGGCATAACCAAACTAGGGTTATGCACGCCTTGTTGTAAGTGTGCATTGTGTGTGCTGTGGCTATTCGATGCATTAGTGGCCCAAAGTGTTCACTCCATTCCATTCTCTCTATTGGGGTGTGAGGGAAGTAAAGGTGTCCCATGTGGATGGGGTTCCAAAAATAAATTGAAGAAGACTAAGTTCAAGTATTGTTTTCCCTGTTTGCTTGTTCCTACTTATCAGGCAAAGGAAAACAGACCACTTGGCAGGTACACTCTACTTCCTCAGTAACTCTCCATCATCTAGAGTGAAGAAAATGGTGTGGGAAATATGAAACAGAAAAATTGTTTACAGCGAACTGGGTTGACCTATCCCATCTTCAACTAGTGCATGAATTTTCGTGGGTCTTTCCACAGAGTTTGATTTGAACCTTAGCAGTGCCCCAGTAAAATGGTCTAATAAAACCTGAGATTTTATTTCCCTTGGATTGATATGCCCTGGCCACTTTCTGCAGCAGGAATGAAATCTTGTATTGAATCTTGTATTGATTTCTGGAAATGGGTCCCACTTTCAGTTTGTTGCTGCTTTGGGAATGCATGCATTCTGTTGGCCACAACGTTGCTNAGTTAGATGCTGAGAACTCAAGACTGAGATCTACAAAGGTTAAACAAGTGCCAGCGTTTCCAACCTAGCTAGATGGCAGCTTTTGGTTTTAAACAGAGCTTTAGGGCAAATACTACTAAAAAACAAAAACAAAAACAAAAAACAAAAAAAGAAGTTTGGGATCAAATTATTTCAGTTGAATTGGCATCACGTTCTTTTTGGGGAGGGGGGGCAAGAAAGCTGTCTTGTATTGTCTGGGAAGAAAAGAAGAAGGAAGCATTTAGGAATGGACAGGGTGATAAACGGGGAGAAAGAACTTTTATTTTAGTTTAGGGTCCTGAGTGAGTTTAATGGATTGTGCAAGACTCATAAGAAAGTGGTGGAAGATCAAAGCGTCTCAACTGATTTCTGATTCCTCTTTACATTATTTGTTTATTTAAAGGTACCTTCACTTCTGCCTTATATGAGGAAGAAACACAATAAAACAAAACCAACACATTTGAAATTACACTTTGACAGGTGGAGAAACATTAAAAAAAACTTATAAACACTGTAATTCTATGATTTGACCTTAAGCTTTCTGAATACAAAGCAAAACAAAACAAACAAACAAATGAAGAAGTCTGTTGCAGTTTCCTCTCATCTTCCAAGTTTTTTTTTTTTTTTTTTTTTTGGAAGGGACCTCAAAACTTACAGATGTTTCTTCATAAACTCTCCAGCTATTTTAAGTTTGTAATTGTTCTCTCTCCACTTTTTCTGCCTTCCATTTCAGGTTACAGCAACACATTCCAACTGCATCATTAAAAAGGAGCAAGAAACCTGTCTGGAGAAGATACGGAGGGCAGCTGCCCTGAACCCTCTTAATGACTCTACTCCAGGTGAGTTTCAGCTTGGGATATGCCACATACATTGAACTGACGGTTTCTAAACCTTTCCTATTATGTCTGCAGGGGATTCCAGCAATGTCAATGCAAACTTCTTACCGGAAAAGGTGCAGTCGCTGCAGTTGAATGAGCTTAGAGAAACATTGTAAGGACAAAAAAAATCAATCAATGAGGACATAGCATGCCAGTTGCTGGTTATTACCAGAGCTCAGGAATTTGTTTCCATACGTTTGGTGATGTAGTGACATATATCTACAAAATGAATCAAAACCCAAAACAACAACAACAACAACAAAATAACCACAATGTACTTGAAAAGGAAAGGTCTTGATAGGGTTTATGTCTTCTGCTGGTGTAGGTGGCAACACAAGCTGTTGGGGACTGGACATAAGATGTGATTGGTCTGTTCTGTAACAGCAATTGATCTTTTCCCCTTATCACCTCAGTAATAATTCGTGACTCTCTATCACATGATCTGAAGACCTTTACAGGAATTAACATTGTGATGACTGTAAACTTGATAAAGAATACTTGTGCTATTACTGAGATAAGAAACTGAGGCAGCAAGCAAAGAAGAAATTAATAGTTAATATCCTGTCTCCTTTCCCAGTGACTGCAGCAGGAGCTGACAATGGCCAGCACCAATGACAGAAGGGCAAAGAATGACAAAGAAACTAATTGGAAATCAGGGACTATTCTCTGTGTCGTGTCCAAACTGCTTCTACTGTGACTTGAATTGGTAAAACTGCAGAGAACTGCAGATAAAACACACTCTGTGTGTGACAGCAGAGGGGAAATTTCTCTCCCCTTTTCCTCACCACGTATTTTATCTCAGAAGGAAGAGAGGGCAGGGTGCGTATATCTGTGTCACCAGAACTTCCTCTGCAGCAAGCCATTTTAGCTGCTAGGAGCATTTCTGTCAGAGTCCCGCTATTCAGCTCATACATATGCTCAGTTTTGTTCTGATTCCAGTTTTGGGCGAATGAACTGTGTGGTTTGGCAAAACTGAGGAAAAGATACATTTAAGGCAGTTCACTTCAGCCCCAGGGATGTGTTTCTGAGATCCTCTTTGTCCATTACAGAAGAGTTTCCCAATTATTCCTCAGCCCAGAAGTGGCATCAGCAAAGACAAAAGAAAAAAAAAACCAGTTTCTCCACCATAGAATGATGTCTGAAGCTGATCATAAGCCCTACTTTTAATGATTATGCAAAGACTATTATTTGGATTCAAGAATTTATAGGTTTTCCAAGGTGAAAAGAGACCATTTCACCAGCTAGCCTGTTCTTTATCACTCAGATCCAGAATAACCCTCTGCTTTTTGTACTGGAGGACTATTCAAATCAAACACTTCCCTCCTGCCTGTTTCAAATTCAAAGAGCACAGCTCAGAGATAGAGGAGGTCCAGAGCCATCGGAAAGCCTTTTGCATCTTAGTGTGGTGAAAATGTGTCACCCACATAGGCAGGAAAGGATTGAATCCTTTCAGGCACTACCTCAGCCAAAGAGGTAGCGCTTTTTATTCCATTCCCCAAATAGTTTTTTGCTTCAATCACTGTAAACATTTTTTTTTTTCCCCAGGCTTACTGTGCTTAGACCTGCTAGGGCATATGTCAAGTGAAGAGGAACTCTTCACTCAATACTTCACATTTTCTCTTCTTTCTTGAATAATACATGGAGATGTAAACAAGTGATGCCTCCACAATTGGAAGAGAACTTCTGCATGCACAAGAGTGATATTGCTCATCCTCCATTTGACACACGGGGCACAGGATCCTTCAGATAGCTAGGAAACATGGTGAATTTGCTGGAGGTGGAGAATGTAAATGTTCTTCCAGAAACTGAGTCAGATATCAGGTTTTGAATGTCTCTTTCACTGAAATGCAGGTAATACTTGTCCATCTAGATGACTCTGACAGCATCCAGCAGTGGATGATTTCACAGAATGATACTTCCACAACATACCTTGTCCGTTTCCAGATATCTTTAGCTGAGACGCTATTTGCCCTACTGTCTTTTTTTAACAGGCTGCAGACATTTTGGTTTCATGAATTTGCCTGAACACTTTCGAATTAAAATCATCTTTTGGCTGTTCACCACATCCTGTGGCAGTGAGTTCCACCATACACAGGGCTTTGAGTAAAGAAGACACATTTTCTCAGAGATGTTTATTTTCCAGTGAAGAATTATAGCCTTTTTTCTTGCTTGAAAGCCTTTTTTTTTTTTTTTAATGGATTGTCCTTGCTGCCTTTTCTCCATACCTTTTACTAATTCTTGTTGACATAGTTTAAATAAATTTCATTTTACCTCTGTGGCTGGGACTATAACATTCCATTCTATCTCCTTTAAGTCCTGACTCATCTTTTATTAAATGTTACCTATTTCAAGTCAGATCCTGCCATCCTCATTCCCCAAAAGGTATTATCTCCATTATTAAAGAATGGGACATCAACAGAGCTCAACTGCCTTCTTCCTGTTTGCTCAATGACATTGATATACTACTTACTCTGTTCTGAAAGACTGCTGATGACTGCTAAAAAGAGGTGTACCAACATGGGATACTCCACCCATAATGAATTCCCACTCTGCAATATTTGTGAGGTACCTGTTCACTCTCAAAGCACTTTTACTGCCAGTTTCTTAGTGGAACAGAACACTACTCACCAGGGTTGAACCTGTCTTTCAAGTTAGGTTACCAAGCATTTTTTGGAGAGGTTTGATGAAGAGGTAGTAAGTGACCATAAATTAAGCAGCCATATTTGCAGTGTGTTCATTTCTCTCGATTTTCACCTGCTGCAGACAATCTATTTTTCAGCTGGGAGAAGTGAAAATTGCCCAGTATTTGTTTTTTGTTATGCATCTGTAACAATAAGACTTAATAATGATGGCAGGTACTGGAGAAATATGTTGCTAGCTTGTTTCCCTTCAAAGAAAGAGAAGCATAGGAAATAACTCAGAAAAAGCTGAAAGAAAAAAGAAATCCCTCCTGGCTAGTGAGTAGACTTCGTTTATTCAAGAGCAAGAAGGAGCATAAAAGCACCTCTTCTGACTACTTCTACATACAAATTTCCATAAAACAATTCAATACATAAATTTTTTGAGTATTGATTTGTCCTCAGAGGGGCTTCAGGGTACAAAATGAGATAGATTGTGAGTTTTTAGGGAGTCTGTAGAGGCTCAGGCACATGTTCAAGTTACTGCGGTTTAAAAAATCCTCCAAATCAGTTACACTACAGAAATCTCTGGAAGCAAGGTATCTCCATATTCTTCTGTTGCAAGTTACACAAAGTCAAATGTTTGCATATAAAACTTGAATCTGTGACATAAACAGTCTTTGTAGTCTTCATTTTTACAATATCTGGAACAATGATGTCACAGAACATGAATCCTACTACATGGTGTAAAAAATAATAATAGTAGGTTTTCTGGTCTTGTTTAGAGGCCTGGTCTGCACTGATATTTCTCCTAGCTAAAAGTACTGCACTGAAGGCAATGCACTTTGAAGTTAAAAGCAGAAGAACATCTCATGGGTTCCTACATTTTGCAATAACTCACTTCTCCTGCCTTTGCTTTGTCCCCTTGCTGTGTTCAGCATCTGTGAACACAGACATAAACTGCATGGCTCCCCAGAGCTCCTCTGGGTGAGGTCCAACACCAGCACAATTTTCATGCTGCAATTGTAACTATGGGTCTTGAAGAGCAAGGCTGGTACTCTATTATGGAAAGCAGCCAGCCCTAAAGTATCAGAGCTCTGATGTTTTCCTTCCCACTCTGCCTCACATGTCCAGATGTTATGCTCATTATTGTTTTATCCTTCACGGTACTGTTTTCTCTCTCTCTGCTGCTGTGCTCTGTCTATAATGCTTCAGAAACAATGACTGGATTGAGATTTTCTGTTTGTTTTTCTGTGAGTTTTATGCTGGCTTCTTCTTCTTAAATGCTTTAAATTCTTCAGAAACCTTTATATGAAAAGAAATAAGGAGTATGTGATAACACTATGTGTCCATCCCTGTCCAGCTGTCACCTACAAAGTCTATATTAAAAAGAGAGTTTGAAGAAAATGAAAACTCATCAGGACATGGAATCTCACTCCTTTGCTCTGGAGAGGAAATTAAAGTAATAAAGGGAAATAATTAAAGCCAAAGGCAGAAAAGAAAGGAGGAAGGGGAAAGATTCCTCTAAGCTCAGCTTCTTCAGGTGGTGGGACCAGGCTATTTCTTATATCAGTATTTTCAGTCTCCCTTGTTCCAGTTTTTGTCCCTGTTCTATTGCAGAGCTGCACAAGTTCCTGCTGGACCCTGTTCTAGCTGCAACAGTCCAAAAGGGACTTTCTGCCATGTAAGAATTGCTAAAGATCACTGCTGATCCATATGCTCTTTTTTTTAAAAGTTTTTATTTTTATTTTTATTTTTATTTTGTTTTGTTTTTATTTATGTTTCTATTTTATTTTTATTTTTTCCCATCTAGACTTTATTGACCTATTGTTAATCCTGCTGTCTAGAAAAGACTGGCACAGGAGTTACTCAGATGCTGGATGAGAGTTTCTTGGGTCGTGCCACTTGTACTAAAAAGCTGCGTAAAAAGCAGCATGGCCAGCAGGTTGAGGGAGGTGATTCTCCCCCTCTACTCCACCCTTGTGAGATCCCACCTACAGTGCTGAATTCAGCGCTGGGGCCCCCAANTTAAACTGGAAGAGGTTAGATTTAGATTAGATATATATAAGAAATTCTTTACTCAGAGTGTGGTGAGGCACTGGAACAGGTTGCCTAGTGAAGATGTGGATACCTCATCCCTGGAAGCGTTCAAGACCAGGCTGGATGGGGTTTTAGGCAGCCTCATCTAGTGGGAGGTGCCCCTGCCCATGGCAGGCAGTTTGGAACTAGAAGATTTTTAAAGGTCCCTTCCAATCCAAACCATTCTATGAGGCTATGATTCTATGATGCTATGTACATTTAGCAGAGGATTCAGCTAATTAAATGTTGATGTCTAAAAATGCACCTACATTACAACTAAGCGAGCCACTTCCACTTACTCTTTTTGTAGATCTATAGTTCCAGTAAGTGGAGCGTGAGACATAACTCCTCTCATTATCAAAGCAGGTCATTTGATGCATTTTTTTTCCTTGTGTAAATGCATATGGAAGATGGAAGTGAAGGCAACCATCCCAGTTTTATAGATGTGTGTGTACATATATAAATATACACATTATAGAGGTCTACACTTTATCAGACAAATCTTGCCTTTAGCGCTTGGCTATATTATACTGACTAGGTCATGCTAAACCTCTGGATTACTCAAAAGAATCTGGACCATGATTCTTACCATGGGACATTTTCTTATATAGGTGTCTTCTTTACAACTTCCACCTACTTAACTGCAGTAAAGCTACTTTTACTTGTGTGAGCAAGCTTTGCAATCAATGATTCCTGGAGTGGTGTCCTCAAAAGACAGACAGGTGCTCAGCACCCAGCACATGCACATTTGCCCCATGCATGCACTGACAGACAGAAATGCCCAGCTGTCTCCTGCTTCCAAGTGGGCTTGTCTGTCACCCTTTTGTGACTCCCTGCAACTCCAAGTTCCTTACACTGTTGTTTGGCTTAATCTGGGGTCTACTGACTAGTTGCATCTGATGCTGCCCAGGGGGGGCGCAAGATCACAGTAAGGAAATATGAAGCTCAGAGCAGTCCCATGCTGGAAAGAGCTCTGCTGATGAAGGGTAGCTCAGTTGTTCATCTGCAGACTGGCATGATAGACTTTTTCCTGGCCTGTAACCTCTCTCTTGGAAGTTTGGGCCTCTGATTTAATGTTTATAGAGCCTAAGATGTATTAACCTGGAATGAGCCAAGGTATGATTTTTGTTCTGTGTTTAAATAGCAAGAGAAACAATGAGGTCTCATTGGTGATTACGTGGTTCATGACTCACTGCCAAATAAATCTTTAACTTGTAGGCCTAGCTAGGTAGTCCTATTCCTCCCATCCTTCCTCTGAAATATTTTGATGGGCTGTAGCATTGCCAGGCAAGTCAAGAAATACAAATAAAATAAGTATGTGTGGAAATGCAATGCCTACAATGATCTTTGTTAAGAGGAATCCTATCAACAAGTACTCCTGTAATACAAATCAACAGGAAAGAAACTGATAAAGGCACCAAAGGGGTAGAAGGTGTTAATTATGAGGTAATGGTGGTGATTTAGAGAGAAAATCAGAATAGACTTCGAAAAGTGTTTCCATCTTCATACTATGATAAGCAGGTTTTTTGGTTTTAGATTTTCACTGGCTGCCTCATCAGTCCTGTTCTTTTGGAGCCTTCTAGTTATCCGCTCTTATTTTCCTTGGCACCACTGGGAAGATATTATTTCATTGTGTGCCTGTGCATGCACGCATGTGTCTCCCTTGTTGATGCAGCTGTGCCCAAAATAGGACTAGGATTGTTCTTCTCACACTCAGCTTTTAAAGGCTATTGAATTGCTACAGCTGGGAGAGTATGGTTCAGAATATGTCTCTACACGTAAATGTTCTCTACTTGTCTCCTATTTTAGCCAGGATACTGACTTCGACAGCTTTGATCTGCGTGAATGTGTTTGTTTTAGGTCAAAGATGTTTTTCTGTTCTAATGAATCTATCCATGCGACATTGCGTAAAGTGTCTTCTGCTAACCTCAAGACAGCAATGGTAGAAACAAGAGGGAATTTCAAGGTAGAATGTAGGGACCATACAATGCCAAAGTTAGAATCCGTGTTCATTTCAGGTATCTATCCTGTAGAGGTCCCTATCTAAACAAGACACCTGTACTAGTCTCAGTGCCTGAGCTGTGATCAAGCCTTACTCTTTCTCAGGCAAATGGAAGAAAAAGAGCTTCACTGCTCTTTGTTTTCTAAGCATTGACTCATTCTTTAGCTCTTTGTTGCTGAATGCTTTTGTGTTTGTCAACAGGCTCTTTAGAACTCTGATCAGCAGATATAATGGATGGATTCATGTCATGTAAATATGGTTGTCTAAAGTAGAGAGGCCTTTATTAAAGCTAGTTATTTAGACCGTGCTTATAGGCAATAGATGAAGATAAGTACCTTGAAGTCACACCCTTACAAGTACTTACATGACTTAAACGTGCCCTATTTTAGACATCCAGCCTATGTTGAGAAGATTGTGTGTAGAAGTGCCAATTTCCCTCCGTTGCCTATTAAAGCAATCATTATAGAGATCTGAAGTTAGGTGTTATGAATCTTATTGATTTGTTATGGCAGTAATGGAATTAACAAAACTTTCACAAACCAAGCTGCAGGCTCTTAAAAGAATCTTGCTCTCAAATGGAGCAGCAGCCCCTAAAGGGGATATTGTGAGCCTTCTGTAAACTCAGTCACATTAGCGAAGTTGAAAGCCCGGAAGTGTGTTGTTAGTGAAAAAGTTCAGGATCAGCTGTGATGTGGAAAGAAAGGGTGCTATGTCATAAACTACCAGTCCTAGTAGCAACCCAGTTTAATTTAGGTTTGATATGGGTTCCTGAGGTTTTTTTGGGATACATTTTTCTCTGGAATGACCTTTTTTTTTCTCTCTCTCTCTACTCACTCTAGAAGTTAACAAGTTAATCTATATGGTCTCTCTAAGATAGTTAAAACTTAGGTGAGGTAATCATCAGCCTGGGGATGGTCACTTAGGATGACTCAGAGAAAAGATGCAAAAATTGCTGTAATGAAGCAGAAAGTTCTATTATCTCCTTGGGCTGCATGAATACATTCTGCTGACATATTCAGTGGCATTTTGGTGGTTTAAATGAGGACTGCCTCCTTTGCAAGCCCTGTTAATAAATCTAAGTTTAGTCATCTTCTCAGCATTTGCTGGACTTGGATTCACATGGGCAGAGAAGAGAAGGAAAAGTACTGGAATTTAATGCCTGCAGCTCTGAAAATACAATTAGCTGGAAAACGTGTATGAGCTACTATTCCCATCCCATAATATACTTATAGTACTTATAAGTACTATAATATAGTAATAATTCCTGCCTAGTTCTTCTAAAGCTATTACTTTTGTAATTCCCAGAACTGCCAGGAAGTCCTTCTTTAATAACAGAGGAACATGAGTTAAAGGAAAATAGAAGGTGAAACAGATTTTGTCCAGGCAACTTGGTAAGATATAGGCTCTGATAAGATTAATTTCTGGGAACAGGACTAAATAAAAGTACTTTTCTGCAAGCAGCTTATTCATTAAAAAATGCAGGTTTAGGTGACATTTTTAAA
>VXAL01010880.1:28444-42471 GCA_013399475.1 Chauna torquata | reverse complement strand
GTATAGTAAGTGGTATTGCAGTAAGTGTATTTATCAACAGCAGTTCCAAATCTATTATATCTCTCACCGTATTAAGTACTTTCAACTTCGCAAAACTGTCTCAGTGAAAGTCCTTGGCAGGACTCTGAAACAGGCAAATGTCGACTGTGATAAGTGGCTATACACATAATCCTTTAGACATAAACCACTGATCAAGTCTGGGACTAGGATTGGATCCAGCCACACTTAGGCTCCTCTCTGAGGAGTTTAGAAAGCAAGGGAGTCCTTTCTGAACCTCATGACTCAACAGGAGGGCCTACCTTAGCCACATACCCTTACTGTGACAGTGACTAAACCAGCACTGCTGGAGAGTTGATGCATATCTCTATATGTTTGGAAGTTTCAAATGATATGATTGTTTCTATACCTCAAGTGGTCAGGTAGGGACGTCAGCTTCAGCTCTCTTGTATTGGGTTTATGTGGTAAAGGTTTGGTAGCAGGGGGGCCAAAGGGGTGGCCTCTGTGAGAAGATTCCAGAAGCTGCCCCATGTCAGAAAAGAGCCAGTTCCAGCTGGCTCCAAAAGGGACCCGCCACTGGCCAGGCCTGAGCCGTGAGCAATGTTGTTCGTGCCTCTGGGAAAGCAGATTTAAGAAAGGGAAAAAACTGCTGGGCAACAGCAGTTGGGAGTGAGATGAGTGAGGAACAGCCCTGCAGACACCAAGGTCTGTGAAGAAGTAGGAGGGCAGGAGGTGCTCCAGGCACCGGAGCAGAAGTTCCCTTGCAGCCCATGGTGAGGACCATGGTGGAGCAGACTGTCCCCTTGCAGCCCGTGGGGTACCACATGGAGCAGATCTCCACGTTGCAGCCTGTGGAGGAGACCACTGTGGAGCAGGTGGATCTGGCCTGAAGGAGGCTGCAGCCCATGGAAAGCCCCCCAGGAGCAGACTCTGGGCTGGTTCTGAATCCTGTGGAGAGGAGCCCATGCTGGAGGAGATGATTCGGACCCGTGCTTGAGCAGTTTGCTCCTGAAGGATGGACCCCGTGGTACAGACCAATATTGGAGCAGCTCTTGAAGAGCTGCAGCCTGTGGGAAGCCCACGCAGGATCTGTTTGGGAAGGATGGCATCCCGTGGGAGGGACCCCACGTTGGAGCAGGGGAACAGAGAGTGACCACGAAGGAGCAGCAGAGGCGAAGCGATATGGGCTGACCGCAGCCCCCATTCCCCGTTCCCCTGCACCGTTCGGGGGGAGGAGGTAGAAAAGGGTGGATGGGTGGAAGGTGTTTTTAGTTTGCTTTTAGTTTCTCACTGCTCTAGTCTGCTAGTTATAGTAATAAATTATATTAATCCCCCTATTTGAGTCTGTTTTGCCTGTGACGGTAATTGGTGAGCAACCTTCTTGTCCTTATCTCAACCCTTGAGCCCTTGTCCATCATATTTTCTCCCCCTGTTCCTTTGAGGAGGGGGAGTGAGGAAGCGGTTGTGGTGGAGTTCGTCTGTTTAGCTGGGAAAAACCACCACAAGTCTTTAATAACTTCTTCCCATTTCTTCCTATATCTTCGCAATCTTTAGACAAAGATAGATCCATCACACTTGTTCACAAAGAACCCAATCCAAATCCTAACAAAGGCAGGGGAATAGTCTCATCTCCAGTGGTTTAAATTTTGTGCTACCACAACTTGGACCTTCCTGTGTCCACTTCCTATGGTTTTCTGGGCATTTTCACCTAACCCATTTAATGTATTTAAGATGTTGGAAATGCTTTTGTCATCTTCCTGGATCTCATTATGATGTTTATGAGTTTTCTTTTTCTGTACTTTACTATAGGCTGTTGGGAGAGGTATTCTGTAGTTTACACACTATAGCATTGTAAGGAGAGTGTAAACATTTACTTTTCCTGGATTAAACGCTTATCTGGATGGATAGGGCCCTGGGCAACTTGATCTAGTCAGTGGCATCCCTGTCCATGGCAGGGGGCTGGAACTAGATGATCTTTAAGGTCCCTTCCAACTCAAGCCATTCTGTGATTCTATGGTTGCTGGGGATGGTGCTGGACTGGCTGTGATGGCACTGGTCATTTCTTCCCAGTCTACATCTCATTCCATTTCTTCCCATTCTCTCAATGCTGAAAACATTTTGAAAACACACAAACCAAACAAAAAACAACAAACAAACAAAAAAGCATCTACTGCCCATTACCAGGGTACCAGGGGAATGTTCATGATATTCTCCATGACTTACTAACATGTCTTTATCCTCCTTCGTCACGCACTCTACCTCCATTTTCATCTATCAATACCCCTCACATTGCCTTTTCACTTCAGATTGTAAACTACCCAAATCAAGCCATCAATCTTTACTTTGTACTAGAAAACGTCTTGTAGCTGGGAACTTACTGAATAATATCATTTCCTTTAGTCTCTTATATACTGACCAAAATTTCCTAGGTACATGCAAATCCTTACAGTGATGGATTGGATTTATGCTTCAGTGATGGTTTTGCTACTCTCCGAATACACTGTGGGCAGAATCAGAGAAGTTCATCATGAAATACGAGACATAAAATGTGCTAACCTGACTCTTAAACAGTTTTTTAAAATGTATTTATTTTCTTTGTTTCCTCCAGTAGATCATCAGGTCCCATGGGCTCTAATAAGGAATTGTTTGACTCACCACTAGAACAATTTCCAGGAAAGATTATGGAATTTGCACATTGAAAAAAATTATTTAATTCAGTCATTTCTCATTCTAAGAAGATTTGAAGGAGTAAACAAGGAATAAATGTCTCTCAAGTGTATCCACACTGGCATCAGTGTGGTTACTTCAAGAATGAATTTGGCCCAAGATCTGTTATAAGTTATCTTCTACTATAGAAGTTCCTTCTCCATTTAGATGACTCTATTTATAAACAATAGAAAAGCAAGAAAATGGGGAGGACAAGAGCAGGAATATGAAGGGGCAGCCTTCTTCTGAACTCTGTTACAACTCTTGCTCTGGAGGGTGTTTAACTTTCAGTGTTGCCATTTATTTTGTTTTGGTTTGGTTAGGTTTCTAACTGTAAAAAGAGAAGGAAATCTTCTTACCCACAGAGCTACCATGAAACCTAAATCACTACCATTTGTAAATGCCTTTCAGAGAAGTTAATATATGTGCAATGGAATTTAACAAAAGTTCTCAAATTGCCAGTCATATAGCCCTTGAGGTTGGTTGCTATTTTCAGTTGTTTAATGCCTGTTTTGTTTGGTCTATTTATCCTTTAAGATACAAGTCCAAATCCCTGACAAATGTCATTGATTAGGCAACTGTTCACCTCAGGTTTGGTCTGAGTAAATCTCATTGAAAATCCTGTTTAGCCATGCTGGGATTTTTTAAGCTCAAAGCACAATCCCATAGTGAGAGATTGTTTCAAGGGCTGTGTCCCATTTTAGTCTCACATCAATACTGCTGTGAGTTTTGTTAAAAATTATCAAATCAAGGATTCCTCCCCCCATTTGAGACAGAACAGATTTGAAATGTTGAATTAATTTCTGGGGAACCTTAATGGTCAAAAGAGCTGCTACCAAATCCTCTTATTGTCTTCATCCATACAGCCAAATCCTCTCTCTGTTTCCAAAGGAACACATACTCCAAAACACCAAGAAGACATGCCAATAAAATATTTACTTTCTCTGTATCCATGGCAATGAGTAAGTCCTATTGATCTTTACAGATGTCTTCTTCACAGGCCCATAAATCTCACAATGGGCCAAATATCAACAACTCTCCATAAGTGACAAAAGTGGCAATGGACTCTTTAGCTATACAGCTTGAAAAGATTCCTTGCTTAAAGGTCTAGCTGAAAGCCAGGGTTCATTGTGAGGCAAATTAATACTTGTGAAAAATTAGCATATACATAGGTTTTACACAAAAAGTTTAGAGACCTGTATTTCTATCCAGCTCCTCCACTAACGCAGACAAAAATAGTCTTAGTTAATACTGTTAATTGAAATACCTCAAAAAGATAGGACACAGCTTGTAGTGCTCCATCCCGTTGTCCTCAGTTAATCGCTATTTATGGGCAAGTTGCGTGTGTGAAAGGGAGGATCCATTTGGGTAGGATCTGACAGAAGAAGGCAATGATTTATGGAAGAACACTTCTTTCTGGTTCTTACTCTGGTTCTTTTCTTCTCAAACTCTGTCTAACTCTGTAGCCAGTATTTTTCCTATACTCTTCCCAGAAATGACTTTGATCCTAGTGACTTAAGGATTAAGATTAATAGCACTATGATGTATGCAAAGCCTTCTAGGCACTGGGAAAATAGCCTGTCTTTTCCCCTCTCTCTCAGCTTCGAGAATTAATGGAAGACAGAGTTGATAAAGGCAAGTGCGTTATCTTTGATCCTCCTAAGAAAGTAGGGAAGTGAGTCAGAATGGCATGGTGGTTGGGCTGGACAATGACAGGCATTTTGGCTGCCACCAGCAATAAAAGGAATGAGGGGTACCAGCTGCTACCAGGCAAGGCTGCCTCCAGCAGTAACGCATGATCTCACATTACCCATGCCCTGAGTGATGCCAGATAGTCCACAGCTGGCGAGCTTGGCACTGGGTCATGTTTTGGCAGCTTGGAAGAGTCATTCTGTCCTCCAGCAGCACTGGAAAAAAAATCTCCCAATTTTCTAAGTAATTTCACAAAGTTTTTCTGCCTCCAGAGCAGCAAAATGGTGACTTTCTCACAGATGAATAACCAATCCTTTTTAAAGAAAGTTAAATAAAACCTCTCAATTTCTCAGATAATTGGCTTTTTACTCCTCTGTATAATTAGATGAAGAAATGTTCCAAAGATTTTGCCAAACGGAAGTTTCCCTTTAAAACTCTCCAAAGCTCACCTAAGGCCAATTGGTTGGCAGCACTTAAAGGATTTTGGAGATTTTCTTGGATGAGGTTTTCTTGGCTAGTAACAATGCAAGAAAAGTACTAGGCATGAACTTAGAATAAACATCCTGTGATTGTAAAGAATTAAACAGCTTTAGTGAAGAAAAAAGGTTTATATCTTTCTAATTATAGATAGCGGCTCCTGTTAAAGGCTGATATTTGCCATGTATAAAAAGTTCAAGCAAAAACAATAATAATTTGGTATTAATCTTTCCTGTTTAGGTGTGTTTCACATGCACCAGAGACAAGACATAGACAAGACCTTTCACTGCCATGAGGAGAGTAGTTCTAATGGCTGAATTGTTGAACAAATGAAGAGATCTTGGTTTTCTTTTCTCCTCTGAGACAGATCATGGTCAAAGAGTGATTAGAGTGTGTGCTTGTATTTACTTGTTTCTCTACCTAAACTGTAGGAATAAGGATAGAGTTCTGATTTATAATTTGTGTGGCTTGCTCCAAAAGTATCAGGAAGGTGAATCAAAGTGCTTGAGTGATGCAGGATGCCCAAACCAGGTGAAATCCTCCCTGTTGAACTCTAGCAAAAAAGACTAGCTCCTAGTTCTAAAATATACAATTCAGGTTTGGCATATGCAAGGCACACGCACTTCATCTCTTGAGAGCTGAAGCCTGCCATCTTCATCTCATTTTTTTCTGCTGCTGTGCTATAAAACCCTCTGTTATAATCAAAGAAAACCCATTCTTTCTTTCACTTCTAATTTTTAATACAATCTAGGTTTAACTTTGTAGATAAGAAGTGAAGTATCTCAAATCATTTTGTTCCAATGTTCTCTTTTGTAAATTAAGCTGGTATTTTTAATAGTTATTTGAAAACAGAGCTGCATTCAGGAAGTCTTAGATCTCTGAAAGTATCATCCTAGAAAAAAACTAACTTCACTGATAATGACGTACCAATAGAAAATATTATCACAGTTTATACAGTTATCATTACATAAACAACAGAGTTAAAATAGCCACAACAGTATGGCATAACTTTATACCAGGGGCACTTATTATCTAGAGAAAGGCAATGGAAAATGTTAATGTGGGCAAACTGCTGGTAAGTTTGACTATAGTTTATTTTTCTTCATATGCAGCCCTAGTCAAGTCACTTGGACTATATATGTAGAATTCTTCTGCTTTGATTCCAGCTTTTTGAAGCTAAGATTAGGCTTTCTCTTGGTGCCTACTCTAATCAGTGGCAGAAAATAGGCATCTCCAGAGGATAATTTATCTTAGAAATCCTCCAGCAGTGCCCTCTGGAGGTGTCTGTTTTTCTTCACGCACTGTAAAAGAGGTATAGAAGAACTTAGCTTAGATTTACATATCAAACATTTACATTGTTAAGGCGAATGAATACTGCGTTAGACAAAGCAAGGTGCATCTTGCTGCAGCAGTAGCAAAATCTGGATAAAGGAGTATAAACTCTTAGTGTAATAGCTGGTCTGGATGGCATATGCTGTATCAATAAACTTTATTCAAATAATTCCAAGAGCCATGAGAAGTAGTAACTGGGAAAGGACAAAAATAATGTTTTTCTCTGCTGGGCTTCCCATTGTATTCTGTCATTCAATCCTGCTTTGTATGTAAGACATTTTAAGGAAGGACTTTTTTTTTTTTACTTGAAAATGTTCTAGTATTCTGTTTTCCAATAAGGAATATCTTCTGCTATTATTTTTTCCCTCTTTTATAGCTTATTCTAGAATTTCTGTTGATCTTTATTTTCTACTCCTTTACGTCCTGGACTTTCAAAAGAAATTATTGAATCTGACTGTTATAATTTTGCTGCCTTTTGAAACACCTGCAGAGGCACCATTTCTGCAATAGGAGCTCCTATAAGGTACCTCTACTTTGAAATGTCAATCACTTTTGAAAATTTAGGCCTCAGACCCAGGCCTTGCTTAAGCTTTTGTTTATTTTGGTATTTACCTAGATTTATGAAAGAGCAAGAAGCACCTATCTCATATTCCCCCTCTCTCTGAAGGGCTTTATATGTAGTATGCCCTTTAAAAGTCATTGTGCATCACATAATTCGGTTTAATATGCTGGCTTGTAACATTATGTTTCCTTTGATATTACTCTCCTGAAGGCAATATGACCTTGAATGTGATATTTTAAACTAATAAATGAGAAGAAGAACTGAAACTAAAACTGAGTATTTTAAGCCAAATGGATTGACTTTCACCTCAAGCCTTCATTTCTGCAAGTGAAAAATATAGAACTATCACATTTATGTGTTTGCATTTTTTCTAATATCCCAAGGAAAAAAATTTTATGCAAATGTGTTATCTATTACATTTTGTCTGTGTATTGACCCATAAATCGCTTTGTCCATTGTCTTGTCATTCCTTTTTTCACACCCTCACTTCAGCCAACAATTTTAAGATCGCTGAATAATTCAGCAATATTTGACAGAGGTGTAATAGTCTCAAAGCTGCAAATTCCTACATGTTTTGTGAAAATGGTGTGCTGAGTACAAGGAAGACATCAAAATGTGTATTTTCACAGGGCAGGGGGCAGGTAGGACTGACTTAACCATTTTAAGAGGAGTGAATGAGTGCACAGTGAATTAGTACACAGGACCTTGCCATCCAAAAAGCACGTCTCTGCATTTACACCTCTACTGCCAAAAAATAGACTTTGTAGTAGACCATGGGACTGCCTGAAATCTGTTGTTATATCTAGCCTCTATCAAAATTAGGCCTCTAAAGACAGCCCTCAACAGAGGTGAGAAAGAAGGTAAAGAAATCCAAGCTATTTCAAAAGAGCTCTTTGTTACTGCTATTCTGCCAAAATGGCTTCGGATTTTATTTTATTTTTTCTTTTGTTCATACATTTCAGGTAGGAAGAGAGCCTTTCAGCTGCCAGAAGTAATAGGGTAGAGAGAAAACATTTTGCTCGAAAAGGCTTAATTTGAAGCTAAAGGGCAGGAAAAAAGGCTTGTGTGAACTTCTGCGGAGGAAAGATGACTAGAATGGTTTTGGCGCTAGGCATAATCTTAAAATTATGTCTGAAGACTCTACAACAATAAAAATCCATAGTTCTCTCCTTGTTACGAAATTTGGTTGTTGGTTTCAAATATGGTTTTTCTTGGTCTTGTTATGAAATTTGGCCTTTCTCTTAGAGAGCTGCTCTTTTTCAGTTGTTGCCAAGTCAGACCCATCCTTAGGTATACGAAGCATCACCATAGGTTTCAATGATATTGAATTTAAAATTAGCTGTCATGAGCTTCATATGAAATTCATATAAAATGCATATTGTTCTTCAGTTGAAATCAGTACTTCGTTTTCTCAACATTTTACAAGCACAATAAAAGGTGAACACTGCCACAGGGAGCTTACAGTTTAAACATATTTTTTCACTCATTTTTACAAGCAGAAGCTTGAAAGAGAGATGTAGGGATTGACCAAGTGGCTTTTCATCAGCAACCGCTGTGGTTTGCCTGTGGTTTGAGTTGCTCAGAAGCTGTATAGCTATGCTGGCACCATTCATAGCCTGCGGTAACATGTTGCAGCCCACAGCTGGACTCCTTCACTCGGGATAGGAAAGTGGCTAAGAAAGGCTACGTAGCCACTGGTCAGCCCTCTGTCCAGAGGGTTGTTAGTTCGTGTCTACCCCAAAAGAGCACATAGACCCTATGGGGTATATAAGCTTCAGCCATTTAATGGGCAGCTATTTAGGGTAAGAATTCTTAGCCTCATTCTACTGGATGTAATCAGTGGAGAGATGGAAGTACCCTTACAGAGTGATTCATCACCACTGCCATGTTAAAATGGAATTAACTCTGTCTGGAAAGTCTCTCTCCATGGACTATAGAGGAAACTTCACTTAGCTGAGTAATGCTAAATGGGTAAGTCTTAGCCATCTGAAGTTAAATCAGTCCTGACTACAGTCAAATCAACTATGTGTTTCCTCAAAAGTCATTGACAAATGGGGCTTCCAAAGTATGAGACATCCCATTGGAGAGAGGATGACTAATTGAATAGGATGAAACACTCTTCTGCTCATGCTGCAAAGAGGGTTCAAGCAGCTTACCAAGATCAGATGCCAAACTTTGCATCACTTACATTAGCTGAGATGAATCCCATAAAGTTTAACAAACATGGATTTCAGTCTGCAGGTTGCACTGAAGACATGGTAAGGTAAGCCAGAATTTGTGCTTCCTGCAAAGTACCTTTTTTGCAAGACCATCCCTTAACAGGATCTCCATTTTTGGTTTTCTTATGCTCTGGCCCACATGAAATCTTATTCTTTAAAACTGTTTGCTGAAGTTATTTATTCCTAACATGCTAAGAACTGGGAAAATTAGCCCATAAGAAGCTGCACCTTGCTGCCTGCAATGTCTTAGCCACCTCTTTCAAAGCTAGCTTGGGTATCCCTACATCACATGACAATGGAGACATGCCGCTAGTGCCAGAGGAGAACCCTGCTGTGCAGTTTCACACTCAAGTCACATTGATTTCCATGGGCAGATTTCACCCAGCAGGAGTTCTTTTCTGTATTGTGATTTACAAATTTACCTTAGTAGTGGGGATTGTCCACACTGACCTGTATTACATTTAATCTTTTGTCACTGTTTTCCTTGCTCTTCTAAATTACTGGTTTCAAATATGGTTTTTCTAGATAGGGTCAGGCAACTTTCTTATTGATAATGAATTCTTTCCAATCTCCTTTACTCATCTACTTTAGTAACTTGGGCAAATTACTCGACTCCTCTTTTCTCTTCCCTTCCAATGTCAGCATATCTGCGTTTTGTAGCATAACAAACTTATAATGTCTTTTAAAATAGGGCTATTTTTTAGCTATGCATTGTATTACCACAATAACAGACCTCTGGTATATATAGTGTTATATATATTCATTGTCTTCCCTTTTTTTTCTGCAGTTTGACGATTTCCACACGTTTCTCTAGGTTGGTTTGAAGTATCTATTGCTATCTCAGTGTTCAGAAGACAACTGATGTTAAAGTAATAAAAAATAAGAAAGTTTTCCCTATTTCTACCAAAGCAATTTAATTTAAGTGAGCAAGGCCAGCAGGTGGTTCTCAGAAGAACTCATTAGCCACTTTGATTGTCTCTAACACCTCTTGTAAGCAAATGTCTCATTACCATGGATATTTGCATATGCTTTACTTTTGTACAGATTGCCATACATCAGTGAACTATAAACCTATTACTAGGTATGTTCAGATTTAGATGGTAAATACAGTTCCTCCTGTGTGGACCAATAGCAACTATCAAAGACAGTAAAATCTAATAGGGCTCAATTTTATCTTGGTTTCCATCTTTAGTACACTGACTGTACCACTGAAATTTTCAAATCCCAGTCTTCAAGCCTTTTGGAGGTATTCGACTGAATCACAGTATTCATACAATGAGATCCTCATCTGGCAAAGGAAACAACCTAGTGTAGGAGTGGAAGAAAAAGCTGAGGAGAGGGAAATGTAAAGGATTCATTTTTTTTCAAACTCCTGTGGTGATTTAATGACCATTTTTGTGGTATTATTGCATTCTGGTGGGTCTGGAAAAGCTGAAAGATTTTTAGCTCATATTTAGATCAGAATTTTATATGGTTATTAATTTATTGTATGTAATCTGATGCTACATCCTTTAATTTGAAAAAAGGATTATCAAATGCTTATCATATGGCATCATTATAACATTGTTGTTTGACACTGACCTAATTCTTCAAACCCTGTGCAAATCATAACTGCCCTATCCCCTATGTGTGGTAGCATCTGGCTTATATTTTGTGAGAGAACATAGGATTTGATTCCCTGCCACTGAGGCTGATGGAAAAAACACACAAAGCCCAGTCCTCTGAGCATACATTCTCCGCTGATGGCCATCTTCTACTATCACTAAAGTTGATAAAGCCCACACTGCTTTTAGCAGTGGATCTCCCAACCCATATTATATTGTACTTCTCCCAATCTGAAAAAAATGACACTTTGAAGTATAATTTGCTTTTATTGAAGACCTTACTTTCCCTGGCACATAGTCAAGAGAAAGTATATCAACATAAAACCACTTAGAAAAGTGTGGCACTTGCAGCTTTTAACAGTTGATAAGATTATGTGATTGGAGATATTTAGAGTTAGTCTTCCTTTTTTTTCCTGCTGAGTTAGAAGATGATCCCCATTTGAGATCCCTTCACTAAGTCATTTTTTGGACATTAGTAGGAAATTTGAGAGATATTTCTGAGTATTTGTGTACATTGGATAAGTTTTTTAGGTTTATGAGATAGTAAGGTGGTTACTTCAGGTTTACAGAATTACAGGAGTGGTCAGGCACAGAAAGCTGAAAACCAGTCATAATTTGTCATGTTTCTGATCTATAAGACCTGACTATTTCCTATGTTCTGACAGAAGAAACCTCTCATCCCCGATCTCATCACCTCCTATTTCTGCATGCTTCTTGTTCTGGCTGTGTTTTGACTTTGTGTCAGGTAAAGCATGAAAATGCACAGCCTACCTCCATGCTTTGTTTCAGATAAGATTAAAACTCATATGTGTGGGCTAGCAGGGAACAGTGGTATGCTGTTACCTGGTTTCTGACCTGAGGAATGGAGAGCCAAAATAGAGCCAGATCTATACAATGACTGGAAATTGGAAATATAAATTTTCAGGTTAGAAATAAAAGGCACAATCTTGTAACAGGAGGTCGGTTATTCACCACTTAGGTCTTTAACTCAGGGCTTGTTACCTGAAATCTAATCTCTGACTGGTTCTTAAGGGTCTGATTCTGCCTTTAGCAAGAAATCACTAGAGGTCAAAATTGTCCTTTTGATATTCTGAGTTTATCTACCCTAGAACAAAGACTGCTGTAAAGATAGTAATGATATTATGATGGTTCTTTGCTAATGGAGGACACTTCTACACCCAACATTTTTCAAAGAAAACGAACAACATGAAAGAGATGAGTGTCCCTCACATATCCCCAAAAACCATCTGTAGGATGAAGCAGAATATGTTTTTCGGTTTCTAGTCACCTCCCTGTGTCAAATTCCCAAAAGTGCCAATATCCAACTTTTGACAAGATACTAGTCTGTGGAAATTCACAGACTTGAAATCGAAGATGGGATCCATAAATAAAAAAAGCCTACAGATTTAACAAAATAGTACTGAAAGATAACTGAAAGGTGGTGGATTCCACGCTCAAGGGAAAATTAGTTTCTGATGTATATTGGAATGATTTAATTGGGACTAAGAAATGTCATTTTTTTTTTGCCTGGGTAGGTATTGCACCATGTAACTGCATTGTACTTATGCTATTCCTATCAATGCAAATAATTTTTTTTTACAGGTAAAACTTATTGGAAAATTATACCATTTATTATTCTAACCAACTGCACACTTATGGATAGAAGGACGAACCAACTGTAAACCACTATAATGTGGAAATGGATGTGCACCATAAATGTATATTTTTGCCTCCCTCTCTTCTATAGGTTGCCCAGGAATGTGGGACAATATTACGTGCTGGAAACCTGCAAATGTGGGTGAAATTGTCTTTGTCAAGTGTCCTGCATTGTTCAGATTTATCATCTCTGAAGACGGTAAAGTATTTTGTCCACATTCTTTGCCTCTGCATGGCCAGCATGAGTATAAAATCTGACTTAGCTGCTCAGTTTAAAGGGAAAACAAAAACTCTACAGTGGCCTAGGGTTGGTTGAGCTTCATTTCAAAAGAATGCAGTAGAAAACCAGGATGTTTGTATGTAGATCCATGCGCATGTGTTGGGGGACTGGGGGAGACGTGTGAAAAGAACCTTAACAGACTATACACGATGAAAATATCACCAAGTCTAATTGCTAAAGGGGGTGTTCTGCCCTTGGGTCTCCACAGAGATCAAAGAGACCTGAGACTGTGTGAAGATAACTAGTCATCACAATTCAAACCTATTTTAGAAAATAACTAAAACTCAGAGCTGGGTTCTGCTCATGCCTAAGGAGAACACAGGCATGAAATGACCAATGCAAGGAGCTCCCATCTTGGAGGCCCAGTGAAGGTTCGGTGAGAATTAAAAATTCCTGAAGAGATGCAGAAGCTCAATCATGACTTTTTGTGGTCTGTAGAAATGAGATTTCAGCATCCTACTGTCCCCTGCAGCTAGCACCAGCAACCAAGCAAGCAAACAAAAGTAAATAAAAGACCAGAAAGTTGCCCAGGTTGCAGTGTGGTGAAATAGACTGTTTCTGCCACCAGCATGCATTGCTCCCTGTCAGAGTTGTCCCTTGTCTTGCAAAATGTACTGCATATGGTCAGCTAGGCTGGTGCATTTTCTCTTTTCTCTTTTCTTGACTACTTTAGGCTTGGACCAAAAGTCCCATGAACTCATACTTAATAACCAAACCCTAGCAGATGCCTGGCTTCAATGCATATACAACCCAGTCCCTGTTCCCCCAGCTAGGTGTTATTAAAATGAAAACCTACTTTATTAGTAGTAATACTATTTGAACTCATTGTTAATGTTACTTAGTGTTTTTTAATGGTGAGTGTGTCTGTTCAAACTACTGTTTATGTGATAACAAAACTCTCTTATCTTTTTTTTCATATATATATATACATTTATATATATAAATATATGTATTTACCTTTGAAATGCATGAAAATTTGCAGGGTAAAAATGAGAGGGTGTGGAGAGGAAATAATAACTATTAAGTTGTTCACAGCAAGTATATAGATTGATTAGATGATCTCTTGAAATTTCTTTATTTCTTTTTCATGATTCAATGAAATGAGCTTCCCAAGTGAATGACGGGGAGGTGAAGTCCTCCTACCAGCATTAGCTGACAACAAGCATTTGTTGATAATTAACAGTTTTGTCCATCTCCTCCCAGCACCCGTCCAGGCTAGTGTAGATCACTTAATTAGCACCTTCCATTGAGGAAAAGGTTCACTATTTCCCCTCTGGGATCCTTCTTCCCAAGGATTATTTTGCCAATGAATTATTCATATATAATCTTGAGTCCAAAATTCACCTTCTCAGTGTTGCTACACACACAGCATAATTTTTGAGAGATGATAAATATTTCATACACAGTTACAGGCATGCTGAAATCCTCACCTTTAAATATAACCATCTGAACTCATCTAGACACTGAAGTAAACGTCAGTGCTCTTGTGAAATGGAGAGGAA
>VXAL01010880.1:15519-26704 GCA_013399475.1 Chauna torquata | reverse complement strand
TTTTTTTTTTTTTTGGACATCTGTTCAATAGGAACAAAACCAAGATTCATAAGTCATTATATAAATAAATAAACATTTAATCTGGAGCAGTTTGAAACCTCTGCAGACCCGACTGGATTAGCACTAGTGACCCTAAGGTGGAAATATCTACATCCATAATCACTCTCCTGAGTGAATCAGTATGAGTTTTCAGTATCATTACTGCTAATTTTAATTAACCAAGTATATTTGCTTCAAGGAAGGCTTAATGAAAAAAATCACATTTTATGAAGGTTCCTTAAATAAAGGGTTATTAGATAACTAAAACGTTTCTAAGACACGGCTAATCACATTTTAAAGACTGTTATGGTATTCTCCTCCTGCTGCTGTGTTTCTAGAATATATAAGTAGGCTAGGCACTGCCACTAAAATCTATTGATAGCATATTCATTCTTAATACAAGGTTTTCATATGACCAAAAATCATTTTACAAAGAGTAGCAATGACTTTAATTTATACATTAAAAATGTTTATCTTATGAAGCCCTGAAGCACCTGTAGGTACAGCTGCTTGGATAACAACAGGGAAACCATATGGTGAACATTAATATTAAAGAGTGGGAGGAAGTTACCTCACTTGGCTTTGGATATCTAAAAGTTATATGTGTAAGTCTGAACTGGTCACATGGATTTCTGGTTCAGTGAACAGAAAGAAACAGGTACTTGTAGATGTTTTCTCTGACCTATCTCATACACTTATCTTGAGATAAACGCAGCCACTGGAGGAGTCTGTCTGATGAATTTCAGAAAGGAATTTTGCTGTCTTGACTTGGATATCTGATTTCCAGATGCAATAAAATAAAAAAGAAATGGAGTCTAAAAAATAAAAATTAATTAACTAAATTCCCATCATCCAGAGTGATGCTTTGAAAAAAATGATTCAGCTAAAAATACCACCTCTTGCTGTTTAGAATTTGAAAATATACCCTGCTCTGACCTTCATTGCAATCGGACTGAAGAGTAATATTTGAACTGCTGTTAACATCATACAGAAAGCCTAATGTTAAAGTCTTTTGCAAATCCCATGATGGTTACCCTTCCTTGTAAAATTTCATTTCACCTCTCAGCTCCCCTAAAATCACCAGAATTTTTCATTTCCTTTCAGATGCAGATTGTGAACGAAAAGATCATTCTCAAAATCTTTCCACATGAAAAAGGCATAGTAGCTCCTCAGTCTTTTCTAATCTAGTAGGTTAAGGATTGACAGTGGTTTTTTTGTTGTTGTTGTTCTGGAGGATTCCTAAATATTGTTTTGTTGTTTTGCTTGTTTGTTTGTTTTGTTTTTCTCTTCAAAATTCATTTCTTCCATCAATTCACAATTTTATTTTCACTGGAAGCTATAATTTCCGTGATATTGCTTTTGTAAATTATGTTTTCTCCAGTACCTTCCAAGTACCAATATCAGAGATAACCCCTCTAGCACAGAGGATATTTAAAGCAATCTAAGGTATCTTTACATTGAAAGAAAAAAAAAAAAAGTGTGGCAAGCTGTGATGTTGCATTTCAGTATGACATAGTAAAACCTAGACATGGCCCCAACATAGTGATTTACACTCCCACCTATAAAATGTTATATTTTATTCTTTTCCTTTTTTTTTTTTTTTCAGTTTTTTCAGCAGCGGTGATATGCCTGGCAGAGGAAATCTACAGATGCTAAGGCTGTTCTTTCTTTGCCCTGCACAGCTGAGATATTCTGGAGTGGTAAAATCTATAAAGCCAAATTACTCAAAGGGACCGTTGAAAGAAACCCAAAAGCGAGATCAGAAATGAGCATATTTTCAGATCTTTGATTTGCAGTAAAAACTAATACAAATGATAACAGGCAGTTTCTGAGCATTGCCATATGCTCCACATTGAGAAACTGCCTTCATTCACAAATCCAAATAATAAATATGATTAGCTCTTACTGAATCTTCCAGCTATTCAGAATGTGTATCCAGTACTCGTCTAGGACAATGCCTGCTGCACCCAAAAAAGCATGACTGCAAAGTGCGATTTACTATGCAAGATAGAGGAAAAAGTACATGATTTTTTCCAAATGCATAAAACACATCCTGTGCTGGTACCAGGATTAAAGGGCCTAGTTAAAATTCAGTGGAATAAAGAATGCATCCAAGTGTTGTAGCGTTTAAGGGGGAGTGATATCCCATCCTCACATTTTTGAACCAAAATATTTGTTTGACTTGCTGCTGCTCTGGCAGTCTTATGTCTTCAGTGCTTAGCCACCAAGTTTTATTGTCCCTGAGAGCAAGGAATTGAAAATCCTTGTCTATTGAAAATCAGTCTATTACTGATCCCATTAAAAACACTGAGAGTCACTCAAGTACTTTTTCTCAAGAACACCAAGCCTTGTATATTCTGCACTAGAGATATGTGGGATTTATAAATGCAGGGTTAATTGGATTTGGTAAGCTATCCATGACTTTTTTCTCCTACGTTTGGATGTTACCCCTAATCAAACAAAACAGGATAACAAGACAAGGGTTAATGAGAGGGTAAGTGCTATTACATATGCACATGCGGAAAGCCCTTCTGTGTCACTTCTGGGGAAATTGTCTAGGTAGTAAAGCCTTTAAGTGCTGACTACATACTACTGTGAAAACGGTACATAACTCCCGAACTGGGTGAAAGGATGTGAAGATGCATTGTCTTCAGAAGGTGAANTTCTAACCAACAAAATGTATCTGGAAAGACTGTGCGCTTATTTTCTACTGAAATAGAAAACGGAGGATTTTTTTTCTACTAGCTGAAATTAAGGTCAACATTGCAGCAGCCTGAAATTGGAAATTGTGTTTGCCTGTCAAGTAGGCAAAGCAAAAGTTCAATGCAAAGGTCTAGATTTTCTGTTCAAATATGTCTTGCCGGTGGTGGGTATTTCAGCATCCTGCATGAAAACCAGGGGAAGAAAAACAATGGAAACAGGGAGCATTCTCTGGAAAACAGACGTGGACCATCCTATAGCGTTTCCATCATGGGAATAATAATGAGCCATCAGAGCTTAATTAGTCTTTGAAGCATCAACGACTCTGTGCATACCTTAGTTTCATCCTTCACTTTATAAAAGATCCTATGGAGCAGTTAGAAGAAAGTTCAATACAAAGGTAGCTGTTTTTTTCATATATACCAGCTAATGGCTTTGGACAGCTTTCAAAGCTGTCTGCAGATTATATATGCGTTATTGTTGCTTGGTGTTCAGCAAGTGCCAGAAAGGATCCTGATATAAGAAAGGGTTGTAAGATACCTACCAAGTGGAGATGTTACAAACACTAAGCATTTCCAATTACCAAGATAGTAGTGCTTAACAGATAGCAAATCATTTCCTACTGGTTGTCATCCCTAGGCTTTCCACAGGAGTTAAAGCCATGGAATTACCTCAGCTTTTCCAAAGCAAAGAGGACAAACTACAATTAAGCATGCCTCCTCTGCCACAGCATCACAGTCTATCTTCAGTGCTGATGGAAATTGGAGGAATGTATTGCCGTCAAAGAATAGTGACTGCATCTACATTTCCAATCATCTTATTCAGTCTTCATGGATACTTTTTTACAGGGAAATGACATTTTTGGCCTTTCCTACCAAATTATGGGGACAAAGGATTCTGTGCCTCTGATACTCAAACACTGAACGTGACCAAGAGCAACAATTGCTCTACATTCTTCTGATCAATTCAGTTAAATATCAAGTCCTTGGTCCAGTGCAAGAGGACATCTTGTGGTGACCAGGGGAAAGATGTAGCAGAACTCAAGTCCTTTGGCAATGTGATCGGAAAGTTAATTGGCCTTGGAGAATTCAAAAATTGTGCTCCTCTGGGAAGTATCCAAGGATGGAACACTTGGATGTGCAAAAGATAATACATTGAAGTATCACTGTAGGTGCAACATAGGCAGGTGCTTCAACCTCTACCTGAAGCCTCTGCTCTGCTGCTGTTTCTCCCCTTGACTCAAATAACTGAGAAAGGAATTCCAGTTGATTGCAAGATTTAGGTGTGGTGGGCACACGTTCAGTCTTGCCTTTAAGCAAGTGCTCTAATATGCTTTCTTCTTTGAAACTTATTTCACAGCTGATAATCTGCCTTGGACAACATTTCTTATTTTCTTTGTTTCTTGCTTGAAAAGCATCTGCTTTTCTCTGAAATATGACCCCTGCCCTTCTCTGGGCTAGGAGCCTCTTGGATAGTATTTGCGTTGATCCCGAACTCTGAAGGGTACTCCTGTGACAGGCAGCCTCATAGGAAGGATGCACATAATGTTTAAATGATGCCTAGCAGTTGCTATGGTGACCTCAGTCCACTGACAGTTTCATAGCCTGTGATAAGGAAGAGGAAGAAAAGAAGAAAGTCATAATCTCCTTTACACGTTATTGATCATATCTGTACATCAGTCCTGCCTCAGCCATCCCTGTGTACAACAGCCTTTATGTTCCATGTATGTGACCTTGTTGGCCTTCTCCCATGACCTCCAGATGTAATTCACTGGGTCTTCTTGGCTCTATGTCACAAAACCATATGCCCTGAAATATGTATGGGGTGCAGGACATGAGGGTTTGATACCAGCTCCATCACTGTCTTTACTGCAATGTTTTGCACTAGCCACTGGTTAACAAAGATGCAGAAGGTTGCTACCCTCAATTTTCCTGTCTCAGTTTTCCTGTTTGCTGAACACAGTGAACAATGCCACTTAATTCTGCACTGTCTCAGCATAAGCACTATGTTCTCGAACTCCTTTGACCAGGAAAATGGAAATATGCAGAAAATACCAAGTGACCTAATGACTTTCAATCTGTAGTTTAGAGTATTTTCTATGGGGCATGAGGCTAAAGAGACCACAAGCCCCACAAACAGTGGAGGGAAGTGCTTAGCATAGGGAAAGGTGTGGGATCCTGTAAGTCCACTCACCCCGAAATCTTGACTGGCTGCCACTTTCCACAGATCCTGCTAATGAGATTGTAAAGTCCTAGCAGCTGAATCTGGATCAGTTTTTCCCCACAAAATAAGGATGGTTGGATAGTGTGTGTGCATGTGTGATTGTGTCTGCCCACATAGAGGAGTAGGCAGAGGGCACCAGACACAACGGGTGGCATGCGCAAGACATAACAGTGAGGGTTGCTCAGAAAGTCCCAGAAAGCTGCTAAGTAGACTGCTGTTCCCAACTGCGGCATTGCCAGCCGGCTGAACAGATTGCTGGTGCATGGGAGTAGCATGCAGCAATGGGGAAGGGAGCGAAAAGGCACTGTGTGGTGGATGCTCCAGAGTCGCCCATGAGAGCAGGTTAATTTATTTCGTGTTTATAAATTCAATGTTAAGCTTCTAATCAATGCTGTAGAAGACAGGGGAAAAATGGATTCCTACCTAACCAGCTGATCATTCACATAGCTGGACAGCACAATAACAAGTGATTTTAGGATATGTTTTCCATAGCCTATCCTTCCAACAAATAGTGCTGAGGTGGGAACAATAAAAATAAGGTAAAATTGTGGGCAAGCCATTTTAGGACAGAATAGTTTTGAAGCCTTTCATTCCCCTCCTTACACTAATAATGGGCAAATGCTGGAACAAAAGGGTTAAATGCAAGCTGTGCTCGGATAAACAAATCTATGGGAGATAAAGCAGTTGCCATGCCAGCTGACACCGAAAGCAGCCAGCACGAAGTTGGCACATAGGAGACAATCTAAAAGGCTGCACAGAGCGCCGAGGCTCATCATATGCAGGCTGTTTCTTGCTTTTAGCTTTGCCAGTCCTGTTCACTTTAAAGCAGAAGCAACAATTGCTTGCATTAAATTTCTCATATATTGGAGGATCATGAGGAGGTATTTGTTCTTTCTAGGGCTCAGCAAATAAAAATCATATGTGCTACATATGCAAGAAATGGGCGTGAAAGAACTGAGTCTCTGCTACTAGCTCTATGTATATCCCTTGCGAGTCCTTTGAATTTTTTTCTTTTTTTTTTTTCTTTTCCACTTCTTCATGTAGAAAATAGAAATTAGCAATATTTTCTGTCTGATTTCTCTGTTTGGTCTTTAGAACTGACAATTCATCATTCTGGTAGATCTTCTCAAGGTCCTCTAAGTAGTACTGCAAATAACATCTAATTAATAATGACAGTTAAAGTACTAATGGAAGATTTGGCTTACTTCTCAAAGAATGACACTTTCCTATCCAAGCTGGTCAAATAGTGAATAACACTATCTGTCAATACACTGGACAAACCATCCGTTGTCAACATTAGCTTCCTCAGGAGTTTATTGACTAATGCAGACAGTTATTGATTTAAAAATTGTGTTCTAAGATATTGTTTAATAGCTGCTGTTGGCTCCATCTTTCTGTAGTGCTGGGCTGTGCTGTTATTTAACTGTGTGTGAGAAGCACAGGCATTGATGTAAATCATGAATATAACCCTTAAGTTAGAATACTGAAAAATAGGTTTCCAGTCAAAATACAGATGAAAACGGTGTTTTATTTATTCTCCAATTCGGGGAGAGTAATGTAATTCATCCAGCCTGTTTTACAGTCACCTCAGTAGGCTTCCTCTGCTTCATCGCTTAGGCCTAATGTGCCAGTTTCTCATTGTCTGTCTCCCAAGAGTAAAGCAACAAGAGAGCTCATGTGAAAGTCCATGCAGTGAGGTGCCTTGCAGTTTTCCCCATTGCACTGCTGACACCAGAGCAAATTTGCTGAGTACCCTCTAGAGTCAGAAAGGAAAAAGAAAAAAAAAAAAAAAGAAAAAAAAACACACAAAAATAGAGTTTCCAGGTAGCATCGAAAAATGAAAGGAGCTGCTCTACCTCTATATAGACTTCATACAACCCCAGACTACCCGGCTGAAGTGCAAGTTAATGTCATGTCCCCATATATGCAGACATTTTAAATGTTAGGCACAGAAATAATCCAAAGAACTCCATTACTCTCAGACCTGTGAGTAACCATACCCATTGGCACAGTTATTTGTCACGTAAACAGACATATTCTGGTGCTGGATACCTACATGTACAGTGTCAGAGAGAAAGACAGCAGCAGCACACAGGAATTTAAAGCCCCATGGTGGCTGTATATTCCCTCACTATGTGGTTTTATGCACACACACACACACACACACACAAGCACATATAATTTTATATGTGTATATGTTATCTCAACACTGATTAGGTAGACTTTGACTTTTCGTTGTAATTCAGGCTGTAATGTTTAGTGTAAATCTAATTGACTTTCCAGTGGCTTAACTTATTAGTGAGAATTGGTTTGATGGATCAAGCCTAAAAGTCTGTATACTAAAAGGTTTTACTGGAACGTTCTTCAGTACGTTAGGAAGGACTCAGCTGTAGACAAATATGTTAATAAAAGGCAAGCTTGCTCCTACAGCAATCAGAAAATGAACACTGTTGAAAATGTGAATCCCTTCATAATGTCCAAACACAACTAAAGTGCAATAACAATCTGGCTATACAAAAATGATTAATATAAAAAGCCTCTTCATTTCACAAAGCTACATTAAGATAATGTTCTGTTAATATTGATGTCATGAAATTCAAAATGAACTAAAATCAGATATTTTAACATCACTGTAACCAAATACTGCCTATATTAAGAGAGAAATAATGGCAGATTTTATTTCCTCCTCTTTAGATTACAGGAAAAAAAAAAACCTACGTTTAAAACATTTAAATTTCAAAAGGTTTTGTTTGTTTGTTTGTTTGTTTGTTTTTTGAGCAATCGGTGTAACATGACAAGATGCCAGGAATACCAGACCTCAATCTATTTAATAGTGCCTTGGTCTTCCTCTAGCAAGAATTCTGTAAGGTTTGTAATATCACATTTTAGATTTGAAGCCACACAACTGGTGTGGCTTCACACAACTGGTCTACAACTGGTAACTAAAACCAGAATTTTGTGAGTCAAAGAGCTCTGTGGAGTGTTTTGCAGCTTTTTCTCACCCTTATTCTATAGACTAATGTAGGATACAAACTTTTAAATGAGGTGACCTCCTATAATTCCTTTATGAGCTATGGAGTTGGGTGGCCTTAGGGGATGGACATTATAAGACAGTGATCCAGGAACACTGGCTTGCTCTTTGATCCTTTGTCCAATAAAACCACAGGCAAAAATTCACACAGGATATCCTAAAGCTGGTAATCTGAATTCAGATTTTAGCAACATAGGCATCTATACCTGGGCTGATCACTGTTAATAAACCTGTTTTTTAATAGGCTCAGGAGGGACACAGGTCTGTCCAAAATATTCTGCAGAGGCATCCCAGTTACTCTGCCAAGAATCTGGAGCAGAGCCATAGCGCTTCTGCAACATCTGGTACTTCAGTCTGATGCAGCAGGTTGAATGATCTTTGCTGGAAAATGTTTGCTCAGAACACTGGTGACTTTTCTTCAGTATTCATAGACCTGCCTTGTATTTGAAAACATCCAAGAAATCTCGTATGTGGAATCTGGAAAGTGGCTGGAGTTGGGCACAGAAGCCGAGATCAAGGGTGTTCTCATCATGGCATTCAGCATTAACCCTTCAGAGAAACTAGCGGGTTGAATGTGTAGGTTTGTTGAAGGTTGAAGTTGAATACATCCATTCAAAGACACAGTATAGCTTGCAAAGGAGGATGCCAAAAAAGAGTGAAGGGGCAACAGTTTCAGCTTAGTTTTCTAGACTCCCACCATTACCTTCACGCTAAATACTTTTATTTCCAGCTTAGAAGATCTAAAAGTACATTTGGTTTATTTTAAAGGAGAGAGAGAGATCAATGAATTTAAAATTATTACATGTTAAGGGTTCTGAAAAAGTATAAAATACTAAATAAATTTTAGGCTGTACTGAAAAGATCCCCTTTCCTATTTTGTTTCCTTAGATGCTGTCTTTCTCCTTTCCCCATAGGATCAATCTCTGTGTAGAATTTAACTTTTTAATAAAAAAGCCTCTAGTTAAGAGATGACTGCATGTTCAAGGTTAAAGAACAACTTGAAGCACCGCACTTATTCCAAGGGTTACAGAACTAAGCTAATTTATACATTTAACCTGATGTGGCAGTCAATGAAACATTGGCAAGGCTTTTCCTCTGGTCCTATTTGATCAGTGGGCCGGTGGCAGAGCTACTGCAGATAACTTGGGGTCCTCCGTGTCTCACCGCATGTGAGGCAGCAGTACCACGCAGCGGCTTAAGGAAGCTCCTCTGTATGCATCCTCCAGCATCCATCCCCAGCCAAAATCCGCTGAGGATTTGGGAANTAATAATAATAATAATAATAATAATCCCTCCTTTCTCATATCCTTCCTTTTTTTTGTTTCATGAAACTTCATGATAAAGAGAGATTTAACAGTACAATGCAATGTACCATCTTCTGAAAACCACTTTTCAGCTATAAACATACATTACTTACTTGGAAAAAAAAAAAAAAAANNNAAAAAAAAAAAAAAAAACCTCTCACAGTTCTTCCCTGGGCTCTGCTACATCCATCCCTCTTATGGGAAGCAAATTATTATGAAGATCAAATTAATTATTTTTATTCTTCTAATTTCAGGCTGGGAAGTAGACAACTTGGGGCAAACTCATGCAGGTAAGGACCAGCTGTGCTGACTACCTCCTACAGAGCTCTGTTTTCAAAAATTGTCTGTAAAGCACATGACAATCTCAGACTACTGAGAAGTTATTTTGTGTACCAATTATTATGACGATGAGTACATGTAGCTCCCTGTAACACTCAGATAAAAGATGAAAACAAAAATATGATATGTTTCTAGAATTCACTGTGATCTAACCTGGAAACAAAATTAAATTGTCTTAAAGTCAATTAATTGTTGTTTCTTGCCATTGATGGATGGAAGTCATATTTCATGAATTTTGTGAAAGCTGTCTATACTTAAATATCTATAGATTTCTACAGATTTCTAAAGATTTTGAAAGACACAATGCTTAGCTTTTTTATTTTTAAAATAAAAATGGTCCCAGTTTAATAGTATATATTTTTTAGCTGAGTGCTCACTGTTTACAGTAGCAATTTTTTAATTTTATTGCTTCGACCTTGATTTAAAATTACAAGTAAAACTATGTTTACTTCCTGAAAAGACAGAATCAAGAATTTATTGCCTTTGGGCCTGATCCAAACAAATAAAAATCAATTTGATTCTATTCACTGACTTCTACCAAGACCAGTTTTGGTCCTAATAGAAAATGCAATCAAAACAATTTTGTACCAAATTTCCACTTTTATAGGTGATTATGACCTACTGGAAAGCACAGCCCAGTCTCCCCTAGGTAAGAAACAGAACTATGGAACGTTTCTCTTTTTTATTTTAACTCTTTTAAAAAGGAAGCTCCAAGCATTTTCTCCTGCCACATAGGTATTATTTTCTAATCAGTTCTAATTATGGTGACACATTTTCTGGTGCCTAAATTTTAACAGTGTTATGAAATTTTATTCATCGACTCCTGAGTCTTGAGATCTAGCAAGCAAATTGTTATAAATTATATCTACCTGCTTAACAGTAATTACTAAACAGCATAGAGGAAACTCAACACCATGATTCAGTGCTTATTTTCCATGGAAAACTGGGGATGAATGTGAAGGAACAATTTACCAAAATTTGCCAAGTAATGCAATGTTCTTAAATGAATGCCGTAATTAAATCGATATATTCTACTCAATGGATAGCAAACAGATTCTCTAAAAATAAGGTCACTGCTAGTGTTATGAGCTACTTGACTAAATTGCTCTAAGAATGTGAAGCAGCATAGCCTCAGCAAAACAAACAAACAAAGAAAAAGTTGACATTTCCATCAATTCTCATCATAGTACAGCTCAAACTCTAAAAAATATTATAGTTCAATAAATGAAAACTCTTCTTTTGTGCTCGAGAGGAATAAGTGCAGGCAGCAGCCCAGCTCTAATTTTTTCAGCCAGGTCACTGAGCTCTGGCAAAAGTAATGGTGCTTAAAAAGAGCAATGAGAGGGCCATCCCACCTGAGGCACACTCAGTAACAATGACAGTGTCAAGAGATACTTTCATCTTCCACATCCAGCTCTTGCTTCCCAATGCAGTTTTAAGCCTTTTAACTGTGCCAGTAAAAGCCATTTAGGAGCGAGTCCTTAAATGAGATTAGCCAGACAGGGTAAAATGAGAAAAATAGAAAGAGATTTTCTCTGAGCCAGTTTTG
>VXAL01010878.1:337974-467568 GCA_013399475.1 Chauna torquata | reverse complement strand
AAAAAAAAAGAAAAAGACCTCCACACCTTCCTCTCCCCACTACCTGGACACCAACTGCAGGTTTTCCTTCACGCTGTGAGGAAGACCACGCAGTGAAGACTATGGAGCGAACGCTTCCCTGCCTGGCCTGCGGTGGTCATTGCACACTGGGCAGCTCCGATGCCCGCAGCAGACACGGGGAGGATGCCAAGAAGAATCAAACAACAGCAAAATGCCTTAATAAATGCAAACAAGCGCAGGAGCGCTGCCTGTCTCTCCTGCACCAGCTCTGCCCTGTGGATGGATGCGGCCCCGCTTGCTTGGGGTTTGATTTTTACTGCCCATTTCCTTGGAGAAAAGCATGGTGAGCGCACGACTGTGCACACATTTACGCACACTCCCCGCGCACGGATGTATGCTAATGACTTTTTATTGACCATGTGCATTGTGGTTCTCACCTGGTGCCTAAATCCCAGCGGATGCGTAACAGAAAAGATGGAAGGAAGAGAATCCCGGCTGGGATGCTGGGAGGGCGACCTCCTCCTGCGAAGCTCCCCCAGCAGTTAACTTATTGCCAGGGGCGCAACCTGCGCAGCATTAACCTGTCCCGGTCTGTTTGACAGCACATCCTTTCCAGGAGCTTATGGTAAAGTACTTTATCCACCGCGAGACAAAACAGTGTCACCGGCCAACATTTCACAAAGGGTTTCTTTGCAAAACAGGAAGGGGAGAGGCTTGCTCCTGCTGGAGGAGTCCTCCTGCCCCGGCTGCCTGCTGAAGCAGCCCCAGACTTGCGAGGCTGCTGCCTTTTCAGCTGCCTGCAGCTGGACCTGCGGCGGGAGGAGAGTTGTTTCTGCTGCAATTTTGTACTCAGCTTGAGACCAGTAGGATTCATCTTTCTGTTTGTTTCATTATCAGTGCTGATTAAAAAAAAAAAAAGGATGCCTTTTTTTTTTCCTTTTTTTTTTTTTTTAAAGGCCAGTAAATTAGAAAGGTCACGTGCAGGGTGCCAGAGGATTTTCTGGCTCTGCATGTGGCTGTGCCAGACAGGGCTTGGTGCACCAGCACCACGGCCGCGCACCTTGCTGCATGGGACAGAGCCCAGGTGACTCCTGCCATTGCCAGTGGCCAAGACCAGCTCCTGAAGGTTTTCTTTCCCATTTTGTCACCACCACCCCAAATGTCCTGCTGCCAGAGGATGGCCACCTTACACCCCTTCCCTGGCCTGGATCACCATGGGACCTTGAAGTCCCTCTCCCTGCTCTGTTTGTTCCGCCTCTCCCAAACCTTTGTTTCACGGGATTTGGCTCATCACTGCCAGAACCACTTGTGCGTCAGAAACCCCAGCTACCAGCCTCGGTGGCACGAAGCCACAGGGAATGGCACCGGGCACCGCGCACGGCATCCCTCACCACGGCAGCATCTTCCCGTCCAGTGATGCTCCCCGGGTACCGGGGCGATGGGGACACTTCTGGGAGGAGCTGGCAGTGCCAGCTGCTGCATTTACACAAATCTGCTGTTCTCATTTTGGGGAAAGAGATTGAAGCCACGGCACGGCCTGAGTAGAAGTCACAAAGAGGTGTGTGAGCCACCTGGCAGGGTGCAGCGCAAAGATTTGCAAGCCACGACCTGCGCTGCTGCTTGCAGCACGTTTCCTCAAAATGTAGAGCAGCCAGAGCGCTGCCGGGAGATGAGAGAGATGGAAAGAGATAAGGGGCGAGGTGGAGGCGAGGCAGGGCGGCAGCAGGGTCGCGCCTCGCCGGGTAGCGACGCGCACTCGCTCTGCGGTTTGCGCACTCGGGCGCTCGCTCGCGCACCTCCCCGAGTCCAGCGTGCCGAGACCCTTCTCTGTTTTGTCATGTCTAACAAAGGAGGAGCCGGCGTGCAGGACAACCCCTGCTCGCCCGTGGGGATGCTGTTGGTGTTTTCAGCTCTTACAGATGAGAAACAGTTCAGGACTTCTGCTCAAACCACTTCAGAGCAGAGGCAGGGAGATGAAACGCAGCCACGCCAGAGCGAGCAAGAGGAAACCGAGGACGCACGCTGAAAGCAAAGGCAAGGCGGCTCCCCGCCACGGGGTAGGTGGCAGCTCCTGAAACGTCCCAAAGCAACAGCTCTGGCTGCCAGAAGAGGGTCCAGGCACTGAATGTGCCAAGCACATTTTGGACCCTGAGTCATAACCTGAATGAACACGCTCGGGATGCAAGCGTGCATGGCCGGACCACCAAAGCATCCCTGCAGAGCCGCGCGCTTTGCATCCAACAACCCCCAGTTTCCCGGTGCACCCATCCCTGCCTTCCACACTCCGCACCCCAATGCTCAGCGTGCCAGCCGCCGCGCCGCCGCCCCGAAACGCGCATCCCGGTGCCTCACCGACAGCGAGGGGTTGCCCTCGTCTTCCACGGTCACCAGCAGGCGGTAGGAGCTCTGCCGCTCGCGGTCCGGCGGGGAGGGCCGGGTGGCGATCTCGCCGGTGACGCGGTCCATGCGGAAGGTCAGGTCCTCGTTCCCGCGGGTGATGTAGTAGGACAGGACGCTGTTGAGGCCGGCGTCCCGGTCGGTGGCACGCACCTGGGCCACCGCTGTGCCCCCGCCGACGTTCTGCAGGGGCAACACGGGGCGGATGCACGCGTAACTCGTCACAGCACAATATAACGCCTAGGATATGTAATTCACAATGTTCGCAACATCATTCTAATATCAAGCGGGATTTTCCAGGCACTGCGCTGCTTTAGGCTGCAAACTCCATCCCGACACCCTGCAAAGCAGGGGGCTGCTCCCCTTGGCCAGCATGTTGCGATGAAGCAGCTTGGTTTCCTGCCACGGACAGCTGTGTAGTAGGCACTATCTAGGCTGGCGCATCCTTAAAGAGCGTAAAAACCAAGGGTGGAGGCTGTATAATGCACTCAGGGCTCAGCCAATTATTTTTGGATGATCCCACTAAGGGGCAAATCAAAAGAGAATTTCTGTTCTTCAGCCAGCTTCTACCATGTATTAAAGAGATAAGGAAATCCTAACAGGGCAGTAACTTTAATGCAAAGCTATTCATCAAGAGCAGCACTCCCATGCATCCAAGTGTCACTGGCTATTATTTATGTTTCATTTTTCACCCTCAAATGGAGAACCCCCAGCCCAGGAATTAAACCGGCAGGAAATAAGTTGTCTTTTCTCACGCTTGATTGTGTTTTATTGCTTAATTATCCAGGTCCCTCAGAGCTGCTTCGCTTCCCGGGCGCTCACCTCGCTCACGCTCACGTTGTAGCCAAAGGGGCTGTCGATGACGGGCGGGTTGTCGTTGACATCAAGGACGGTCACCTGCAGGGTGTGCTCCTTCCTCCGCGGGGGCACGCCGCCGTCAGAGGCTTGGATCTGTGGTTGGAGGGGGGGGACACAATTTTTCCCCAAAATGCCATTTGTAAGCTCAAAGGCTCCACATGAGGCGGGCGGAAACTGGCGGGGGCTCGGCTCACCCGTAAGGTGTAGTGGTCCAGCAGCTCCCGGTCCAGCGGCCGAGCCACGAGCACCTCGCCGTAGGTGTTGTTGGTGGTGCGGATCTCGAACGCCCGCCCAACGTTCCCCGCTGCCAGCGAGAAAGTCACCTGGAAGCGTCCCGGGGAGAGAGGAACGGGGCAGGCAATGTGATGCTGGGAGGAGGGGAAGGAGACCCTACAATAATAAACCCAGCAATGCCCTGGGATGTCTCAGGGCATCTTAGAAGGTCCAGCGTGGGTGGGTTTCGGGGGTGTGCAGCCACCCCAAAGCAAACACCCCTGGCCTCACCCACAGCCCTCACGCAACGTTTGGCACTGACGGTGGCACCGAGCACGCGTCCTCCCCTCCCGCGGGGACACGGAGGAGGGGAAGGGGCTGGGAAGGCGCCGGAGGAGGAGGCACCACCCCACCTGCCCATTGCTGCCCGCGTCGGGGTCGCGGGCCAGGACCACGGCCACCCGCCTGCCGACCGCGCTGTCCTCCGCCACGCTGACGGCCGAGTCGGAGGTGATGTCGAACTGCGGGCTGTTGTCGTTCTCATCCAGGACCGTGACGGTCACCTGCGGGTGCGGCGGGGATGAGGCAGGCTGTGGGCAGGACCCGCCGAGATCCCCGGCAAACCCTCGGCCACTGCACCTCCATCCCCCCAAAAGTGCGGGCGGCGTGAGCAGGGACTGTCCCACACGGGAATGGGTATTTGAACCCAGGAGCTGAAGGCACATCCCTGTCTGCTGAGGAGGAGGAGGGAGGAATAGGAGTGCTCAGAGGCAGCAGAAAGAGAGCAAGCTCTGGAGCGCTGGGTTTTGCATCCCGGAGGTGACAAGGGAGCGGGCTACCTCGGCCACAATTAGCCGGAGGAAATGCTCTCATCGCCTTGGCAATTAAAGACCCGCAGCGCTGCACAGCAATGGGAGAGGAAGAGCCCCTCCGTTCCCGGGGCTCTATTTACGGGTGCCCCCGGCCCCCAGGTGCGGCGGGGCTGAATGCCACGACATCCCGGAGGAAGCCCGGGGGCGAGCCGGTGCAGTTATTGTTGCCGCCGAATGAAAAAACAGAAAGCAGGGAGCGGGGAGAGCCCGCGGCTGGAGGGGATCCCGCGGCTGCTGCCTCTGCGGGAGGTGCCACCCCGCAGCTCGACGGCTGGGACTCATCCTGCCCCCAGAGGCGATGCCAGCGCGACGGGCGTGCTTACCTTCTGTCGGAGGGGAACAGAGAAAACAAACAAAGAAAAAAAGCAAGAGTTAGCGGGGGTGAGGAGCCGTGGGCGCACACGCGCGCTCCAGCCCCCCATGGCAGGGCACCCGCGTGGTTTGGAGGCTGCACCGCGGGCACGTCCCCTCGGGTTTTTAGCTGACTTGTGGGTTTGCTCCTCGATCGGGGCGCACGGCAGCGAGGCCACCAGCGCCCACGAGGGGGGACCGGCAGCCTTGGCCGCCTCGCCGCCCCTTTCCTCCAGCACCACCTTCAGAGGCAGCAGATGTCCCGAGAGACGAGGTCTCGAAACACCGAGCAAGCCTCCGACTTTGAAACCCCCCCGGGACCCAGCTGGCCCGAACCGGCGCGTTTTCGTCCGTGCCCGCCTGCGCCCTGTGTGCCGCCCGCCGCAGCGGGGAGATGCAAATCACCCCTGCTCGGCTGCCTTCAGAATTGCCAGATATAACGCTGCCCTTCAACACAAACCGCTGTGAAGTATTTCAAGGCCCCCCGCGTTTACCTGCCTCAGGACCGGTTTAGTTTGGTGAGCGATCTGCAAACTCTACTGCATTTTTTTTGTTTGTTTTTTTTTTTTTTTTTTTTTGTGTGTGTGTGTTCTGAGAAATCTGACCCTGTGACACACAGAAGCTAAAACGCGGCGGTCTGTGCTTATGCAAATGCAGGGTTTCCCCCAAATCGGGGTTTCCAGACCCCGGCGTTTGCCTGCTCAGGTTGGAAAAGCGCAGGGCGCAGGAGTAGGGTCTGCCAGACCCAGCAGAGTTTGTACGAATGGGCAAGGGAGGGCACCAACGTGACTACAGCGTCGTGCAAAGCCTGCGTGATGGCTGGGCGGAAGGGAGGGGAGAAGAAGCCACTCACCACCGTGGAGTCAACCTTTGGCCCCCCGTCATCGGCCACCACCGTCAAGGTGTAGAAGTCCCCCTTCTCCCGATCCACCTGGCCTTTGACCGTGATCACGCCCTGCCAAGGGCGAAGAGCCACGTCCACCACCGGCCCCAGCGCCCGTGGTGGACAACCCGGCCAAGAAGGACCACCCTGTGGCCACTCACGGTGATGCCATTGATTTTGAAGAGGGAGAGAGCCTGGGCGTTGGTGTTGGGGTCGAACTTATAGGTGATCTGGTTGAGGTTGTCGATGGAGCGGGCCTGGACCCGGAGCACCTCGGAGCCCAGGGGGATGTTCTCCATGATGACGGCCTCGTAGCTGCTGTTGGAGAACTGCACGGCCTCGTCCAGCTCATTCAGCAGGCTGACGTACACGCTGCAGAAGCCCTGGTTGTTGGGGGGGGCCTGGTCCGTGGCGGAGACGTTCATCAGGTAGCTGGTTTTGGTCTCATAGTCCAGGTAATCGATGGTCGTGATGAGGCCCGTGCTCTCATCGATCTCAAACTTCCCTTCGGCGCCCGACAGGATTTTGTAGCTCACCAGACCGCCGTTCCCTGGGGCAGGAGCAGGGCCACGGCATCGCTTGGACCAAGCGTCCCAAGGAGGCAGGACCACCTTCACCGAGCCCACCTCATAGGGGTTTCAGCCCAGCCAGGACCCACGCCGTGGCCGATCTTGCCCTCCCTGGCTCCCTACCTGTGTCTCGGTCCGTGGCCCGCACCACCGCCACCGAGGTCCCAATGCCGGCAGTCTCCCGCAGCCCCAGGCGGTTGTACTGCCGCTGGGTGAACACCGGCACCTCGTCGTTGACGTCCTCCACGTACACGATCACCTGCGGAACCCCCCGAGAAAGCACGGGTGAGGGGACTCGGCTGATGGGAACAGCTGCTCTCTGCCGTTTCAATGGCCCGAACCCCCCAATTTTTGCAGATGAATGCAAAGATGGGTCGTGAATTGAGACGAGCACCAAACCGCAACGCACGAATCACCGCGTCCCCTTCTCCCTGCGTGTGAACCCATCCCCTGCAGTTCCAGGAGGACAAATTCCACAAGCCTTGGTGGCTTGAAGCAGCTGGAGCTGGTGGTCCCCACGGTGCGGAGGGATTTGTCCTTCTCCAGCCGGAGGAAGGCACAGCTCAATGCTAACCCCTCTCCGGGATCCCCTGCCCCAAACCCTGCCACTGGAGACCCTGCAATGCTGGAGCACTGACGGCTCCGTGGGAAATGTCGTGCAAATTTCACAGCCGTCAGGCCAAGTTGCGTTTTCTCGCTTTTCCCCAGGGACAGCCTTTCTCCTCCTGCTTTCCTACTGGTGCTGTGGGCACGTGGCACTCAGCCAGAGCCCACCACCAGCTCGGCGGGTCTCAAAATAAATATGATGCGACCGGAGGGATGGGATGGTGGATGAAGGTTCATGGGAACCCCTCCTGAAGGAAGGAAGTTGCAGTTTCACTGCTGAGGATTATTACATTTAGGTCCTCTCTTATTTAAATAGATGCTTGGCTGTGTGGTTTCCAGCAAGCTGAGGCACTCAGCAGCCTGAGAGCACCCAAATGTCACAGGAAAAAAAAAAGAAAAAAAAAGAAAAAAGAAAAAACAAAACAAAACAAAACCCTCTTCTCCACCCACGGAGACTTTCCGTCAGCATTTCCATGCCAGGTCTCTCAAGCTTCCTGCACGCCTGCCTCCGCTCAGCGAGGGCTGGAAATTACTGCCATCTGATGCAGCATCCCTAAGGGCTGCCGTTAGCATCTCCACCGCCCGGCTCCACCACCCCGGCCCAACCCCATCCGGCCCCGGGGCCGCGAGGTCCGTACCCGCACGGAGCTCCTCATGGGGCCCTGCTCCGTGTTGTAGGCTTCCACCTCCAGCACGTGGGAGGAGTTCTGCTCCCTGTCCAGGGGCCGCAAGCCGCGCATCACCAGCCCGCTGCTGGGGTTGATCCGAAAGTTGTTGTGCTCGTTCCCTGCGGGGGTTAGGAAGTGAGACCGGTGGTGCCCAGCTTGCAGGTGGTGACACCGGGTTACGGCTCTGCGGGGACAACCCCTGCCGCCCCGCCTGCGCCTTCTGCACCATGGAGGCGAAGCCGGGAGCATCCCGCCTGAGCCTGCGTGCGGCCGGACTTACCCTTGACGATCCTGTACCACACTCTCCCGTTCATGCCCTCATCTGCATCCGTGGCTTTCACCTTCGCAAGGAAAGAAAAGCAGGCGGTGAAGCTCGCAGAGAGCGGCAGATGCTCCCACCCTGCCCAGGGGTGCCCTGCTCTTCACCCCAGCCTGTCGACTGCAAAGCGAAGACGTTACCCTGCCCTCAGCACCTCCTCTCGGCTGGCCCGGGAGCACACACTTGGGTCTACCTGCTGCGAGAGCTGCTTGCACGTACCCCTCCTCGCAACACCACTGTAAGGCATTGCAAAGTCACCGCGGGTGGCGTGGACACTCGTCCGAGTCACTGCCGGAGCCCGAGCTGAGGACGGGAGCAGCCCTCAGCTGGGCTGCGCTGCGCGGTCCACACGCGGACAGGATAAGCATGCGAAAGCACACAGCTGCCAGCTGTGGGCCGAATTACAAGAAGTTCCCGGGGAATCTCAGCACGACGGTCCCCTCTGCTGTCCCCACGCAACACTGCAGAGCTTTGCCCAAGGACACCGCTTCCCGAAAAGCATCCCAGCCACCGCCGCGGTGGCTGCTGCTTGCAGGCCACCCGGGCGAGGATGCTCGGACTGTGGGCACACCAGCTCCCATCCGAAGAAAGGCTATCGAGCCAGCCAAAGCAGTGTGCTGGGGCGGCAGGATTCCTAAATTCCTAGGGGAATTTAGGAAAGGGAGAGCAAGCTTTGCAGCGTTTTGTGCCATCCTCTGCCCTGCTGTGCGTGGGAAAATGCATTTCGGAAAAGGACGCTGTGCAGGGATGCAGGCAGCTGCGTGGGCAGTGTTTGCAAAATGCTTTGGCAGCTGGTCCATCACCTCACTGAAAAAACGTATTTTAGTGATGACAGACACGGTACTTATTGTTATTTTTCAGGCTTTACCAGGCAGCTTGCTGCGTCCGGCACTGAGCTCCTACCCCTCGTCCCTGCAAGCTGAGCGGTGTGTGGGGAGAGGATGGACGGGAAGCAAGAGAGCAGCAGGGCACGGGTGGAAAATCCTGTCCTCTCAGGGAAACCATCAGCGTCATCCCTCCTGACGGGTTTCCAGGGGCACGGCCAGTTTGCTCTAACAGAAAAACCCTACAGCCACCCTCAGCTGAGCAAAAAACCACCCCGAAGAAATTAGCCTCCCCTTCCGTCTCTGAACGAACAGCGTCAGGTCACCAAGCCACCGCACGTGCGGTTAGTGAATGCCGGGATTAAGGCAGAGATGGAGGTGGAGATGGCTGGGGCCGGCGGGTCCCCGGGGGCATGGGCACCGTCACGGCTCCGAATGCTCAAGCCCAGGCGATGCGATCCTCAGCTTCTGGGCTCGGCGGCTCTTGTGTTTTTTTGCTGGACGTGGTTTCCTCTTGCGTTGTGCAGACGGTGAGTGATGCTCGCCTCCTCTGACGCAACATCTCACTTTCCACCCAGCTTGTCTAACCGGGGCGTCTCATACTTTCCAATCAGCAATTAAAAACGTTTCGCTGTTGCCCTCCGAACCCTTTAGTTGAATATTTGACCGGTGAATGCCTGGCTGCTGCCTACACAAACCTGCCTGCCCCGGGGATGACGGCTGCACGAGCAGACCCACAGCCCCTGCGGCCGGATCCTGCCCAAGCACGGATGCTAGGGCTCTGTGCCGAAAACCTGCCTCGATATGTGAGCCGCAGGAGCAGGTAAACACGCCTGTGGCTGCGTGAAAGTGGCCTTTTGAAGCTGGCAGCCACTGCCGCCTAGGAAAGCAAGCACAAAACACTCCTTTCTGCTGGGAGAGGATGCAGCAGCCAGCAGTAGCCCGAAGCACTTACAGAAATCACCAGGAAAAGGGAAAAGTGGTTTAATTCTTGCAGGGAGGTGCCTGCTCTCCTCCTGCCCTGGGATGTTGTGCTTTGATACCACCGGAGTGGCAGAAAGCCTCCTTCCTTCTGCCCCCAGTGATGCCCCCATCCCGTGGGAGCCGGGACGAAGCTGCTGCTTTCCCGGTGCTGGGAGAAGGATTCAAGGCAGCAGGAGCCTTCCCAGGGCTCTGCAAGGAGCCCTCGGTGCAGGTGGGAAGGGATGCAGGAGGCCTGAGTGAATACCCGCATTCATTTGGCGCTCGCTGAGCCATTCAGCCCTGCCCGCGGCTCGCCCAGAAGGGAACAAAAAAAAGCAAAGCAAGAGCCCAAACGCTTTCCTCACTCCATTCCCCCCTCTCAGAGCTCTCCTTGCAAGCACTCTCCTCCCTCCCCCTGGAATCCCAGCTCTCGGCTCCTTCTGGCAGAAAGCAGGGAGGCAGCTGGCCAGGCGGCCTCGCAAACACATGGGTTTTCTCTCACCCCCTAAAGAAATGGGGCAAATTTCTTATTTTTCTCCCAGGAGGCTCCCTGTCCTTGCTGCCTTCTCCCCAGTGCTCGCACCACGCTTTAGCAAAGGAGCACGCAAGCAAGAAAACACCTTGCACCTGGGAACAGACGGCTGATGGGGAGAGAAATCCTCCCCGGGGGAGGCAAAGAAAATCTTCCCCGGGGAAGAGCGAGCCACGTGCCTGCACTATGCTGCTGGCGGCCGGGGTGTCCTCGGGGACGCTGGCTTCGTAGCTGCTCTGCAGGAAGATGGGGCGGTTGTCATTGACGTCCAGGACGGTGACGTAGACGGTGGCGGTCCCGGTGCGACGCTTGCCGGTGGGGCCGTTGTCTGTGCGAGAGAGAAAGCGGCGGTGGGGTTCGGCCACCTCCGTCTCTTCGCACCAGGGGGTGCCCAGCCTTCGGCTGCTCCGCCAGCGTTACCCTGGGTGCCCGCTCCACCGGGAGGTGGGGGGCAGGCCCCGAGGAGAGGCAGCAGGCTTATTAACAGGGATGGTCATTAAGGAGGGGTTGCAGTTTCATAGAGGGGTTTGTGGTGGAGGGGACTGCTGGAGGTGAGGGGTCTGGGAGATGAAGATGGTGCAGCATCCCCGCAGCAGCCCCGTGGCACCTGCAGTGCCGTACCCCCAAGATTTCTGAGCAGGCCACTTATTTCTCTGCTCAAAAGAGACATCCAAGCCTTCTGCAAACAGGCACATCATTATGAAGCTCTGGGGACGATGGCCAAGATGGGTTTGGTGCCAGGTCCTCTGCCCGTGCCAGGTGGCTCGGGATGAATTGGCAACCGCTGAGCCGAAGCCTGGCTGGGCATTTGGGGAGCGATGCTGCGGTGCTGGGGACAGACAGGGAAGGGAAAGCCCTGGGGCTGGACCAGCCAAGGGGTGAAGTGGCTGTCTGCAAAAGCCATGGTGGGACCAGGGCACGTTAATGCGTGTGGGCTGCGAGATGCTCACACCAAGCACGGGCACTTCAAAGGCCTTGCAGGAACAGGGAGAAACCCTCACCGATGGCCTCCAGGATCAGCGCGTACGATGCCACCGACTCCCTGTCCAGGCTCACGACCGTCCTGACCACCCCATCCCTGAAGCCGACGCTGAATTTGCCATCCTGGTTCCCACCTGCAGCAAAGAACAAGAACCGGGATGCCATCGTCACCGGCGCAGCCCCACGGGAGAAAACCACCCGCGATGCGACAGAATCTGGATGCAGCCCCCGGGCACGGGGGGCTACGAGATGCCCTGATATAAACGCACGTCACCAGACGCTGTCCCAGCAGCATTAAGCTGCTGCTCATGCTTTCAGTGGCAGGGGATGCTCGGGGGCAAAGTTTTGCAAATACCAGCCCACGGAGAGCCACAGGCAGTCGGGGAGCTGGAGCGGGGCTGTGCGGCAGGTGGCGATACCGCACAAGTTTTGGGAATGGCAGCGCTGATTTGCGAGCGCCCGGCTCCTTCCCATGCCCAGCAAAGCTCCTCTCGGCACAGCGATGCTGCGGGTGAGACTCAAGCCGTCCCGTGCTCGTAACCATGGCACTGTGTCCCGAAAGCTGTACCTTTCCCAAAAGCTGTACCTGCTCCCCATGTCGAGTGCTGGAGTCTAGAGTGGAAAGCACCCTCGGAAAAGACACCCAAATCCCCCCACAAGCCAGTCTGGCGAAACATTGGGATGAAAAGCTCCCCGTCTGAGTGAGACGGGGGGAGCAGCAGCCGGGGGGCCGTACCTGTGATGAAGTAGCTGAGCTCAGCGTTCAGCCCCTCGTCAGCATCCGTGCAGTTGAGCCGGACCACTTTGAAATCCCGGGCCACGTTCTCGGGCAGCGAGAGGTTGTAGACGGCTGGGAAGAAGGTGGGGCTCTCATCGTTCACATCCAGCACTGCAAGAGGGAGCAGAGCTGAGTGCCCCCAAGGCTGCCCCTCCTTCTGCAGCCGGGCTCCCCAGAACACCTCCCTGCTGCGCCGAGCATCCCAGAGCATCCCCTGAGGAAACGTAGGGCTTAAAGATAACCTCAGCGTTTCAGGACCGGAGGGGACCAGTGCACCCACCTTTAACGGTGAGGGTGCTGGTGGAGCTCTTGGAGGGCGCGCCGGCATCGCTGGCGACCACCCGCAGGTAGTACTCAGCGATCCTCTCCCGGTCCAGCACGGCGGTGGAGGTGACGAGCCCGCTGGTGCTGTTGATGAGGAAGTCCATGCGGGGCATCCCCACCTGCATGCGGTACGTCACCCGCCCGTTGGGGCCCTCATCCAGGTCGATGGCCACCACCTGGTGGGGAGAGGATGGAGGGAAGGGTGAGCATGGGGGACCCCGATCATCTCCCGAGTGACGAAAAGCACCGTATGTAAATCCTGAGCATTTCTCTGTCTCCAGAGATGCCGGGTTGAAATAACGGAGCCCCAAGGTATCCTTATGGGTACCGCGGGGTGCAAGGACAACGCGGGCTCCCCTGGACATCTCCATCCTGCAGCCGTGCAGGCGTAGGGCAGGATGCTGCAACCCCTCCGGCATCCCCTGGCTGCATTGCAGAGACGATGGCAGCGACGGCATCTTCCGGCGGCGGTGGGATGCGCTCACCTGGAAGACGGAGGTGCCGGCGGGAAGCCCCTCGGCGATCTCTGCGGCGAAGGGCAGGTTTTGGAAAGCGGGGTCGTTGTCGTTGAGGTCTAGCAGGTTGACGAACACCGTGGCACTGCTGGTAGCTCGCAGGGGTGGCCGCCCGCCTGCGGGGGAACAGGGCAGGGGCCAAGGTTAAAGCCTCCAGCCCCCAGGATGAACGCACGGTCCCCACGCAGGGAAAACTCCCCGGCAGCAACCGGCGTGGCAGAGCCACGGCTGCCCATGCACAGGGCAGCAGCAGCACAAATCTGTCCTTATCCCTCTCCCTCTGGCAGCTTGGATGGAACGGTGCCTTGCAAACGCAGGAAGGGACAGAGTTAAGGTTAAACGTGCCTCCCTGCTCTTCAAAACCGGCTGGGTAAGCAGAAAAATATCTTAATCTGTTTTGTTTTTTTTTTTTCCCCTAAAAAAGATTCTTTAAGTTACTATTTTCAGAGAAAAATACGTATTATCACTTGATCAGCTCTTTTCCCCCCACCTGCTTAACTGGCTTCCCTAGCTACCGACGGAGCCGGTCTGCATCCACGGAATCTCACCAGCCCCACAAGCTCCGCAGGCTCGGCCCCGGGAGAAACCCCGGTCCTCACAGCAGACCTCAGACGCCCAGAACTAGGTTCCCCTGTGTGCCTTAAACCTGCATTTTCTTGGCGGCGGGCGGCGGTGCTGCCGTCCTCCTCCAGCCTCCAGAAGAAGGGATATTTGCTGCTCATGCCCATGAGGGCGGCTGCCCCAGCGCTGCGGCGTGCCCGGCACTCACGTGCCGGGTCTCAAGGACTACCCAGCTCTATTCCCTGCATCAAGCACTGAAATCCTCACGCGACAACAGGCTTACAGTCGGTGACCGACACCACGATCCTCCGCATCAGCTGGGCCTCCTGCGGGTTGGGGTTCTCGCGGTCCAGCAGGACGCCGGTGGTGCGGATCTTGCCGGTGGTGCCGTTGAGGCTGTAGAACTTGTTGGGGGGGCGGATGCTGTACACCACCGTGCCGTTCTCCCCCAGGTCTGGGTCCACGGCCACCACCTGAAACGGCAACAATTGGAGCCGAGAGATGGGAATTAAAACCGGAGGCTGGTGCAGATCTGGGGGTCCCAAGTGGAGATTTGCCGGTGTCTAATAGCGTGGCTGAGCTGTGTGTTTTCATGACGCTTTGCAGGGATTTTGCATCCTCAGGACTAGTATAGAGTTTCACCGAAATTGCCCTGCAAGCCCAGCAGGTGCTGGCATGGCAAGGGAGACGCGAGCACGCAGCTCTCACCGGCTTTTTGCTTTAAAATAAAGGCAGCTAGAAACAGGTGCCCTTCAGAAAAATAAGATAAAGGGGACAAAGAGGAGTGCCAAGGAGCTGGTGCTGCTGCAAAGGAAATGCTGGAAGTAATTCCCTGGTGGAGCTCCCCTCCACGCCGGACATTTGCTGCTTTACTGTTCTCCCTGGGATGTTTTTAATTACAGGGGATATTTACGTAAAAACAAAAAACCCAGCTTCATTACACTTGTAACTTCCCCGGCTCCTGCTGCTTGTCCCAGCTGAATTTCCATCGTGTGGGTGACAGTAATTATCTTCCCAGCAACTAATTGGGATGTCCATGCAAGACGACCGCAGCCTCCGCAGAAGCTGTCTGCCACCCTTTGGAGGAGCAGCACGGGAAAAGCACGGTGGGACCTGCAGGACCTCCAAAGGGGGGCCGGGGGCTGCAGGCGACCCCACGCAGACCCTGCCAGCTCCTGCCTCACCTGCCAGACCTTTCTTCCCCTCCCCATGGGTTTTCTCTCGCAGCCTTCCCTGTTACACAATTTTGTGGATTCTCCTCACTTTCCCCTCATTTATTTTCCGTTTCGTGCCCGTCATTTTTCTCCCGGTGTGATGGAGTGCAAGCCTCTTGCTCTCCTTCTCTTTTATTTCACCAGCGGGATTTGAAAGGCTGTAAATCAATGTCTTTCAGAGAGGTCCTTGAAGGAGGTCGCAGGCAAGGCTAAGAAAAGGAGAACTTGGCCAAAACCCACACAATTGGGGAAAAAAAAAAAATCCCAGCAGAGGGGAGAAACACATGGGATGGGCAGCGAGGAGGAACCTTTTGAATTGACTTCTGCAAGGCTTGCTGCGGACACGGGGGTGGAAACCTGGCTGCGGGAGGAGGAGGAGGAGGAGGAGAAGGAGGAGGAGGAGGAGGCTTTCGGCAGCTGCCTCCCTGCGCACGTACCGTGGTGACGTCCGAGTTGGGGGGGGTCATTTCCACCAGGTTGATGAAGTAGGGCTCGTCCTTCCAGGTGGGATAGTTGTCGTTGATGTCTAGCAGCGTGATGTTCACCTGCAAGACAAAACGAGCTCAGCTGCCTGCACATCTGCGCGAGCACTAGGGGTGGTTCTGTATGTCCTAATTGCAATCTGTGTTGCAGAAGACCTATTTTTGCCTGTCAGCGAAGGTATCAGGACAACATCCTCTCATCTGGAGCCCTGAAGGGGAGCCCAGCCCCCCACAGGCTGTGCCTTTGCCCAGCCAGGGCTGCAAGGTGCCTCGGGGATGCTCCATGGGGAGCTTCCAGTTTCCTACCTGGATCCTACACCTCCCGATGGCCCTCAGCACGGAGACAATTACTTTAGGGAAGCCTTCAGCACAACAAAAATGTTTCTCTGTTGCGTGGGACATCCCCCCTACAACCCAGGCAAGCATCCCAGGAGAAAGAGAACCCAAATGCAATGAAGTATTCCGACCGGCATGGGGCCATGAGAGCTGGATCCTTGGCTTCTGACCTCCTGATATTTCCAAAGACTTCTACAACCCCTTCGCAAACGATAGGTACGTCTGCGAGGGGCAAGGCAAAGCCATTGCCAGGAAGCTTCGATCTGCTGCACAATGGCCCACACCTCCACTAGAACCTTCCGAAGAGCCCAAGAATCAAAAAGCAGTTGGAAACCCTTGATCCAGGCAGTAAGTGAATAGCAGTCATCAGGAACAGCTAAGCGCTCCTGCAGGCTCTCCAACCAAGCGTTCGCTCAAGAGGCGTTAACAAAGGGAGCCGTGCTGTGGGAGGAACAGGTTCCTGCTACCACGTTCGCATGGAGAGATGGACACACGAAGCACTGGAAGGTCAAGTGGCTCTGTGGGTCTTGGCTTGCCAGGAAAGAGAGCCTGATTCCCAGGCCTACACACCTTGGAAAATCATTCTGCACGGGCTGTGAGCGGTGGTGGAGGAAGCCCAGAGGGCAGACACCACCGTGCGCTCCGCACGCCTTCCGAGCTGCCATCGCGTGGAGGTCCTGGGGCCAGCCCACACTCACCATGGCAATGCCCGTCTTCTGGTGGTGGCCCACGCCCCCATCCACTGCCCGGACGATGAGGATGTATTCAGATTTGGCCTCCCGGTCCAGCAAAGATGTCGTCGTGATTTCTCCTGCAGCCACAGGGGGTGAGAGGGATGAGGGACATTGTGTGGCGACCTCCCACCTGCCACTTGGGGACAAAGAGCACCGGTGGAAAAGGGGACACTCCAAAATGGAGACAGGAAGGGACCTTTCTTCTGATTCAGCTTCAAATAGATGGCTGGGGTTTCCTGGAAGGGGTCTATAGGCATCATCTAAGGAAATACCCATGCCCTCCCTCCCGCCTGGGGGCTATGTGCTGTTTTGGGCCCCCAAAACCCCAAAAGAGCCCATTCTTCACACGGTGCCCGAGCTGCTGAGACGCGTGCCTCGCTACCGAGGGACTGGCATGCCGTGGGAAGAGCTCTTCCATGCAGCGATCGGAGGGGCAAAACTAATCTCAGCAAGGGAGATTTGTAAGGCTAAAGGTCTTCCTAAAATGTATCTGCCTCCAAACTCTCGTGGCACCAACTAATTTGCGTGCTGAAAAAATTAATCACAGGAAAAGTGGTTTAAGCATACAGGTGTCGTAATGATGGATGTCTCCTGCCCGCAGACTTGCACCCAGCTAAGCACACCCTCTCAGGGCAGGTTCAGTGAGCCAGGAACGGGAGCCCTGGCAGATAGCGCTTGGCTTCTCCAGTGACCCAGGATACACCATCGTCCCTTCCCTCCTTTCCAGACCCCCACGTGCAGCTCCACTTGGGGATGCTGCGTGGACAAAAGGAGCTCCCTGCTGCAGTGCTTGCAGCTTTGTCAGCATTCCTGCCCCTAACGAACCAAAAAGATCCAGCGAGGCAGGGCAGGCGGCAGCTCTTTAGCTCATGTAAGCCCTTGCAGCCAAACTGACAGCCTTTTCTCAAGCATCGCTTCCCCTGGGGCCTTCTGCTGGTGCCCCTCCCAAAACCTTCACGGTGACCCAGCCTGGTGTCTTCCGTACTTTGTGTTTCTCCTAAGCAGGCTGCTTGGGGAGGAGGGTGGAAGAGTAAGCGTGAAAGGGGAAAAGTGATAGGGAAGAAAACTGGGGAAAAAACGAGGAGAGACAGAATGGAAAACAGTGAGCACGCTTGCGGAGGCTCACCTGAGCGAGCGTTGATCCGAAAATGAGAGGAGCCCTCCAGGGAGTAGATGATCGACTCCTGCCCATACTCCCTGGACCGGTCCAGGTCCGTGGCGTTGAGGAACAGCACGGTAGCACCTTACGGGGGGGCAGAAACGAGCGCTGGAGGAGGCATCTGCCCCCCCACCCCGTCCCCCAGCAGCTCAAGCAGCCATCAACCAAGCGGCTTTGCTCCTCGCCTCCCCCAAAAAGCTTTCATGTAGCCCAGGCTGGCTGTGAGACCCCCGTGGCCAACCTGACCGTCTGGAGAAGGAGCGGGGCCGTGCTTCGTACCTGCCATAATGTCCTCCATGACGGCGACCACGTAGGAGGGCTTGCTGAACGTGGGTGGGTTGTCGTTCTCGTCCTGCAGCAAAGAGAAGGGCGAGAGGCTGGCTGGGAAAAAGGCACCGTGGTGGGAGAGAGGCAAAACGCTGCTACGGGCTGGGGATGCTCCCGCATCGGCACAGCGGAGATGGGCTGAGGGTTAAGGTGCAGAGGGCGTCTGAGCACCAAATCCAACAGCCTAGAGAGGGAAGGATGGAGCTGCCGGAAAATTAAAGCACTGTTACAGGTTTTGTTGTTTTTCTGGGGCTGCTCCAGAGATGTTTTCTACCCAGATATTGCTGACGGACCAGCAGGCTCAGCTGCTCCTGCTGCCACCAAACTGGATATTTGAGGCAATTTCACGTGCCAACGATGCCCATCGCACCACAATTAAATTGCCATCCTCTGCTCCCGTTTCTGGAAGCAGGTGGTCTTTGATCAGCCAGAGCATCACTCGGCTCTCACCGCGCCTCCTGCGAGGGCAGAGAGGAAACCGCATCCGTCCTCACAGAGCACAGGGTGACCACCCCAAGGCAAAGCCAGCGAACGGGAGCTGGAAACGGAGACTGCACCGTGAGATCCCTGCAGCTGCACCGTGGTCCAGGCTGGGTGGACGCAAGCCAGGGCAGCTGCCGCTCCATTTCGTTAGCGGTCCTGAGTTAATCAGGCCATGCTCAGCATCGCTACGGCATGGTAAGCCAGCTCCTGCGGAGGCAGGGGCTCATTTCTGGCCAGCTCTCCATCTGGTCAGGGCTGCGTTTGTGTACGAGCAACACATCTCCCACCTCAGGAGGGTGGGTGCTCAGCCTCTGCACCGCACACCTCCCGCAGCACCAGCGGCGACGCCAGCCCAGACCCCGCGCGCTTCCTCCGCTCCCTCGTACCGTCTTCATCACTGCGGGCGCTCACACGAAGCCCACAAACCCCTCTCCTTCGCACACTTCGAGTTGCCAGCTCGCCGCCCCAGCTGGGGCGTCAGCGGCAGGGAGCGAGGCAGAAGCTTATTAGCGGTGATATTTCCCCGGATCCCGGTGCCGCGCTATTAGTTCTGACTCGGCAGCTCCCTCTACAAAGTGTATTGTCCCCTAATGGGAGATCTACAAGGCGAGTTTGACTTCTTTATTAAAAACCAACAACCAAAGGAGGAAAAAAAATCACCTCCCTCCCCACTTGCTCTCGTTCTGCCTCTTCATGTCTCTTTTCTCCTGAAGTGCTGTTGTCAAATGCTTCCTCCTCATTTTCTTCCTATTCTCTCGCCTTTTTTTTTTTTTTTTCCCTTCTGCCAGTTGAGAGAAAACCCCTTTGGCTGAGAGGCAAGAAAAGTGGCAGCTACTTAGAAGCCACCGGTGGCCAGAGCCAGCCAGGAGGAGACGACCTGCTGAAGCGTGGTCTTTAGGCAGCCGTGTTCGCGCTGTGCGATGCGGGGGCGAAGGGGTGCCCCTGGTGCCCCCCTCCCCGGCGTGCTGAGGAGCAGCGCGCTCACGGGACGCGCGTCGTTCTGTACTTACGAACACCTCGATGGTGACGGGGACGGTGCTGTTGAGCGGCGGGTTGCCGGCGTCCTTGGCCATCACGGTCAGGTAGATAACCCCGTTGGCGACCTGCTCGTAGTCGAGGGGGTGGTTCACGCTTATCACTGGAAGGACGCAAGGCGCGGTGCTCAGCACCCAGCAGGATGGGGCGGGGGCAGCCCCTCGACACCCCCTCGGCATCTCCCACCCTTGGTGCTCACCTCCGTACCCTTCTGACACCGCGATGGTGAAATACTCCCGGAAGGCAGACGCCTGCACGATGCTGTACGTGATCTGGTTGTTCGGAGGGGAGTCCTCATCAGACGCCTAGGTGTGACGGGAGGGAAGGGGTGAGCACAGGAGCTGCGCCCGGCTCTGCAAGGAGGGACGGTGGACATGGACCTCGGCCCTGCTCGGCCCTCACCCGGAGCCGGACCACCTGGGTGACGGAGGGCTCGTTCTCCCGCAGTGCCCCCAGGTATGCCTCCTTCTGGAAGGTGGGGACGTTGTCGTTGACGTCGAGGACGTTGATCCTGGCGCGCCCCGCCGTCTCCTCCCCGCCGCCGTCCCGGGCGATGACGGTCAGGGTGTAGCGCTGCGTGGTCTCGAAGTCCAGCCGAGCCGTCAGCAGGATCACGCCCGTGTCCTTGTCCAGTGAGAAACTGGGGGTGGATGGGAAAGGAGGGGGGAAGAAGCCCTGGTGACCACAGGCTGGAGATGGAGAGGTGTCAGCCTGGCAGCTAGCGCCGCGGTGGGAGCAGCGGCACGGTGCCTTTTTGCATAGGGTATCTCACAGGTAGGACGCAGCAGGCGTCCTTAATTTGCCGTGTGAATTCTCGGTGGGGTTAGGAGGGGGGTTTGGATAAGCGGTGTCATCCCGGTGGTTCAGCCGCACTTACCGGTCGGGGTCGTCGCTGAAGAAATAGCTGACTTTCCCGTAGGTGCCCACATCATTGTCAGTTGCCTAAAAAAAAAAGTTCGTTAGTAAATGAAGATACTTATGGGAATCGCACGCGCCAGTGAATCCATCACGACTCGCAGAAAACCTTAATTTGCATTCTTGCCTAAAGAGGGTTCGTGTCTTTACCAGGTGGCTTCGCTTTGGGGCAGGTTGGTAGACGCTCAGCCCAGCCGATCCTCCACCTCCTCCAGGAGCATCCGCAGCAGATGCTGCCTCCAACATCCTTCCAAAGCGGGCGTGCAAGCCTGAGCCTCTTCTTCCTTCCCTCTCTATCTCCTGCTTCTCCTCCCTCGCCTCTCTGCCCGCGTTGTACGCTGCCATTGAGTGCCTGATGGATCCGGGGCTTGGGCTCTTTGGGCTCCCCCCGGTTATTCGGGGTGTCCCCGACTGGCCGCCCGCTGGAGATAGCATCCCTCCAGCAGCAGCGCTCAGCACCACTTCCAGAAGCTCCGGCAGTGGGAAATGTTACGCCTACTGACTTTCACTGACATGCTGAGCTAATCTGGGAAGCGCACATGAAATACAGCAATTCCAGGCAGACGAGATTTTAAAGAAAACAGAGATGAGAGCTGTCCGCTGTGAGCAGCTCCATTTCCACAGAGGAGAGTCCAGCTGAGAAATTCTAATCAGAAAGCCACAAAATATGTATGGGAGAAGAAGGATGACCTGGGAAGCACAAATCCTGCACGGCTTTGCCACTGGAAGGCTTTGCCTCCGGGCGAGGTGTGAGAGACTCAGTGTGTCAGCTCCAGAGGAGCGAGGCAAGATTTATGTATGTTTTAAAGACTTTTCTCTAATGAATATATAACATATGCATGAATGGAGGCGAGAAAAAAGGACCAGAAAATTTTATATTTAGAGGAGGGGAGTGGAATACAAGCCCAAAAATATAATTTTTTTTTTTTCCCCACACCAGTATATTTTCTAAATTGAGTCCTGTCTAGATTACTTAGACACCAACAAGTCTCCGAAAAAGCAGGGTCAAAGACACATTTTATGTCCAGATACCATCAAGAGGCTGTATTTTAGGACTGGCGTGGAGCACGACCCACTCCTGAAACCCTCTTGATTTATCGACAGCCTTGGGTACCCTTGCCAGCAGAGCAGGAGTTTGAGCACAGCCTTGCCCGTGCCCCCCATACCTGCCATGCCATGGGGTAGGAGTGTGAAAACTCACCTGAATTCATTCATTTTTCCCCCAAAATGCTTCCCTACCCTGGCTGATAAATTGTTGCTGCTCTGCACCTGCTGAAGTGTGTCCTGGTGGAGCCAACCTTTCAGCCCTACCCATTTTGCTGATTTTCCTCTCCACTGCTAAGAAGTGGTTTAATTTTTGTGCACATCGCATTCAGCAAAACAGAGCAAAACTGCCCAAAGCCACCCTGCCTGCAGCCACCCCTCTTGGGCGAGCTGCACCTGCAAGCACCTTGCTCCTTGGAGGACACCAGTGAGGATGCCCCTTCCCATGGAGACTCTTTTGGGCACACCAGCGTCACCCGGGACCTCAACTTTCTAGCCAGGATTTTTCCCAGGCACTATTTCTGTGCCCGCAACCCTAGGACCCATTAATCCCTAAATGCCTGGGACAAGAAAGGCATTTTCCAAGCACCTGGATCGGCTGGTGATGAGATAATGATTTACAGGGGACCTGCCAGTACCACAGAGCACGGGCAAAACTAATTCCCTTCATTTGGCCCCGTGCGATTGCGCTCGTAAGTGCTTATTGCGGTGACAGACAACGCAGGGAAAGCGTAATTTTCTGCTGCTGGGCTAAAAAAATATAGGGAAGGAGGAAGGTGAAGAGAAGGTCAGCACTGAGCTGTGTGGCTTTCTCGGCGCTGAGCAGGGCAGCGGTGCGGGTTGCCTGTGCACGACAGGGAATGTGCAAAAAGCCCAAACCGCGCACGCTCAGCACATTTAATTTTGGATCTCTGCTCGTTTCCGCATTACCGAACTTTTTACCTCTAAAGGGTAGAAAAGATGCTCGGATGCTCGAGCCCACCTGGGAGGCAACACGCGCGCTCTGCAAAGCGATCCCGAGGCCTGGTGAGGAGAACAGCCCAAATCCTGATGGCTTCGCAGGGCTTTTCTCAATGCCTGGCTGTCACCGGCTTCCTGGCGGATCGGTCCCCTCACCACCCGGTCCCCTCCGGCGCCAGCCCGCACCGCAGCCGGGGAGGAGAAGCAGCTGGCTGGAAGTTTCCCGGGGCTCTACCTCAAGCAGCCATCAAATGGCTTTTGCAGCTGCTCGCCTCCTGCCCAGAATATTAAAAGGGGATTTGCCCACTGGAGCCTGCAAAGGGCAGGATGAAAGCACAGGTCCACAGCTGTACTTTCACGAGCTGTCACCGGTGCAGCGCTTTTCTCAAAAAACTCATTTACGCAGCAAAACTCAGGGAGAGTCCCGGGAAGAGGCAGCCGGGATGACACGAGGGATCTACCCATTAAGCCACAGGGACGCTGCTCCGTGGCGTATCGCACCCCGTCAACCCCAAACACACGGCCCAGCTCTCCATCCCACCCCCAGGCACAAATATTTCACGTCTCCCTTTCACCCCACAGGCACCCTCCGCATCCTTCCTTCCCCACCCTTCCAGGCAAGGGGTTCTGCTCTCCTGTGCAGGTCTGCGGGAAAGGGCATGTCGCGCAATTTGTTCGGGAAACAATAGCAATGTTTGACATGTCGTAAGGATTGATGGAGCAGAAATTTACATGGGAGAATTCATTTTTAAACAGCTCCGTGGAGCCCCGGCGCTTCGCTGGTAATGGTTTCGACATTCATCATCTGCCGAGCCCCACTGAACGACTCCTTAAACTACCCGAGATTAACTCCGCTCGCAGCAGCTCTGCGGGATGAGCAGGGATGCGCTTAAAGAGACAAAAGCCTGCGCATCAATCTGCCAACCAAAAACGCAACAATCCACCGAAACCTGCCGGAGCGGGCGGAGGAGAAGCCCACGCCGAGTCGCGTTGCTCCTTGTTGGGGCTGAAGGATGAGCATCCGGGGGTTGGCAGCCACCGGCTGCAGCGCAGAGGTGACCGAAAGCGCATCGGAAGGCTGCTCTGTGCCTGTCTGGATGGGAACAGGGCGGGATGGGTGATGGCTGGGGCTACCGTGCCCTGCCTGCCAGAAATGGCTCTGCTGGAGTGGGTCGCAGCTCTGCCCATGCTCCTCTGCTACCTTTGTTTCCCGGCCTCATCCCCCCTACCCCGCACTCAGCATCCAGGAAATAAAAATTGATGGGGAGCAAATTGCTTTGGCCAGGAGCTCGCTGCTTAAAAGAGTCGCAGCAGCAAAGCAATTACCCGGCGTCAGAAGGCTGTCAGGGCGCTGGAGTGACCGGCCGTGATCCTCGCCTGCCTGGCTCGCCGGGTGGGCACGGGGACGAGGGACTGGCAAGGTGTGCCCCATGCCGAATTTCCGATCCTCCCCAGCCTGCTTGCTAGAGAGCAAGGAGCTCTTCTTAAACGCAGCCGTCAGGTCCGTGTCTTCAGAGCGAGGGACTAGCAGCCAAGCTCTGGCACGTCCTGCATCGTGATGTGATTTGGGATGTGAAGGAGAGGGAGATGAAGCATGGACTTTCCATGAGAAGTAACCACCGGGCTGCAAAGCCGGATGGAGGAAACTGGTGGAAAACCTGCTCAACGCGCAGGCTTCCCAGATGGAAGCCGCTCTTTCCCCAGCCTGGCGGGAGGCGGCAATCAGGCAGCTGTGATTAGCCGCGACGGAAGGATGGAGGCAAGGAGCAGAGAGATGCCCAGCCGCCCCAAGCAGGGCTTCAATTGCTGCTAACGACCCCAGAGGGCCCTGGGGGGGGGGGCGGAAATAGCCAATCAACCCCCCTGGGAATGGCAGAGCCTTCCCCACCTCTTCTCTGAGCTCCTTGATTGTGTTTTCTAACAGCATCCCTGCAGCAGCAGCAGCACCTCGCCGGCCAGGTTAACACTTGCCTGGGCGGCCGTCATTTAGTGGCTGGAGACAGCAGGTTAAGTTGCAAGCCTACAGGCGCGGTGTGCTGAAGACAGCCCTTCAGCAAGAGTCTCCAGCATGACATTTCGTCCCCCTGTCCCTCCCACAAGGTGACACCAAGCCCACTGCGATGCCCGCCTTGGCGGGTTTTGCCGGAGCTCTGCGATGGAGCCGGGCGCGAGTCCTCCGCTAATGAACCGTATTGATTTCATATTCTCTTGTTGTCCACCTAAATGGCAAGCGGCACATCTGATAGATTAAATAACCACACAATTGCCTGGCTGACATCTCAATCACTTCGCTGTTAGGTCTCTAATGAATTTTACAGCCCAGCAAAACGAAAGAAATTAAGGTCAAAGTCCGACGCAGGAAATATAAATCCCCAGTGATGTCTGAAGTACTCCCAGGAGCTCCCCGCCGCGCCTCCCACCGCCTGCAGCCCCATCTCACCCCAGCTGATGGGCATCAGGAGCCGAGGCTCCCTCCGGGGTGTGGTGGGGAGAGGGGGACGCGAGCAAAGAGGGGGCAGAGCCGAGCCACTCCTGGGCTGGGGAGGGACCTGAACGTGTTGAATCCCAGCCTGGAGAAAACGAAGGGCAATGCCCAGCTTTTGTCCTGCAAGAGTGAAGACAATTCACCCCGAAACTGGCTGCGGCACACGGATGCTCCAAGAGCAAAGCAAACCCACTCGGGTAGCTTTTCAGTTGTTCAGCAAGGGGTAGCAAGCTGAAAACACATCCCTGAGAGGCAGAGGCATTCCCAGGGAGAGCCAGGGAGATGCTCCTTGTTCAGCCCGAAGAAGAACGTGGTCCAGGAGCTGTAGGCTGAGCTCCAGGAGGACACCCTCATTCCCCTGGGGCTCAAAATGCCATCCCAGTCTCCATCATGCGGCACGCAGCTGCTTCTCAGGAGTCTTTCAGGGGATGCGGAGCCTTAGTTTTACTGCTGTGACTGTCCCTTTTTTTTGGGGGCTGCGATTCGTTTTTTGCCACCTCTGCACTTTGAAGCCGTGCATTTATCCTGACAGCTCCATCAGGACGCGGCGCGGCTGCAAAAGCTGCAATAAGTGTCTCTCTCCTCGGCTGTCACGATTCCTATTCCACCCCATTTCAGTCTTACGGATTGATATTTAGATTAAAGAGATAAACACAGCCAAAGAGCACTGGGCCCTGACAGGAAGACGAGGACTTCAGATCCGTCAGTCACGCTGCTACCTGGAAACCCCCTCCTCCCTTTCCCTGTATTTACAGAGCTGAATCAAGAAGAATATTTGAAAGGAACAAGGAGTGTGAGCAGGTTAAAAAAAAAAAAGAGGCAGGCACAAAGACGAAAAGCCGCTCATGTTTAACTTTCCAGGCAATTTGGAATGGCCCGCTTTGATTATTTAACTATTTACTGTTTCACGTTTTTGCAGCTTTCCTCTCCTCTTGCACATAAAGGATTCTATTTTTCTTCTGAGCGGCGGCAAAATTGGACGTGATTTTGCTCTGTTTAAGCACAGCTGGAGCAGGGGCACACCGGGGGCTTGAGAACAACAGGGTTGATTAAGATGCTAACGGGGAGGGATGGAGCTGACATTCGCCCCACCTTGTCACCTCCTGTCCCCATCTGCAGGCACGCGAGCCTTGCCTGGGCTCTCACTCTGACCTGGTAAATCCCAGTTATTGCCATGCCCATGCCAAAAGCTTCCCAGCGAGGGTGCGCATCCTGCTGCCCCAAAACGGGTCCATCCCTCGCCTCCCTCCAGCCCGCAACTGGGAGCCCAGAGGAGGCAGAGGGCATGGGGCAGGCTTGCAGCTGATAGTGAAAGCTATTTGCATGTTAAATAGGTGCTTATTGATGTCCAGGGTGGGAAAACCACGTTATTATTTTCTTGTTGACTGGTGTTCACGGCTGGATGGAAAGAAGGGAAGGAAAATCAGGGCGCGATCGATTTTCCCGTCCCCGATGCGAGGCCAAAGAGAGATCGAAGCCGCAGCAGCAAACTGACAGCTGGGTGGTGAAGGAGAGAAACTTTGCCAAGCAAATTAAAGGTTGCTTTAATGAGGAGAGTAATGGAAGGTTAATTAGCACATTTACTTCATTAGGCTCTTGCTAACAAGGTTTCTCCCAGGGAAGTGCGGTAGCAAAGAGGAGGAGCAGGGGTGAGGTCCGCGGGCTGCTGGGGATGCTCCTGAGGGGCTGCAGAAGATCCCTGGGGGAAGCACGCCCGCAGCCTCGCCTGCCCCAAACCCTGCTGTGGGGTGGATGTTTTAACGCTCTGCAAAGCCTCAGCATCCCCTTTGGATGTCTTCTGGAGGGTGGAGGTTGTGGGGAAGCACAGCCTGGCCCTGCTTGTCAGCCGCATCCCTGGGGTGGCCGGACCAGGGCGAACGGAGCCGAGAGGGATCAGGGAGCTGGGATTAAATCCCATTTTTCCCTTGCAGAACTGCTTTTCTCCAGGCCCTTCAAGGCAAATCAGATGCATTGTTGTGGTTAAAAAACAAGTTACTGACTGTTTATTTGGGCTTTAATGATTTTGGTTATCGGAGCTTTTCAGGAGGACTTTGCGGTGCAGACGTGTAGGATATGAGGAGCTTAAGAAGACCTCCCACCCCTTAATCCCTACCTCCCGCCGGGTCGTCTTAGTGCCCTTCCCCATCCCTCCAGGTCTAGCAAACGTGTCAGCAAGTGAGCATGAGGTGCATGCCCACACCACTGAAAGGACAGGAGGGGATGCCGATCCCCTCCGCTCCTCTCATCGGAAGCTTGGGGTCTTGGTGGCCCCACAAACATGGTCACATTTCCATAGCTTCTTCCACCCCAAACCGCTTCCCAGCTCAAAGCTCGATCTGGTGCCAACGCCTCTCCCCGCCCCGTGTCCCAGAAGAGCCCCACGTGGGGTTATCTCTACAGGGTCTTCCCTAGCCCTGGACCTCGTCCTCTGCCCGCTGCTCCATCCCAAAGCAGAGGCTTCCGCACAACTGCCGATTCCCACTCCACAGAGGGGACTTTCCCTGGGAAAGTCGCTTTTTGTGCCAGAGCTTGCTTCCTGCAAGGCTCGCACTGATATTGGCAGACAGTGGCAGGGAAGCTGGACCGTGCCCTCTGTCTCCTGCCTGTTGTTTCATCCCTCTCTGCAACAGATTTATCCTCTGTCTGGTCTGAGACCATGCAGCCCGCTCCCTCGTATCAAGAAAGCCACCGACTGCCCGGGCAGCACTTGGCCGGGGGTGTCAGACACCCCAGTTAATTTAGGGTGCAGCATATGCTCTCAGTGCTTCTTGTTCCTGGAGGGCATGAAGTTATATACCGGCTGCCTGCTTGCTCAAGAAGTGTGAAATTCTTTCTCTGACCTTTTCTGTAACGTTATTAAAAGGTTTCATGGCCAGTTGTTTCAGAAAAAAAAAAAGAAATTTCAATATCTGTTGGTAGCTGGGGCAGAACTCAAAGAGGGAAGTTTGGGTGGCTCAGGCACCGGTAGTAAACCAGAGGGGCTTTCCTCAGCATCCTGCTCCTACCCCTCCGGGCAGAGGGAGGGCTGCAGGGGCCGTTCCCGTGAAGCTGGACCCTCCAGATGTTCTCCTGCAAGCAAGCGACTCCCTGAATCTGTATGATAAATGCATCGCATGGATGGAATTAAACAGATGGATGGATGGATGAATGGGTAGGGAGACGAGAGGATGCGAAACGGAGAATGGAGAGCAGGCAGACGAGATCTTGGAGGGCGGACAAGGCTGCCTGATGTCGGGAAGGGACCGAGATGTGCCCAGGGAGCCTCAGGGACGCGGGTCTGATCCCACGCCTGCCGGGGCGAAGGGGCAGGGGCAGGGAGCGGGAGGCAGCGGCGGCTGCCTGCACTTTGGGTTGTTTTACAGCTGATTTATACGTGTAACAGGCAGTGTTTCTCTGCTGTCACTGGCATTAGGAGCTGAAATGCTGCAGAGACAAATGGCCGTTTGTCACCGCAAATGAAGTCTCCTTTTTGCCTTTTTTTTTCCCAGCTGGGCACCAAACCTGCACTTAGCTGCACAAAGGGGCATTTTCCAGTGCCGAGCAGGGGGAGCCAACAGAAGCCCCCTTTTAGGAGGAGTTCATTCAGCAGCATCCAAAGGAGTGGGCACTGTGTGGCTGGCCAGGCTTTCTTTGAAAACCAATCCCTAACCCCTGTGGGTAAATACCCACACAGAGCAAGCAAAAAAGAAGGGGGAAAGAAAGAAAAGAAGGAATTTCCTAGCTAGAAAAGCAGGCTTTCAGCAGCGGCATCCTCACGTCCAGCATCCCTGCGGCCCGCGGGACAGTTCAGGAGCCCCCGCGGGAAAGCCGAGCGGAGCACCGCATCCCGCAGCGGGAGCAGGAGCCGGAGGGTTGTGAAAAGTTTGGGATCAGCTGGGAGGGCAAGCTGGATTTCTGCGCTAATTGCATCCATTCTGATTTATCAGAGAGGATTCAACTCCTGGCGGTTTTGTGTTTGCTCCGAAATGCTGGCATAGCTGGAAGTTGGGGAGAGAGGAGAGGCAGTAACAACCTCATTGTTTGGTGTCTGACGGCCTGACTAGCTAAACATCTGCTTGAAATATTAATAACTGTCAGATGGGAACAGCTCGGGGGCTCTGTGCAGTTCCACACCATCTGTTTGTAGAGTAAACACACTTACACACCGAACCCTTTTGTCAGGGCTTTTCTTCTCTGGATGGGCACGCATCAGGGGCATGGGCACGGAGGGGCCGTGACTGTTTAATGGCAGCATCAGCAACGCACCCAAAGCATCGCACTAGTTTTGGTGCTCCCCCCTGGGCTATTTCCCATATTTTCCCAAACGGAGGAGCACCAGCCCTGTAGCAACATCCCTGGCCACCAGCACCTCTGTCTCCAGTTCCACACTTCAGCTGCCAGCCAGCCCATCCCACGCTCTGCTCAATGCAGCCCTTCCCCTCTTTTTCCACCCTTTCCTCGGCTCCGTGGACCTCGATTTGCCCCTACTCACGTGGACCCTCAGCACGGTGGTGCCCACGGTGGCATTCTCCAGGAGGCTGACGTTGTAGAGGGCCTTGCTGAAGACCGGCCGGTTGTCGTTCTCGTTGATGAGGCTGATCTTCACACGCGCGAAGCCAACGTGGTCGGGGATGCTCTCGTTCGCAAAGAGCTGGGTGGGGAGGCAAGGAGAGAGTTGGATCTGCTGTAAATTACCTTTTTTTTTAATTTTTAATGCAGCAAGTAATTCTCTCCTGCTCGGCTCTAGCCAACTTCAACGTTTTACACCCCATCGCCCTACTCTCCCGCAGCCGTACCGAAAACTCGTAGCGGGGAATGGTCTCGAAGTCCAGCGGCACGGCCACGCGGACGCGGATGTCCGCCTTCCCCTGGATGGAGGTGGGCGAGATGATGAAGTGGTTGGAGTTGTTGCCCACCAGGTAGACCTCAAAAACGCTGTTGGGGCCCTGGGAGGGGGAGAGGAAGGTTGGTTAACTGAGGCACGCAGCTCAGCACCGGCCTTAAGCACTCTTTGTCGTGTTTTACGACACTTGCTGGACATACAACACATGCGATTTCAGTAAATCTTCTCTTTATAGGCTTTTACAGAAAATCTCTGTGCATGTGAAAGAAGCGCATCCCTGGGATGAACCTGCACAGCGCGCGCGGCTGGAGGGGAAACCCCTGTCAGCGTCTGGACACCTGGGTCCCACGCACAGCATCACGCACTGGGAGCTCATCGCCCTGTGCTGGGGGGGCACGGCACGGCTGCCTCCCCGCTCCAGCCCCGGATGGGACCAGGAAAACCCCTCCTCTCCCAAGACCTGGCTGGCAAACCAGCAGAGCACGTGAAGAGCAAGTTCAGGAGCTGCCAGAGCCGAATTTCCGATTTTCCCCGAGCGACCTCCCCTCCTAGCAGAAAAAGGCACCAATTAAATGCACGAAGGGGCACTAACAGCAAAAGCTGCCTGACCGTGACCGCCGAGAGCCGCGCACACGAGCAGCATCCCTGCTCGCCCTCTTCCCCGCATCGTGCCAGCGTGGGGCTGGCACTCCAGCGTCTCCTCCGCGTGTCCCGTGCCTCTCCTGGGGTCCCTGCGGCACGCGAAAGCACCTTTTTGTGGCAGTGAGATGCGAGGGATTTGCTTGGAATCCAGCGAGGAGCTGGTTTGTTGGAGGCACAAGATAAAAGTTGAAACATCAAAAGGAATCACAATATTTGCAGGAAGGGAGCTGGGTGGATTAATTCCAGCTGGGGAAGGAGATCAGTCTCCAGATACCTGCCATCCCTAATTACCTGCCACTCGAGTGCCTCAGTCTCCCCATGTGAGGTCTGGAGAAGGGGAGAACGTCTGCCTACTGGGAGGGCTGCTGCCAGGTGTCGTTTATACATTTATTCTGCTATTTATTTTTTTGGTTTCGGCCCCCATGCTGCTTTTCTTGCTCCTGGTTCCTGGAGCCTGCGAGCCCCCTGCGGATGGCTGAAAGCAAATCTGAATATTCAAATTGTTATCAGCTGCCCAGCAGAAGGGGCTGGCTCGGCCCGCATCGCCACGAGAACCCCACTCCGGAGATTCTTCCGCACGCTTCTCACATCCCTCACCCCCTTCCTCCCTGCCACCTGGAGCGAACAACGGGGCCGAGATGCCCAGGAAGAGCAAAACAAGTGCCACTTCCCCAGGCACGCCAAGGTCCCGGAGGGCTCACGGCTGGAGCGGTGCGGGATGCTCGGGCACGCCGCGGGATGCTCGGGCGCACCGGCAGTGACGCTCCATCCCCCATCCGACCTCCTCACAGCCGCACCCGGTGCCGCGCGGATGGAAATCTAACGCCGATTCAGCTAAAGACAATTGTAGCCGCCGTTGTGCATAATTATCACTTTGTTCCCCGCGTACTTGCTCCTCGGAGCGTGTAATAGCAGCCGCATCGCGTCCCTGCTGCCGCGGTGCCGACATCGACCTCGTGCTGATACCTGGCTTTTTCGGGGCTGATGTATCCCAAACGCTGCACACCTGACCGGCCCCACACGTGCAACCCTCCTGGGGACTGGGAACCCCTTTTGGCATCAGGAGGCCACAACCAGCTACGTCCGCTGCGCCAGCCCAGGCTAAGGATGCACTGGAAGCATTATCCCTGCTTTTTCACCCAACATTGCATTGGCTTCATCGTCCCTGCTCCCACCCATCCCTAGCTCAGGCAGTGTTTCTGAAACGGAGAGCCTGCGTTTCTGAAGCAGCACAGCTCCAGTTTCCTTCACAGCCACTTTCTAGGCAGGAGGAGAAAGCTGAGGAGTGCTTAATATCCCTCTTTCTGGCAAGTTTGCAAAGAAAATAAAGTGCTAAGAGTTCAGCAGGAGTGGGGGAGGAAGGAAAGTGAAAAAAAAAAAATTTTTTTTTTTAAATGCAATTAGTGCCTCTTTGTACGGCTTGGCTACCTTGTGCCTGGTTCTAGCTAGGCAGAGACAAGCAATGCTTAATCCTTCCTTTGAAAACATAAAGAGGGCTGGTCTCTCCACCCACTTCAAGGCATTTCACTCGAGTACTCTGGATAGCCTCCCTCCGCTGCCAGCTCAGGCTGCCAGCACCCACTGCTCGCCCCTAGCACCCACTGCTCACCCAGCACCTGGGCACGACGGCACCAAAAACCCCTCTGACGGCTCGCTGGCCATGGACGCTGGTCCCCTGCATCCCGCAGGGTGCCCGGACCAAAGCGCTCCCCAGCCTCGCACCATGCCAAGCCTTTCCCGTCCTCCTCCGCACGCCAGCAGCCCTCTCCTCGTCTGTCTGTCCGTCCCAAGCGGCGGTCCCTGCCCACCCCCCTCCCCAGGAGCTGCCTCCTTCCCCAGGTTATCTCCCGAATTCCACACACGCGTGCACAGACGGGATCAATCCGAGGCTGCCTCGCCTCCAGCTTATCTCTGCTCCAAATGATTGATTTTCCCTCTTTAAGGGTAATTTGCTGGTGAATTCCATGTATTGCAAAAACCCCTGTGAAATCTAATTCAGCCCGACTGGCAGCTGGCACTTTTGGGAGAGAATACTCGAGCGCCGTCAATTCCCCCCTACAATTCCTGGCTGTGTAGATCATATTTATAGTGCGCGTGTCTGTCATATGCATATATATGCTTGGGATGATTCATACATTGCACCTGCACACGCATGGGCGCGTACCGGATCCGTACGCAACTCTTTATGCACCAAGTATCGTGTATTCCCATTGCCTGGGTTTTCTTTTCTTTTTTTCTTTTTTTTTTTTTTTTAAATGCTCCACCTATCTTCCTTAATACGCTTATTTTGGGGGAACTTTGAAAATGATTTTAAAATGTCAGGCCGTCATACTCGTGCTTTCTATGGTCTCTGCCCTTTTCTTCCTCTTCAATCGACCGTGGCAAGGAAAATCAAGTGAAAGCCATGGTAGAAAAGCTGGTTTCTCTGGCGTGCCACTTCTCTTAATACACCTCTGTGGATCTCGCAGTGATGCTGGCACTGCTAAATCTGGCCAGATCCACCCTGGGGCAAAGGAAGCTAAAATGCGGGATGCCCTGGACAGCACACGCTTGCAGAAATCACGACTGCAGCTGGACATCTCCAAAAATCCCACCCTGAGCGTTCAGCACGAATTTCAGCGGCTCCATCAGCATCTTCCCAGCAAAACAGGATGATCCAGGGTGTTAATCTTCTGTCTCACACGCAGGATTTATTCGTCCCTGCTGATCTATCACAACATGTGTGAGAGGAGAACCCAACCCCTGAGCGTGTATGCGAATACGTACCCACGTCTTCTGGAGCACCCATTTGAGCATGGGCTCAGTATAAACGCTGGGCGACTTTCACAGATTTTCATAAACAGCTCTCTAACGGCTGTGGAAAGCTATTCGAGTGGTTTGCTCCCTATCTGGCAGCGAGAGAACTCAGCCGCCCAGAGGTTAATGCTTTTTTCTTGGTTCACAGAAGGCTGGCTCCAGAACCAAGCAAACCCTGTGCACCACTTTCTCCCGCATTCAAGTGTTTTCGATAAGCAGCAGGGAATGCAAAAGGCAGAGGTGAGAATAAAAGCCCAGTCCTCCCTCTGCTGCCCTGCTCAAGCCAGCACGGAGCCGGGCTTGGCCGCGGAGCAGAGACCAGCCAAGCTGGGCCAGCCTGGGAGAGGCAGGCGATAGCCCCTGGACATCTCCTAATTACCGCTCCGGAAGGAAAACCAACCGCGCGGGGCACGCGCTGGGGCCGTGCATCTGCTACAGGATGTCGGAGGCTGATCGCTTCCTCCCCCTTCTTTCCCTTCCCTTCTCCTCCAGCAAACTGGGAGCATCCCGGGGACGGACTGGGAGGAACCGGCTTTGCCCTGGGGCACCCCGCGTGGCTGCCCTGAGATGCTAAGCTCAGCCTCGCTGCAGGAGGGAGCTTCAACGCGGAGGGAAAGCCAAGCTTGTGTGCAACGCAAATACCTGCGTCAGTGCTTTGCGGAATTGGCTGACCTGGCTCCTTCAGAAAGCGGCCGTTTGAGCTGGTGCGCAGCACACCAGAAGAAAGACGGACCCAGACCCCACCACTCAAGTGCTCCACGTGGCCCTGGTTACAAAGCACCTTCTTGTCTAAAGGCCCGCAGCCCACGCGGAGCGTTTGAAGGGCCAGATCCACACGGTACCTCTTTCCCCAGCCCTACAAGACAAGGTGAAGAGAGGCCTCCACCGGCCATCTGGGGCGCGATGGCAGCCGGGGTCCCCAAAGCCACCCACCACTGGGGGACACCAGCACGGGGCAGGGTTCAGGCGTGGGCTGCTCCATCCAAGCAGAACCTCGGCAAGATGAAAGCAAGCTTAAGAGGTGAAGCAACAGCCTCAACGTTTGGGATGGCTTGACTTCAGAACCTCCGAAGGGGCTCTCCCTGGACATATGACACGGGTTGAGAGGTAGGAGATCACGCTCCAAGCAAAATGATCTTTCCCAAGAACGTCGCTCTGATTTCATGCATCTCCACCCATCCGCTCTCATTTATTTATTTAGCTTCTCCCCCTAGAGACGTGTACAATTCTCCTCTTGTTCTCCTTTCTTCCTTGCACAAATGAATTGTGTCATCTCCAGCATGAAGGTTGTGCTGGTGGAACAGCTTCTGTCAGCCACGTCCTCACTCACATTCCTACCTGAAGACCTCGGTCTTCACCATCCCACACCTGCACCCACAGCTCCGGGAGACAGGAGAGCCCAGTGCCGCCTTGGTGAGCTCAGATCAGGATGGTTTATAAACCTCACAGCTCTCATGAGGAGCTGGAGCATCCACAATGTCACCACCAGGCAACTGTCTTCCCTTTCTGAAATGCACAAAGCAAGCATCTGCAAGGGCAAATAAGAAAGATCCAGCACAGGATAAAGTGGAAAAATCCCCGCTGCTTTTCACTGTCCTCCTTCCAGATATTCCAAGCCATCAGCTCTCCTGTGCTTCTTACCAGCAGAAATAACGCTATGGTCAGAAGCAAGCTGTGCTAATATGATGGTCTCCGTGGATGTGTGGAGTAAAAGCCCTTCCACGCAAGAGGTCCTCGCTCAGCAGTTTCAAAGTCTCACCCAGTTTGGTCGGGGAAATCGCAGTAAGTCTAAGAAATGCACCAGGAGCCAAAAGAATGACTCTATTTTTTGCTCACCCTATCGGGAACGCAAGGCTATTTTTTATTCTCCCAGTTTAAAATTAGCCAGGATGAAGGGCTGGAGTGAGTCCTCGAATGGGAGTGACTCCAGTAAAACGAGCTTCTAACCAGAAACGACGACAGATCCTTCATTCTTATGTGGCATGAACAGAAGCGTTACAATGCCCTTCAAGCACAGATCTGCTGACATCTCTGGGAAAGCACGACAGTGACTCTATTCACGAACTGTCCTCAGCATCTGTCATATCCATATCATCTTTATTAGTAAGTGACATTTGCAAGAAAAAAACAGTCTTTTTTATCTGCCTAATAGCTCATCTGCACCTTTTCTGGCTGAGCTCACAACTCCGGGGGGTGACATCATGTCACGAGTGGATGGTTAGTTACGTGTCATAATCACTTCTCGTGAAAAACTGGGATTTCTGTGTGGTTTTACAGGGCTCACCGAATCCCACCTGGGGCTGGGGCAGAGCACGTCCATCACTTCAACCAGCAAAGGCCACCTCTGCCTTCCAGCCAGTAATGATAATTTGCTGCTTCTTAGAGATGCACGTTTCAGTCAGCCCACTGGGATATTTTGTTTTGGTGGGGGGGAAGATGTTTTGTTTTGTATTCCTCATTGCTACCTCTTAGTTTACCTGAAGTGCCAGGAAAAGTCCTTCTGGGACTCAAAGGTCCCTTGGGAGCCCAGCAGAAAGTCTCCTCCCTTCCTAAAACAGGCTGGCAAAAGGAAGCCTTGCGAAGCCCAAGGAGAGCCCTCAGGCAAGGATCAGCATCACGCACCATCCTGTTTTCTGGCTCTCAGGGGCTGTGCAATCCTCGCTGCGTTAAAGCACATCCTGCGTCCGTGCTCCGGGGACCGAGCAGCAGTAAGAGCTGCAGAGCAAGTTTACTAAGATACAACCACGCACCTCATCACCGATGACCTATCCTTCCCTGCACCCCCCCAAAAACACACCGGTGCTGCCTCACTTACAAAGGATGCTCTGCACCACCCGCGGCAGGGGCCGGCTCACCTCATCCTTGTCCTGCACCTGGATGAAGAGGGGGAGAGCGAAGCCCACCTGGGCCAGCTCGGGGATGGCCACGCTGTACTCGGAGCTGTTGAACTCGGGCGCGTTGTCGTTGATGTCGATGACCAGGATGTTGAAGGTGGTGGTGACGGTGGCGTTGGAGGGCGTGCGGTCGTCGTTCAGCTCTGTGCCCTGCGAGGGGAGAAAACGACAGCGCAGTCGGTCTCTTTTCTCAGGTGACAAGTGATAGGACGCGAGGAAACAGCCTCAAGTTACGCCAGGGAGGTTTAGGTTGGATATCGGGGAGGGTGGTCAGACACTGGGACGGGCTGCCCAGGGAGGCGGTGGGGTCCCCACCCCTGGAGGTGTTCAGGAGACGCGGACGTGGTGCTTAGGGACGTGGGGTAGTGGTGGGGCTCGGTGGAGCAGGCTGATGGTTGGGCTTGGCGATGCCAAAGGTCTGTTCCAGCCGGGATCATTCTATGATTGTCTGACTACGGTTTCCAAAGAATAAATGTTTTAAAAAAAACAAACAAACAACCCCCTGCAGAAATAGCCATTGGGCAGAGACCACGGGGAAAGGCAAAGTGAATGGCTGTTACTGCGACAAAGTTGACGGACGCGAGAGCCTTTCCGCACCCTTCACCTCGCGCACGCTGCAGAATCTGACCAAGGCTTGGGAAGGCATGTGTGTGCGCGTGCCCTGATTAGAGGCTCTCGTGGCTTTTCCTTCCTCTGCTTTGCCAAGGAAGGATGCTCATGGAATGGTTTGGGTTGGAGGGGACCTTAAAGCCCACCCAGTTCCAGCCCCCTGCTGTGGGCACACCTCCCAGTAGATGGGGCTGCCCAAAGCCCCATCCAGCCTGGCCGTGAGCACTGCCAGGGATGGGGCACCCACAGTTCTCCGGGCAACTTGTACCATTCGGTCCTGCCACTGCCCTGTGACCTCGAGCACCTTTCCATGCCGCTGCCACTAACACACACGGATGTTGACCCTTCTTTTCCATCACTCCTGCTTCAGGCAGTGCTTGCAAACCTGCTCCCTTCCCGTAGCCCTCAAACTAAGAGAAGGTGCGATGGGGTAAAATAGCCCTCTTATTTTCTCCTCTGCCTTCTCCTGAGGTGCAAGCTAACCACAAAGGTACTACTAAAGGCACAGAAAACTAGGGCAGCAGAGGAAACAAGATTAAGACCTTAAAATAGATTCGGCACCACGTGTCCGAACACAGAGCTGAGTCATAACTCCGTATCGCACCTCTATCTCAAGGAGGACTTTAATTTTGCTTTCCCAAAGGAAGGAGCGCAGATTTTATTGCAAGACTTGCAAACAGCCTTTTCCAGCAGAGTCCCTCCTCTCGTCCTCTGGCTCCTCGCGGCGGGCACAGAAGAGTGGACGCAGGCGGCTCATTGCTATTCACCGCTCCCGCACGCCCCAGCAGAACAGGCTGATCTCAGCGAGGAGCCACCCAGCTGGGTGTTCGCTGCGCGTTCCAGGGCAGGAGCGGCAGGGAACATTGTGGGTAAGGGGCTGGCGTTTTTGTGGGGGTTGAGGCGCAGTTTGTGGGGAGAGAAAATAAAATCCATCAGCGCAATATAATGTAGTTGGAAGCCTGTTATCGTGCAGTCAGGAAAATGGGCAAGCTTTCAGGTTCACAAAGCTTTCCAAGACGAAACAGATATTTCTGTCCCTATTAAATGCGGACAATATACGTATGATTTTTTTCCCCCTCTCTTGATTTCTACTGAATTTAAACTACAAAATTTAAACTACTTCCCAAACCAAGAGATACCAGGGATGGAGGCAGGTCTCTTCCCCATGCAGAAAACCCCACGGTATGACCTGCACCTGAGACCAAGAGGGGGGATTTCTTGTCCCTTTGCCCCCTAACAAAGCGCTGCACTTTCCAAAGCAAACAGGCTGCTGCCCTCTCAATCAATGACCCTTCCTGCAACGCTGATTTTTCCCCACCTCGGCCCAGCAGAATCTATACTCTTAAATGTGTTTCCATCCAGCTGCCCAGCTTGGTATTGATTTTAATTAAGGGGCTGCAAGCAGAGCCAGGGGCCGTGCTCAGGAGGGGCTGGAAAACCACGCTCTGGTGCGTTTTCTTGAAGAGGCAACTTCTGGCATCTCTCCCTCAGCAGATACAACAGCAGGAACATCTAGTTGGAGGCCAGGCAGGGCACCAAAAATGGCCCTACGCATCCATTAGGAGGCAACCACACCATTTTGGGCCATCGTGCGAGTGGCTGTGTTAAACACCCTGCTTCACTCAGCTGGGGAACGTCAGCCCACAGCTGTGGATGCCCACAGAAACACCATGGCCCAGGTCTGCACCTCCATCTGGAAGGACTGACCCTAGCAGGGTGCCCTCCCGTCCTGCTCTGAGGGTGTCTCCTGGACCTCACCTTCACTGTGAGGATGAATCCAGCGCTGTAGAAAGGGTTTTCTCGGTCCAGCGGCCCATTCAGGGTCAACGCTCCACTGATGTAGTCCAGGGCGAAGATGCTGTTGGTGTTACCTGACAAAAACAAGAGGCGGTGTGAGCACAGGCAGGGGGCACGGGGAGGACACGAGCCTCTTCCCTGCCAGTCTCCATGCGTGACCCTGCGCTTATCTCAACCTGCTTTAAATTGTGACGGCTGTGACGGTCCTCTCCTCCCCAGACCTGCCCCAGCTCAGGGTTGGAAACGGTGCTTGCCATTTAGCTGGAGGTCTTTCGTGCCCGGGAGAGTGCTGGAGTTCGCACTACAGGCACTTGCCCTGTTTTTACGCTCTTGCTTAGGTATCTGCTGTCAGCAGAGGTGATGACCCCACGCAACTGCCTCGTTCGCCTCTATTAGAGCCGAGTTTGGTCTCTGTGCTGGTCCTTACGTGCGCGCAGCCACATAGGGTGCCTCCAGCGAGCATCCTATTTGACTCCTCCGGAATCAGACACCGAGGGAGGATTAAGGTGGCACTTGAGTCTCTCGGCCAGCAGATGCTGAAAAGATGAATTTCCTGCACGGGGGATGCCCTTTGGACAGCCCCAAGCGCTCTCTCTGCCAGCTGAACAAAAGCAAGCAGTTGGTGGTTGGAGACTGGGATACCTGATGCTGGCCCGACACAATACCGGAGGCGGCTGCTAAATTAGTGATGAGCACGGAGATCGCGCACAGGCGCATGGTCACCCGCACTGCTGCCCTCCACCAGCACCTCCCCTCCTTCCTGGGCTGCATCCTAAGCGCCGTAACAACTTTCTGCCTCTTTTCTGTCCTTGGTCCTCTCTTCCATCTGAAATGGCCCAGTGAGCACCATCCAGCTTAATGAACGGATGCACGGCCACGTAAAGCACCAGCAGCAGCTCAGGAGCGGGTCGCTGGGAGATGCTGGTGGTTTCCACCCTGGCGAGCAGCTCCCACGAGCTGCTCCCTGCAAGCAGAGCTCCTCATGCTTCCTCCATGTGCCCCGCCACACGAAGTCCTGGCCAGCAGAGAGGGCAAAGCTCTCCTCGCTCTCGTCCCCTGCCTCTTCTCATCCTGACTTCCCACCCTCGCTCCGTAATTCACAGCTGCATCTTGAGATTTTTCCTGATACCTCGTTTGAAGGACACTCCGCAACATACATTGACTTGTGCTGCAAAGCATTTAAATGCTCCAGGATGCCATGTTGCCACGGTAAATTTTACGTATCTGGGCGATCTTGATACAATCCCCCTAATACAAAGCGTAATAAAAACACGTTTTTATACACAAAATACCATTCTGCCAACAGGAGCCTGCGAACTCAGAGACCAGCGTGTTTGAATGGAAATAGGTCGATGGGGTGTGGATTTGACGCAAAGGACTAAACACAGCGCCGAGCTCCGCTCCCTAAAAATTGTTATGTGCTTCACAGTCACTTTTAAAGGCTGGACAAATAAATTAGGGACCCGCACATCTTGCCAGGCTACACATCAGAGGCTTTGCTTTGGCTCAGCCTCCCAAACACCGCTCACAGGGAAGATACGCATCTGGTGCCCTCCGGGGCACCTTTCTGCTCACGGAGAATTGCTGGCTTTGCAAACGAGCCCGGGAAAGGAAAGAGGTGGCTCCAGACCCGTCACTCCGAGGACGTTCATAATTTCCCCTACAACGCCTCTCCAACCAGCCATTCGTTACGCCTCTGGCTGGCGAGCCCCGCCGAAGCGCTCGTGCTGCCGAACAATGCGCGATCCCCGGAGGCATTTGCAAAAATCTCTCTAATCATCTCCACATCTCTTCCCTTTCCTCACAGCAATAAGAAAAAAGAGGGAGAAAAAGAGCCGATTTTGCCTTTCGCTCCCCCCATCCTCTCTCCCTCTCCACCCCTCCATCCCCGGGTAATTTCTCCCTCGCTGCTGGCCCCCTCCCTCTCTCTCCAGCAGCTTTCAACCAGTTTGTCCACCCCACTGCTCCTGGCCAAGCTGGTCGCAAGCTCCAGCGTGCCCGCGGTGGCCTTGGGGACAGGACATTGCCAGCAGGGCCAGCTCCTTGTCGCGTTGACCCAACGCTACTGCCAGCGTCCTGCTGGTCTTGCAGCGACGCTGCAATACAGAGGCATGAGACAGAGGATGCAGAGGGGAGGGTGAATCTTTGCAGGGAGTTTCAGCTGAGCTGAGACCCCCAGATAATCCTGTTTTTTGGATGACACGGGACGGCACGGACCTTCCCATCTCCACCATGTGCTCCGCAAACTTGTTTAACAACGCAGATGGGGACGATTGTGGCCGCGCTTGACACTGAAGCAGACAAAGTGACCTGCAGAAAGACATCCCCACTGCCTGCCCTCTTCTGTCGCCCCGTGCCGTGCCCATCCCCATGAGCAGTGCTGCCAAGGGCACGCCGTGGCACACGCAGCCTTCTCCTCCACACCAGCCGGGCGATGAAGTGGCCACAAACGTGGCTCAGGACCATCTGCAGCTGCTGGAGCGATGGGAAGGGAAAGGCTGGGCACCAAAACAGAGCACAGAGAGGGGAAAAGAGCAAAGCGCACAATGCTTTCAAATATTCAAACAGGCAAAGGAGAGGTAAAAACAACAACCAAAAGGAATGAACTTCGGGACAGAAATATGAATGCAGTTTAAGAAATATTAGTGTGCACTGCAGATGACGGTGTGTGTACAAGGAGAGCAGCAGCTCCGGCACCCACCATGGCCAGGAAGGTGAGGAGCAGCCCGGCGCTGGGTTAGCAGCAAGGGGATGGACGGTAGCAGCCTGCTGCAAGTGTTTTTCCAGGCACACTGAGGAGCGGACGGTGGCCCAGGCGTCACTGTGGAGAAACGCTGCTATAACGAGGGGTTTTATAGATGAGAGCCGTAATGCTTAATTGCCCTCAGCCAACTCTCTCTGTTTAAAAAGGCCATTAAAAACACTGGCACAAACCCAGGGAAAAAAAAAATTAAAGGGGAAAGAAAAGACAAGACACTGACGCCTCCTCCTTCCTCCCTACCCCTTTGGCCTTCGAGCATCGTTCAGACCCACAGGAGGGATGCAGCCGTCGCTGGCTCCAGCGCAGAGCTGCCTGCCGGCCAGGGGAAGCCGCTTTGCCCATGCAGGTCCATCCGTGCCGGAGAGCATCCTCCTCGGAGCCAATGACTTTCATAAGCTGCGAAAGGGGAACCCATCACACACCTCGCGCCGGGTAATTTATTAATCCAAATGTGCTCCGTCAGGGCTCCTCGGCACCGAAATAGATGCTGTTGGATGTGGTTCACAGAGTCAGCAACAGACACAGTTATCATCGTATAAATAGTCCCTCAGCTGCCGTGACCACCGCGCCGCTCTTCACCTTGAGGTTTTGCCCCCGTGCGACAGGCAGGGAAAAGCGTCAGGGTGGGTGCCTTGCCCCAGGCTTAAATTCAAAGGGAACAAGTTATTTCCGAAGGAAAAAGGGCTTATTCCATCTTGAGCTTTGTTTCTTCGCTCGGTGTGAAATCAAGATGCTGGCACATGCTGCTGCGGGAAGCAGTGCCCCTTCCTCCCGCTCTGGGCTTGCTCCTGTCCCCAGAAGACGCAGCTGTCTCTGGGACAACAGCTCGAGACGCAGCCGCGTGCCCGCACTCCTACGCATGCTCTCTGCAAGCAGCCATTTTTAGCATCTTCCCCAAAAGATGTAATTGCCTGTTGTGACATGACTGGCAAAATTTCTGACCTTTCGGAGCCACAAAGTCTCATATTAAATGATCGCATCGTTCCCTTTTTTGGAGCCGAAGGTGCAGTAGGAGGAAATAAACAGTGAGATTCATCACCTGAGCTCCAATCCCCCTCCCAAAGCCCACAGGAGCTGTGGCTGGGTATCAGAGAGATGCCCGAAGCCCACAGACATTAGAGGCCCCTGCTCTGAGGGTAATCCTTTGCATTAACGATGCTGAAGCTTGGACCACAGCAACCATTCCTCTAAAGGAAAAAGAAAACGGAGGAGCAGCATTCCCATTCCTTTGCTGTCCTGTTTCTGCCTGAACCCACCCAATGTCCACCTCCTAGTCTACACCCTGAGGACGAGGTAACGCTTGTAAATGTTGGTTTTGCTCATTCCTGCAAACAAACGAGCAAACAAATCCAGCAGAGGATTCATCCCAGCAAGCAGGGAGCGGGAGGCAGTGCATATCCCCAAGAAGCAGCTGCTCCGAATTGCCCGGCATTGCCATCTCAGAGCGGTTGGTGCAGCTCACGCAGCTGGAGGATGCACAAACATAAAATTTGCACTTTCTTAGCAGCTACCGTGCCTGTGCTGGATTTACAGGTCCACAAAATGCCTCTTGCCTCTCTCCCAGCAGCAGGCAGGTGCACCAGGAGAACATGAAAGCAGCGCGCCGTGATGTGCCCAGGAACAACTCCGAATCAGCTTTTAACACAAAAACCACACCCACAGGCTCAACACCTTCCAGAAAACCTTCAATACTAGAAAACGTCTCAGAACCCCTTATTTTTTCTAGCCCCAACACAAATAGAGACATTGCAGGTTCATCCTTTTCCAGTGGCTGCCAACACTTTGAATATACATTAAATCCCAGGTAGGTAAAGAGAAAGTCCCAGCAATGAAACACAAAGTGCGTTTTATATTTATACATAAACGGGGATGTATAGTTTTAATTTCCAGAGGCCATTTGCTGGGGGGACCTCCTGCCATGCAGGCAAACCATTATCCCCGCTGTATTGCAGTTATCCCTGGATTGCCACGGAGCCAAAGCAAGATGCCAATGCGGTGACAAAACCCAAGGAAACCCAAAGGTACAACCGCAGCCACCACCTCTTCTTTGTGCTGTCTCATCCTCTGGCATTGGCAGGGTGGAAAAACTGCCTGTGATGAATAACTCAGCATCAGGCACTTTCCCACCCATCAGCATGTCCTCCTACAGAGATGCTCTGCTGTGACGACTGCCTTTAAATCACGCTGGAAGGCCCTCCCAGCAGCTGTGATTTACGAGGACATCAACACCCCAGCAGTTCCCCAGCAATCCCAATGTGGGAAAAAGCCAGCACGATGTAGACCAAGCATTGGGAATATTTAAATTAGCGGGTTGCATTTCCAAGGATGCTCCTTGATGTCACGTTTAAGGGATTCAGGGAAACGGTTTGCTTTGCCCTGCCTTTTTTTTGTTGATTTAGGTCAAAAGTAGAAGGGGAGGTGTCAGTCGCTGAGAATTGGAAGCCCTCCTTGGCCACCTGACCTCACCTCAGAGCTGCGTGCTGCCCTTTGGAAAGGAGGACACGTGGACAAGCTAAGCCCATGTGAAACATGTCCCAAGAGCGACTGCACTAATTTTGCATAAAATATCTTATTCCTTAGCAGCAAGAACGGAAGAAAGCCTGAGAACAGTTATCTCCAGACACACCTCCCTCTTGCTTTTGTAACTCACACTTCTGCTACATCGTGCAAATAATTATTTTTAATCCATGCTTCCCTTGGGATGCACCAGCTTTAGGATGAGAGCGCTTCACCGGCAACTGAGCCAGCCTCCCGGAAGAATCAATTTTGGACAAAAAACTGCTCTGAGGGTTTCTGAGGAGCCCTGAGCACCAACTGCTCGGAGCTCCCTTCTGTCTCCTGCAAGACTTCCCAAGCCCCACGAACAATGCATGGATTGCCCTTGCGCCCATCCGTCACCACACCAGAAATTTGGCATCGCCAGCAGCCGCTGCTCTTGCCGACCCCTTCCTCTCGCTCAACCTTTAGACGCCCATTAACGACAGAGCCCATTTAATCCGCGACAAAAATCCTGCTCTTAAGGAGCTCGGGTGATGTTCAGCAGGAGCTGAATTTCCCCTTTCGTGGAGCCAGCGATGCCCTGCGTGCCTGAGGCCATCGCTCTCCCATCACCTGTTGGCTCCCTTGTGCCACTGGGAAAATCAATCTGCCTTCGACCGGAGAGTTCCCCGAAATGAAAAGCCTTATCTAGAGCAGGTCGCGGTATACAAGTCACCCGCCTCGCCTGGGACGTGAAAGATGATGAGGCAGAGTCCTCGGCACAGAGGCTATCTCCATAAATCTGCCAAAAAGGAGCCATGGATTACTGCGCGGGATTAATTATCTGTCCTTCAAACAGAGCCCTGACCTCAGCGGCTGAGCATCGCCAACCTGCCAGAGCAGCTGGGAGCGAGGGAGCGTGCAGGGCAGCGCGGGGTTTTCTTTCCCAAGCCACTTTTGCCTTGCGGTGACCCCACTCCTTGCAAACAGCGGGGTTAAAAAGCCTGTTTTCTGGGGTCTAAAATGCTCCTTGGGCTGGGAGGAAAGGGGAGAAACAGCCAAAGGGGCTTTCCAAATAAGAGATGGACACAACTCCCCGAGTCGCCCCACGGATGGCTAGCCAGATCAGTGCTCCTGCGTGATTTCAGGCTTAATGGCCTTGTAAGCTGGTGGCGTAAAGTTAGATCTTATTTTATGTGGTTATGGTTAATCTTTTAGTTTTATTGTTTTGCTGTCACGGGAGGACCTTGTGCCTGGGGATGGCTGTATAAATAAGAGCTTCTGCAGTACATCCTGAGCTACGGCTATGGCTGAACGGGACAACAGTGATTCCAGATTAATTTCCATATCCCACCTCCAAATCATACCGATGCCTTAGATACCTATACCGAAGGAACGATGAACATCGGGGTTGCTTTGCGGCTTTCCCTCAGCCATATATTCAAGGCAGATGCTAAAATCAGTGCTTGGCACTGGGGGGACGCGGGCAGCAGGCATCCCCCTGCCCTGCGCTGCTGTGACATGGGAGCAGCGGCACCTCCCCTCGTCAGCACCAGCTCTAATTACAGCCTCCGCTACCCATTTTTGCTTTTGCTTACGATCGGTTTCTAATTTAATTTGCATCCTGCTTCCCATATGTTAGACCACTATTTTTTGCGAATTTGCCATAAAAATTTACCAGCTCAGGCACGAAATCTGCTCACTGACCTTTACCATCATGATTGAAGATAATGACAAATTAATTAGGCTTTACCTGCCTGCCAGAAACTCACGTGCTTTGGGTGAGCAGGATTTTGGAGGCGAGCTAGCGGCCGTTTCCCGCGGCTAGACCGGAGGGTAACACAGTCTTTCTTGAGCAAGAAGCAAGTCACAGGAATTAAGAGAACACCCTGAGATGCTGGGAGGCATTCGCACTCTTACTGACTTCAGCAAAATAAGTTTTTTGCCTGTGACCAAAATGCAGGGCGATGCCTTGCTCTGGATGGGGAGGGGGCAGGAAAGATGCTGGCACCGACGGGAGACGGCTCCCGACCTGTTCTGAAAGCACTCCGCAACGCTCATGTTGTCGGCTTGGGAAGAGTGAAATAAATCAATGCAAAGCAGCCTGGTCACCGGCGGCTTTGATGTGTTCTGCGTGATGCTCTGATACGGGAGCTGCCCCCCGCCAGGCGGCACCGGGGCAGGATTAAGCTGTTGGTGTGTGCAAGCAGACGCAGGTACGGCTGCGGGTACCTGTTTGTCTGTCCGTACCTCCCCAGCCCCAGCAAAGTGAGCTCAGGGCTGTTCCGTGGGAGCAGCCAAAGAGAAGCATACAAATAAGAATTTCCCCAGTGAAAAAGGGCCCACATCAGTTCAAAAAAAAAAAAAAAAAAAAAATCCNAAAAAAAAAAAAAAGTCCCTGCTGCACTTTGCCCAGATTGATACACGTGATCTGGGGGAATCTCTCGTTTAATTTGTGCCGGGGTACATTAGAATAAATTGCAGAGGGAATTAGAGGAATAAATAATCCTTGCATCTTCAAAGGCAGGCTGACCTGGACACTTGCAGTCGGGATCAATGGACTTGAAAGCCAGGGTGAGACCACCTTGACCCCCGGGGTTGATTAAAAGAGCATTTGAAGCGGCCAGGCTTTGTGGGAGCGATACGAGAAATTATTTCTGCGCACGGAGCCGGCAGCCAGCCCCTGGCGCGCATGGCACCGGGGACGGCAGGCACTGCTGCTGCAGCTTGCTGTGAAAATCCCCCCCCAGATCAATGCCCCAAATCACTCTCTGTCCCCCGCCCCAGGCCACGTCCCCCCAGACTCACCCGAGACGATGGTGTAGCCGATGCCCCGGGGACGGCCCTTGTCCTGGTCGATCGCCGTTATCATCCGCACGGTGGTACCCTGGGGGGACGGGAGACAGGCGTTAGGGCTGCAAAGCTCCGCTCACCCTGCCCAGGCTTCGGCTGCTGGTGCTGGGGCAGGTCCAGCAGACCTGGTCCTCTCACCGAACCACCGAGCAGACGGGGTTCGGCCTGCGACACCGCAGGGACAGGCGAGAAGGACTCGAAGCACGGCCAGCAAGGTGAGCGCGGCCATCAGGGCTGCATCGAGATGGGGTCACTTACCCCTGGGAGCTCGACGGCAGCAAGCAGAGGAAAAGGGAGCAGGAGCGCGGCGTTAGCAAAGCCACGACAAGCTAAAGGAGCTGCAAAGATTTTAACCGAAAGCTTTAAGGAGGAGGAGGTCGGATGGACACTGGGAACAGGGAATTGCCTATAGGCAGGAGCTTCTGCAAGCTCATCCTCCATCCTGCGGGACAGGCCTGCTTCTTATAGCCCAGCAGGAAGGTCCTCGAGGCCAAGAGCCCCCAGAAGCCAGCGAGGACCATGAGAGTGACCCAGGGTCCTTGTTCAGCTCTTTAAATAAAAATACCATACACTTCTGTCAACTCCATAAGCTGTTTCCCCCGCCGCACTGCAGCGAGCCCATGTGAATACAAACACAGGCACGTGCACATAATTAATGTAGTGTGAAAAAATTTACAACTCAGCTGTTCTTGTTTTCATTGGTTTATTAAACAGTGGGAAAAGAAGCAATTTTTTTTTTTTCCTGCCCTCAAAGAAAATGTCAATGGAGGCGTTTGCATATCTAACGAGGGAGCACAGTGGGCCGGCAGCGCTGCGTTTGCCCCGCAATCCATCAACCGAGGGCCAAAGGGAGAGGTGTTGCAGATGCATCACTGGCTCAGAGCGGGGACTTGCCACGTCCCTGGCTTTCTGTGCCCTGCTCCGGCTCGGGGCAGGCAGCTCAGCCCCTTCCCTGATCTCTGAGGGCATTTCAGTAGACTCCTAAAGTAAAATCCCGCTATTAACCCAGAACACAGGCCGTAAATCCCAGGGCGCTGGCCTCTGAGCAGCGCTCAGCTGGCGAGGCTCAGCAGCCGCCGGAGAGCCTGTAAATCACGGACGGTAATTGTCCTTCCCAAACGAGCACGAGAAAAGGGGGAAGCGAGCGGGGCGGGGAGCAGAGCAGGGGATGTGGAAAGGAGGGCAAGGCAATGATGAGAAGCGGGGTGGGAAAAAAGAGAGATGCCATTCAGCAGGCTCTTCCCCGGCGTATTCTGCTGCAATGTGCCGTTCCCACGGGGCAGGTGCTCCCTGGCAAAGCGAGAGCCCTGCCGCGGGCGAAGGCACCTGGCTGCTCATCGCCCGTCAGGATACCGGGAGCGACGCAGGATGATGTGTCCCCTGCCCTGTGGCACGTCGCAGAGGTGAGGGAGGAGGCAGGGCTCCCGTGATGGCTGAGGAGTAGCAATCGCCCAGGTGAGGGCTGCTGGAGAGCACGCTGAGGTTTGCCTGGTTCCTGGCATGCCCATGATGGTGGCCTCCATGCTGCTGGTTTTTGAGACCGTGGTCTGCTTGCAGCCTCCGGTGCGTCCTCCTTATCCACCAGCCCCTCCTGCGGATGAGCTGCGCTTCACCAGTAACTGAGAAACACGTGCCAGAGTGGGGCTGAGCTCCCTGTCGCTCCTGCATGCCGTCTCCTGGGACCATGGCGGGGACCTGGGCACCTCTTCCCAGCCCACCTGGTTTCCATCCTTCCTGTCAGCTCTTTCACAAGGGGCTTCCAATATTCAAAAGAGCAGCAGATCCCAGCTTCCAGGAATGGCAGGTTCCTCCTTGAGCATCCACACCAGGTTTAGGATCAATCAGGACCTTCTAGAGCAGAGGCTGGACCAGTGCCGCAGGACAGGCAGAATGGTTACCCACCCAGGTGGTGGCAGTTACTGGTTTACGGTAACAACTGAAGCAGATGGCCTCGGAGCATGATCGCCCTGCGTGGTCAGTGGGACGGAGTGTTCCCGTTCAGAACGAGGCGGAATGAGATGGGGAGAAGACGAGATGCAAAATGTGATGCTACACACAGCCTATACTCATTTCTTCGTACCTGCGATGATCACAAAGTGCCTTGCCCACCATACCAGCAGAGATAACGAACCAGAGAGGAGAGACCAGAAATGGGAAGACACGCAAAACCAAGTCAAACCCTTGGTCAACGCCATCACAACGGCAAAGACTGGCCTCTCACCAACCACATCTTGATTTCCAATTTCTTTTCCAAAAATCCTACTGGACCACAATGCTATTCCTTTCACTATCTAGTTCTTGGCATAGCAAGGGTGGGAGAAGCTGCACCCCTACATTGAAGGGGACCATCCAACCACCTTGAGCAAAACATCTAGCAAGGCTTCCACTTCCTCATGGCAATCCCAAGCTGTCTTCCCGCGCCAGAAGCTCTGCCCAGGGCTCACCCCGTGGCCCTTGGAAACTCCCCAGTGTTCCTGGTACTTCGTGAAGCAAGGAAAGGACTCGGGTGATGGGTATAAACTGGAGCACAGAAGCAGAATAACTCTCTCCCTCTAGGGAAGGAGGGAGAAGATTTAGAAAAGTAATAACTTGGAAGAGTCTATGCTTAAAAAAGGCAAAGAAAATAAAGAATGGCACATTATCCAAACAAAGTTTGAGGGTTTTTTGAAGAGGGGCAGGGGTAAATCAATCCTTTTTTAATAAAACCCTGAGCTTTTAATAAAGCGTTCACACTGATGGGCTAGAAATATTGTAAGAAAGAATTAACTTGGAGCTATTGAGACCCTAGGGCAAAAATAGAACTGATGCTACATTATTTCTTTAACCCAAGCAGTTTTTGGAGGGGAGGGGGCGGTGCTGAAGAATTAAACTGTTTGATATTTTACATGGATCTATACCGTGCCATTGCAAGGGAACGCACCTGCTGATCTCAGGACCGAGCGCCAGTGGGGTTTGCGCTCCCTTACCTTTGCATGGCTCCCTGTGGGTTAAAGCACATTTTCAGGGGCCTCAGCTCCTCTCTTAGCAGGAGGATTCTGCCTCTTTCACCCCAAAGTGAAGCTGTGATAGTGCCTGGACCACGCACCAGCCGAGGTCCAAGAGCAGGGGCTCACCAGACCATCAGCATCTCTTCTCCAGCCCCCACTAACTTATCTGGAGAGCATCAGCGATGCTATCTGACCTATAGGTGGCATGAGGATGGGGACCTGAAAAGACTCCATGGACGAAAAAAACACAACGGCACCTTGGATGCCCTGGGAGAGATGTCCGAGGCAGGCTGGGACAGTAACCAGTGCCAAGGAAGAAGATACAACACCTCCAGGGATGGCAAAGCCTCTCCTCGCTGTGTCCTCTTCCTTCACCCCATAAAACACCTCTTTCTTCTTGGTGTCCAAATGAATGTGAACCCGAAATGCTTCCAGTTATGCTACCAGATCATGGTCTGCCAAAAAATCACGGCACTCCTCCCCACTCTCGCCCCCTCCGCCCCTTTTCTTCTTCTTCTCTTGCAGGATTAGGGACTTGAAAGGCAAAGCGCAGCACTGGGAGGAGCCGGAGGAGGGGGGAACGCTTCAGAAAGCTGCCACGGCAGATTCGGAGGCAAAAATCCTATTTCTCACTTCTTAATTCCAGTCAATTCCAGTCAAAGGGCTGATAGAGATCTGTTTGCAGTAATTTGCTGCAGTTTATCCACTCTTTTCACCTTCTATCGGCTCTTCACTGACGGGCTGGCTGACATGCTGTTGCTCGAGTGAGGAAATTAAAATTTGATGCAATAATCCTAAATAAGAAGGATTTTATTAGGTAATGTATACACTTTAGATTAGGTATTCTCGCCCGATACATTGATAGAGGAGCACAGACATGCTGTGCACCGCCGATAAAAAAGGAGCAAGGCAGAGGCGGCGCGAGGGCGCGCGGAGGGAGCCCCAGCCGTCTCCAGGTCTGGGAGGAGATGTCCTCAGCACGGCAAACATCCCCCACAAACGCACCCCAGGCCGTCAGCTTGAAATGGGTGCACGGGAGCCCTTTTTGGGGCAGAAGCTGGCCGAGCCCAGACACCTCACCCAAATCTGCTGTTATCCTTCCCAAAGCCAAGCCGTTCGGCACGTGCCACTGGCTCCCTCGGGTGGTAAGGCAGAGCTGACGAGGAGGTTTCCCGTGCAGAGACTTGCGCGTGGAAAGCCCGCGTGCAGACCACGTGCTCGTTTCAGCCGCGGAGATTTCTCTCGTGAAGGACAGGGCTTCGGGTCCGAACCGGGACCGCCCAAAGCAGTGGCTACGTTCAGCAGCGGACCTCGCTCAGTTCCCATCTCCCTCGGAGAAAGCGATGGGAGAAGATCGGTTGGCACAAACTGTGCACACCACACACTTCCCATAGTAATAAAGGCTGTTAGATGGACCCGAATGCTGCATCTCGCCTTCTTTTGCTTGGTTTTGTTCCTTTTTTTTTCCTATCTCCATGTCTTTGGAGAAGTTACATGGGGCCAAGAGAAATTGGGTGGGCTAGCAGCTCTTCATTCTTTTCCCATTTGAGGTTACACAACGATTATTTGCTGCTTTGCCTACTGTAAATAGTGTATGCCCTGAGAACAGCTGTGGTGCACGTCGGTGTATCAACACAAAGAGATAGTTCAGCTCCAGCCTCAATAAATACCATGAAGTTGAGAGAGATCCCCTTTCCTGGACCCCGGTTCGCTCCACGAGGGAGATCTAGTCCATAATTTTTGATAATCGTGGGACTCTCATTTCTATAATTTCATCTCAGGCTTTTCCTCCCCCCCAGGTTAACAGTGATCTAAGTAGTGCTTTTTTTTTGTTTTCCCTGCAGCTCATACTGCCCACCACAGAACTACTCCTTAATCTCACCAGCACTGAACCTCATGAAAGTAATTCATGAAGCCATTTTCTGGCCATCTTTGGGCTGGCAGACAGGTAATGTGCTGTCTGACCGTGGGATTTGTGACAGTAGAACTCAGCCCTATTGATCCGGCACGCTCAGACCAGTCGGAGCCAGCATTTTGCTCCAAAGTGAATAAAAAGGCATAAACCGAAACGAGCTGGAGCACACCTTGCCACTGCATGAAGTGAGCCATCGGGTGTTTCAGATCCAGTACAACAGAGACGCTGCAGGGTGGATGTGTGGTGTGGAAGCCTCCCCCCCGGCGTCATTCTAGGACAGAAGGTTTTTCCATCCGCGCACAAAAATATTTGCCCCATGGAGGAGGCTATGGGGTGTGGGAAGGTGGATGCTGCTGACTAGGGCTGGTGCTTGGGATGAAGGGAGCAGGAGCCGTCCACCTCGCTCCCCGCAGGAGAAAGGCGCTGCTGCGTTTGGAGATGGGGAGACGTTTCCGCAAACAGCGAGTTTGCTGACAAACCGGGTTTCAGAAGAACTGAAATGATTGGATCAATTTGGCAAAACCTGGGGGAAAAGACTCAAAATGCTGAAATGGCTGATCATTCTGGCATTTTCAAAACTGCCTCATTGCAGGAACGCTTACATTTTTCTTCAAGTTTTCTATTAGGAATGGCATGCACGGACGCTGTAGGGGGGAAAGGGGGTGAGTGCGTGCTAAGAACAACATAAATCCTCCTTAAAATTTCCAAAAAATATTTAAGAAAACATTTTGCTTTGGTTTCAGGCTTCCTAAACCTCCTGACTGAGGCTTCCTTTTTAAAAAGCACGACTTGTCTTGAAATTGGCTTGAAACACTTTGTTTTAGAAAGAAAAAGGCTTGCTTCTATTTAGATGCCATTTGAACCTAGCCCTTTTCTCTCGACATGTCTCCCCAGCAACACAAAGCCCCGACGGAAGGACGGACAAATATCCCTGCAAAGATGAGGTTTTCCTCCAGCTGTTTTGGGGTACCTCGTGCTTTCTGTCCTACACCCTGCCCTGTCCCCCCTTGGCATATCGGAGGGAAGCAGCGGCCCTTACCGGAGGTGAGTTCTCGTAGATGTTCGTGCTGTAGGGCAGGTTGATGAAAATGGGGTCCATGTCCTGAACATCCGTGATGGTGATTGCCAGGTTGGCCAGAGTGGATAGAGGCTTGTTCTTATCTTGGTCCTTGAAAAACACGGGTGAGAAAGGGTTTCTATCAGAAAAATAGAATTATTCAATGGCATAAAGTCTCTCTCAGTTGTAGTTGGGTCAAAATCTATGAGTAGTCCAGGTAATCACCTCTTTTTCAAGCTACCTGCTGGAATTATCATCCCCTGTACCTCCCTCTGAGCTGAAATACAATATGCATTTCTTTCCAGCATTTGCCCCTTTAATATACAGCAAGCACCGATTTGATTTTCATTGTGCTTTGGGTTGAAAAGAAGCAAGTTTTGTCCAACATACACTTCAAAACATAAATCCCCTCCCATCGCAGGTACATCCTACGGCACCTCTGCACCGCGAGACTCAGCGGTGGTGCCCAGTGGACTCTGACCCTTGCACCCACTTTAGGGGAGCAGGAGCAGCCACCACATCACAGCAGAAAGCTTCAGACCCACCAGGGCCACCTCTGCACAGCTGGCGCTCCACGGCTGGAGCACAGCAAAGCCCACCAGCCTCATCGCATCTTCTGGAGAAAGGCTGCTACAAGCTTCTCCTAGCAGTGCCCTTCTGCCACCAGCTCTCTTGCTGGAGTCTCGTCTCATGGGTGCTCAAAAGCCACCCCAACATCCATAGCTCTTTGCTGGAAGGGCAGGAGCAGAGCAGACAACACATGAAGGGAAGGAAATAAATCTCTCCTTACCCCCTAATCAAGCGCTGTGGTGAAAGGCGACCATTAGAGGTTACCGCACACTTCTGCAAAATGGCTCTGAACAGCACCAAGGACTGATTGCCAGAAGATTAATGTTAATTTAAACCGTATTCAACAACACAGCTTGTACATTATCCTCTTAACCTGCAGGCCTCAGCGTTTATGGCCTGGATTGATGCTTATTTCTGACTCGCACTCTGTCGTTATCGTTATCAGGTTGAAGTCTTTCGTTTCTTCAGATAATGCTTTTTTCCCTCCCCTTCATCTCTTAAATTTTGGTTAAAGCATTACAGATAGCACTGAAAAGCAAGCGCATTTCACGTTTCCTCATCTAACGTCTCCCACGCCGCCCTTCCCAGTCTCCTTCTGTCCTTGCTACCTCCGTCCCCGGGACCGCACGGCTCCTGCCTTGCACCGAGGCTCCAGGGCTCTTCCTGCAGCCCTTGCCGCCAACCCCGACCCACCACCACCCTGGACCACACAAGCTCCCCATGCTCTTCACCAGGCTAGCAGGATGCTGCGTTTGCCCATCCACTTCTAGCTCTAGAGGGCCAGATGGAGCTGGATGGACCGAGGTGGCTTCCTTGTGTCCTCAAGGTAACCAGAATCAGACACGTGGAAGAAAGGCACATTTCCATCGGGGTTTGTGATCAGTCCAGTGCTCTCTGAGTGCTAACCGCAGCCACAAATCCAGGCCTGGCTGACACCTGACAATGGTGCTGGACTGCAGCGGCAAGGCCAGAAGATGGACACAAAAGTGATCTAGGGATGGGGACATCAACTCAGCTTATGAGGGGAGGAAGGCGAGAGCTGATGATCAGTATGCCTGTACGCTGACACTGGCAAAGCACTGTAAAATGTGAAGCATTTACCAGTTTTTCAGGCAAACGCCATAACATTCTTAGGCTGGAAAAGGTGGTGAGACAGTTAACTCCAAAGAATTTGTTGTTTCTCAGCAGTGAAGGCAATGAAACATTGCCGTGTTTTCTGGGGGGAGATGGAGGACTCACTGTTGGAGTATTTAAAATAAAGTGAGATATGTTTGGGGAAAAAATAAGATTTAGGGAAAATTCCACAGCCCTGAACATGCAGGGATGAGGCTGAAAGGTTGAGGCGTTTGCCTCTGGCCCCGCAGTCTGTGAATGCCCAACCTCCACGGCCACGAAGAGCAAAGGAAGCGCTGCACAGCCCTCCGTGTCCTCTTGACACTTGTGGTTCTGCAGCAAGACAATGATCTTGATTAAATCACATGCTTGAGGAGCTCCAGCCAGCTGCCTGGAGGGGGCAGGAAGGGTTTTCTCCCCACTCCTGAACGCACAGTTGGTCAGACACGTTGAATCTCACCTTTCTCGGTTGCATCAGAGATGGGAATGGAGCCATCACACAGAGCTGCTCGCATGGTGCACCCCGTTCACACCCCCCTGCTGAGCTGCTGCTAGATCTGACTCCAGGAGGGGAGTTTCCCCTTCGTGGTGGGGCATGAACTTACCATCGTGGCCTCTCCCACGGATCCCCTCCTGCTGTTGACTAATCAGGATCTTGGTTTCTCCTCCTCTGCCCACCAAAATTTTAACTCTTGAGGCCTGAACTCAGCTGCCGCTGAGTGAGACTCAGCGGGTTCAATACAGATGAATCCAGCTGTAATAAGGCAGGGCGCACAAGGAATGAGGCCGGAGGATTTGATGGGCTCTCCTGGCCTTGGGGGCCATGACAAATCCTTGCTTTTCAGCATCATCAGCTGACTGGTGGCTGTACCTACGAGCAAAGCCCTGTACCGGCTTTCTCAAACAAGGGAGCTACTCGCCTTTGTCCAAAAGCCCCTGACGTGTGTAAACTCACAGAATCATGTTGGCTGGAAAAGACCTTCAAGATCACCAAGTCCAAGACGCTGCCGGAGAGGAGCAGCTGTGCTCCGGGAGCTGACCTGAAACTACCCAGGCAATGCATCGCCACGATGCCTTTCTAGGCGAAGAGCGCTAAGAGCTGGAGGCAGCTTGGCCGCTGATGACCCCTGGGCACCAAAGCTGCGCGCCTTGCCCTGCGGTGCCACAACAACCCCAACAACGCCTAAATCAGCTCCCCTATTCCCAGACTGCCACCAAGTCCACCCAGAAACAGGATTTTGTTTGGCGATTTGCAGGAAAGCTGGATGTCCGCGAGAAGACGACAGAGCAGGGCAATAAAGCGAGTTATCAGCAGCTCCATCCCCCGTGTGTTGTCCCTCCAGAAAACGCAGGCAGGAGAAGACTCACCGTGGCGTTGACCTGGAGCTGGTACGCCTGCGTCACCTCGTAGTCCAGCTCCCGTATGACGGACACGATGCCGCGGCCGCTGTCGATGGCAAAGAAGCTGGAAGGAGGCTGGAAGGAGTAAAGCACGCTGCCTCCCGCCCCCTGGTCCGGATCTGTGGCATTCACGATGAAAATCGGAGTGCCCACCGGGGTGTTCTGGAAATAAAATAAATAAAGACATCGATAAAACCGTGCACCAGCCTGTTTTCCCATCGAACACACATCAGCATTTTCTGCTGCCCACCAAAACCGATATCCAGGGACCCAAGAACTTCAGTCCTGTATTTTTAGAACGTTTCTAAGTTATACAGCTGTTTTCTTTATTACAGGATTGCGGCAACTATAATAGCTGTTGCACACTTACAATCATAGTTATACAGCTGTGGTCAAGATGGCACTCTATCACAAACCCTTATTTTCCCAGACATCACAACTTTCCAGAAAAATTACTCACTCTTTACTGAAACTTGTTTTCTGCCCAAAGGCACTTTTATTTTCAGCGCCAATTCACTCTCTGATTCCACCGTAAGGCATTAAATATAAAAGAGCCCCTCCAAATGCATTAAATGCAACACAGAACTTTACATAAAATTCGGTGTTGTAGTTTCCACAGCAACAACAACCTGGCCCGATTAATGCGGGCATTAACAGTTAAATTGTCACAAATCTGTAACTAATCTACATGCATAAAATATGCAGCTGAGTGCACAAAATCAGCAATGGCAAGTGCAGTTTGGCACTTCTTATTGTTTAACTTCACAGCGGGGAGAACAATTATCCATTTTTGGTGGAACAGCTGCATGTTCCTATGCAAATCTTGAACGCATATTCTCATCTCTGCGAGGGCAGAGGCAGGGCTGGCGAGCAAAAAGGCTTTGCCGGTGGGGGGGACACGGGCTGCAGGGAGGCACAGGTCGGGGCCCCGCGCTGCGGTGGGCACGTAGGTGCGTTTGCAAGACGTTCGCAGGCAGGTGAAGGAGCGATGCAGAGCTGCGGCTTGGCAGCGAGACAGGAAAGGTCAGCGGCGAGGCTCCTCGGGGGCTGGTTGTGACCGGCTGGGGTAACGCGGGTTGTTTCCGCAAAGCTCTTCCCGAGCCTCCGCGTCTTATCGCGAGTTCGTTCCTATTAAATTATTCACCCTCGGCCCAAGGAGAAGCGTCGAGAGCTGCTGAGGAGGAGGAAAGGAGGGAGGGAGAGGAGCAAACCCAGCCCCTGGGTTACTTCATCAGTTTGACCCAAACATCGGAAAAGAACCAGAGCGCCCGAGAGATGCTCGGGCGGTCGGACAGCGCACATCACATCCCGCAGCGCACGTTCGCGAGCGGAAACCCCGAAAGCAGCGCTGGACACGCGCCGTGCCCCCGCGCACGCCCCTGACACCTCCTGCCCTTCGCACACAGCCCGGTGTCGCTTCTTCCGAGGTGTGAGAGGTTGCGGCTCCCACCTCGAGTTTTCATTTGATTTCTTGGTTTTTTTCTCTTCTTTTTTTCCCTTCCTCTAAATCAAGCTGCTAAAGGAAGCCTTGCAGGGCACGGCCTGGGGATTATTTCTTAAAGCACCTTCAAGTTTTTTTTGTGATCAGCAATCATAAAAGCATAAAAGATATAGCTAGAAGGGACCTCAAAAGAAAAACCCGTCCCCTCACTACACCTAAATCATTTCCATCCGTAAAGCCTTCCAGCAATGGAGACATCACAGCCTCCCCAGCCGATTTATCCCAGCAGTTTGCTACCCTTTACCTTACAACTGCTTATTTTTTGTCGCGCTTAACCCAGATCTGCCCTGCGAGCCCTGACTTCGTGCTGTGCGCGCCAGGCGTTAATCCTGGCTTGTGCATTCAGGGAGCTCGGAGGGCTCGGGAGGCGTGCTGGGGCGGAGGAGCCCTGCGGGGGGCTGCGGGGGGCATTTGCTTAGTGAGCACCCCCAAAACACCTCCTCGGGCAGGACCACGCATCCCCCCCCCCGTCTCCCTTTTTGGGCTACCCCAAACCACCGTCAGGTAGGAGCAGCGCCGGGGCATCCCGCAGCACCACCTCCATTCATCCATCCGTCCATCCATCCGTCCATCCATAGCGGACATCCCCCTCGGCTGGGCAGCCAGGTCCCCTGCCCAGGATCCTGCCAGGATCAGTGCCCGGACGAAGAGCATCGCGGATTAACCGTTAATAGTCGGAGCAGAGGCTGGGTTGTGCCGATGAGGTCTGGGACATATTGTCCCCGGGAATAATAATATTCATAAGGATAAAGCTAGGCTCCATGAATATGTTTCTTCTTTTTTAGTGCCCCTAGCCACTCCTTTTAACATGCAAATCCGCTCTGGTCACTCTGATTACGGGAGAGCTTGATTCCCCTGGCATTGTGTTTCATACAATAGCCCCAAAGCAGGCTTAGAAGAGTTCATCATCTCCTCGCCCAAGGCGGCAGCGTCCTTCTAAAGGAGGAGCTTTCTGGAGGGACACAGAGGTGACAAATCCTGGTGACACTGCCTGAGCTCTGACTTGGCCACTGCTTCTTTACTTTTATCCCCCTCTTACAGCTTTGCTGATCAGGTCTCTTCACCAAACAGGATAGGAAAATCCATACAAGCAGGGTGTCAGCTCCGGACGAAGACCTCCTGCCCCTGGGAAACAGTCATTTGGTGGCCATGTGGCAGCACCAGGAGGCTGCGGAGGGGACCTCGAGTGGGGACAGCGGGCACCAGCACACCCGCGGATGGGCACACGAGCAAAGCCCGGTGCTGGCTGGTTTGGGAGGCGAGCACCAGGGCTTCAAGGCAGCAGGTCGCGTTGGCAGCGTCTGCGCTCAGGCAGGATGCGGTAAGGGCTCGGAGACATTTCAGACCATCTGCGTTCAAAGCTGCGAAAATACGTCTTTAAAATGCTCTTGCTGTTTTTGGGTCAAGCAGGCTCAAGCTATTGCTCAGCAGGAGGCTGACATCTTATTTCTCAAAAGATGCGGCCCATCATCTGAACAATGGAGCAAGACATCTGTATCGACATAACTGGCTTGCTTTTTGGGTTTGATCATAAATAACAGGCAGAGGGCACAGCCCAGGGAGATGCGATGGGCACGCTGAGCATCGGGGCTGCTCGGGACGGGCCGTGTTTCTGCATTTTGAGCATTTGGGCCATTTACAGGACTCTTCTGTACATCCCTCGTGGCTGCTCCTCCTCAGTAGAGATCAACGGTGGTTATGCTTAATTCACTGAAAGGCAAAAATATCAAATTCTATCTTTTCTGTCTAGAAGAAAGGAAACGCAGGCAGACAGTAGCCTACAGCATCTTGTGGCAACCAGGTGAGTATCCTACACGAGCCCCCTGGTTTTTTCTTTTTTTTAAAGCTTTCCCCTCTCTCCAGCAGCCACTGATGAAACTTCCCACAGAAAGAAAAAGGATGACAAAACTGTGTCATATCATTAAATCTTTGTTATGATGCCAGCAGATGTGAGATAAAAATAACCGTGCAGACAGATGCCTCCTGCAGAGGAGGAGGAGGGCGAAGGGGAGCGGGACCCGCTTCTGACCGCTCCGGCACCCCAGCCTTCACCCGGGGAGGCTCCACGGTGTGCAAGGCCACTTGTGCCTCCCTCGTTTTGCAATGGATGCATAAGGAACCATTGTGAAAATCCTGCAGGAAGAGGCTCAGGACCCCATGAGGCCCCTTCTCGAGCATCCAGCCACGTGCAGGACCTCCACACGACCTCCCAGGGCAAAGTCACCCAGCAGAAGCCGGTGGAAACGATTAGGATGCGGATGCGCGCACGCTGGACCAATGCAAATAATGTGTAAAAACAGCAGGCAATCTGGCTGAGCAGCTGTCTGAAGGTCGATGAGATGCGAGGAAGCAACAGAACGAACTCAGGGCATGAAGGCTCCAGTGCTGTGATCTCCGCACCAGCCCCAAAACCATCTTGCCGGCTGTGTATCGAGTCCTGCTCTTTTTTTTTTCCCCGCTGACCGCTCCCATTAGGAGACGCTTGGCTGCTCGTGCTACATCTCAGGTCAACCTATAACTCAAATACATCCCTGCTGCCCTTTCTAGCAGCTCTTTTCCCTCTCCCCATCACAGATTGAAGGCGCCTGTTCCCAAATCCCGGTGCTGGAGCCAAAGGCTCTCACGCCAATGCTCTCCCATCCCCAGGCAGGAGGCGGCAGAGATGTTTGGTGCCTCTTGCCCAAGGCAAAGCATCCCAGAGGCAGAGCTGGGAGCTGAATCCAAGCGATGAAACCCCGGCCCCCTCTCCCCCAGGCCCCTTCTGCAGGCTCTGCCGCGAGGAAGAGCCGGCCCTGGTCCGTGGGCTTGCTTTTCCCTGACTGCCAGCCTGGTTCTCGCCAGCTCCAAACGCTCACACGGACGCACGCAGGCTTCCAATTCCCTTGTTCTTTATTACGCTTTTAATTACATTTATTAATTGCATTACTGCTAGTCTGAGCCAAGCAATTTCCAATTTCAAAATTTGATTTTAAAACCTGATAATTTCCCTTCTTTTTTTTTTTCCTTTCTGGATTGAAATTCACTCCACCTTTCAATCAGCTCTCGTTAATATGTATCCCTTGCTGCTATCTCTATTAAGTGACCTCCTTCATTATCGGCTGACACTGGCAAGCGGCCACCACAGAGCTATAATTCAATTGAGGGGCTTTTGAAAACACCATAAACACAGCTGGAAGAGACGCAGTGTCGGAGCCGGGGACTGAATTACCGGCTGGCTCACCGTCCGCGGGGCTGGGAGCGCTTATTCTCAGCTGATGCTTTCCCCGCCTTGAATTCGAGGTGCTTCCCCCCAAGACCACCCCGCGAAGCCACGGCGCTTCCCGCAGGACCAGCCTGGGGCCACCGCCAGCGTTTGTCACCTGCAGCCAGCCCAGGGAAGCACTGGGTGACAGCCCCGCGCAAACCCAGCCTCAAAACGCAGCTGGCGCGGCGCACGCGAGGACGGGGGGCACGAGGCAGGTGCGTGAGCACGGAGCTGGTCGTCTGCAAGCAGAGCACCCGCGGTGACATTTGCTGCCTGGAATTGCCTTGCACATCAGCAATCAGGCGTGTTTGGCCCCAAGGTGCCACGTGCGCAGAAACGAACCACAGGTAGGCTCCCGATCAGGCTAATAAATCACATCCTCGTGCCCTTTTCTCCATCCCCTCAGATACCACTTTGGCAGTCCGTCTCTAGCTGAAGAAGCAGACCAGCGTTGGCAAAGCAGCGGACCCCAGACCCCACGTGCTCTCCACCCGAAGCACCAGCGAGCACAAGAGCCGAGCGTCTCAGCCCCGGGCTGTGGAAAACCTGCCTCCTCCCCACGGCCGCGTTGGCTGCGTGCAGCCGGAGCCAAGCCCGGAGCAGGCACACGGATGCGCTTTCACGCGCCGGGTACTCCGAAGGCAGAGGGTGGAATAGATCCACTCTCTTGCCTTTCTACCAGAGAACAATTTTGGTTGACAAGGGTGATAGAATCAGAGTAATGTACATCTTCTCTAAGCCGTAAGACTGCACTCTGTGACACTGATTAATGCACAGAATAATTCAAAATCAACGCAGCGAGCTAGCACGTAGCCCTCAAAACACAATTATAAAGAAGGAACATCATCAGGCAAGTGTATTTGTAATGGATTCCTGCTGGGAATGTGCAGGTCTCTGCCCATTATTTGCCATTTTTCCCGGTCATCTGGAAGAAGGTTGGGAGAAGGGTAAGGGATGAAGAGCACAGGCCATCGAGATGGAGAAGCCACGTTTCTCTTGCTTTTCCAGCCATTATCGAGGAGATGGGCAGAGACAGAGCAAGGCTGGTGGGATACAGCCGATGGGAGCCCAAGATGGCTCAGTGAAGGTGTTTGAAAGTCAGAGGAAAAGACCAAGAACGTGAAAACCTGCCCGTTGGGGAGCACCACACCACATCGCTTCCCCTGCCCTTGCTCCCCTCTGCAAGCCCAGCAGGGAGCTGCTGGTGTGGGGATGCTCCAGCTGTGCACTCGTAGCCCCTGCAGCCCAAAGTGCCCCTTCGGCTTCAAGCAAATGGCTTCCATTAGGGAGAGCGTTGGCACGATGAATTACAAACAAAACCCTAACGACAGGACGCTGGCAGTGTTGCTTCCACTTGATATTAATTGGGTGACACTTTATTTTAATGGTACATTAATTAATGCTGAACATCAACGGAAGTCCACGACACCCACATTAATACAAACGAATTCATTATCATCGGTGTTATTACGAGAAACGACAAATAAATCTGTAACAGTGGGGCCCTTCAAATAATAGCCACGAATCATTAGGTATTGCATTCATTTGTACAGCGCGCCGCAAACACAGACACGCAGTCTGCGGGTGCTCATCTGCTCTCCGTCTCCTCTCCGCGCCAGCCAGCACCCGCTCCTCCCAGCCTCTCAGACCGTCCCGAGCCGCTTTCCCTCTCTCCCTCCCGTGCCTCCAAGAGGATCCAGTTGCCAGCCCAGCTGGCCGAGGAGAAACTGGGGCCTCCCTTCTCCACCAGGACTTCTCACCGCCTCCTCCCGTCCAAGCACCGCCGCCAGCCTTGGCGGACGCCCGGATCTAGCGCATCTCTTCCTGTAAGAGGCACCACCATTTCCCCCGTCCCTTGCCTTACCACTTCAGCCAGATGGATGGAAGCCTGCCCACTTTACCGTCTCGTTTGTTTATTTACCCCCTGCTCTGGTAGACAAGCTAACACAGCTCCTTTCGCTCCAGCAAACGGCACCGCCTGGCTCCTTTCTGACCACGGGCGGAGCAAGTCGGAGCAATCTCTCCGAAGCCTGGGGTCTGTAGGCCCCCGAGATCCCTCAGGACAGAGCTCCGACAGAACCGCTGCAGCAGCCTGGGAGCAGGCATCGCTCTCAGCATAGGCAAACGCACAATCCGCACGGCCGTGCTGATTCAGAGAAGAGAAATAAATACCCCCCTGCCCTCCCGTGGGTGGCCTTATTAGCAAAGGGGGATTGACACCACGTCTGGCACCGGCTTTGCTCTGCTTGAGATGCTCGTACTCCACCACCCTCCCACGGGACCCAGCACCCCGTTTGGCCCTGTTGTCCCTTTGGCTGGGGAAGGGGCAGCAATGACATTTAGCTCAGGGAAAGAAAAAAAATAATAATAAAGTCACAAAAGAACAGCCTCCAAAGCTAAATACAGAGCAAGGAGTAGTAGACTGACTGTGACTGTGCTGACCATGCAGACCCTCAGTTATTTGCGAAGCAGGAGGGGAATATGAGCGCGAGGAGAGCTGATAAAGTCATCAGCCTCTTGAGGACTTGAGGTAGGCAAGTAATTATTGCCTCTGGCTGCAGGTGGGGAAGCTACAATGTCACAGAAACAACAACTTTACTGATGCTGTCATTTTTTTTTTTTTTTTGGCACCAGATTAAAAGTTTTAGAGCCAGTCCTGAGGACAGGCACGATGCTGGTACACCAGGGATGCCAGACCTAACCCATCACACCTCTGCTCCCGTGCTCTGAAGATGGGGGTGAGCTAAACAATTCCTGCACCAGATGGACTTAGGGAACAGCATCACCACGCCTTGCTTGTCAAGGCTGAGATGTTAAAAATCCCTGCAGCTGGAGCAGAGATTCACACCTGCTCTCCTGGTTATAAAACACCTCCTCCAGCCTTTATTTAAGAGGTGGCCCCGAAGTGAGCAGGTACCCGTGCCAAGCCGATACCCCGGAGGAACCGTACAATTTACCTGCTGCTGGCACGCCGAGCAGCGCTGCGTGGCTGTCACCGCGGGACCAGCAGGCAGGCCACCCGCGGCTGGCGGCAGCTGGCAAATACAGAGCCAGCGAGCCGACCCCTGCGGCAAACAGGCTTCCTCCTTGCTTTGGGGAGCAGCAGGAAAGCAGCGGAAGCACGGCTTTTTTCTCCCATTTCTTCCCTAAACCCCTTGCCGGGTCAGAAAAGACCTTGCTGAAATGCACCGGGGGGACCCACGGCTTCCCACGCCGCCTGCTGCAAGTGGGGCTCCAGGTGTGTCAGCGGCACGCGGGTGCCTCCTCGCTCGCAGAAAACCTTTGTGGATAAACGTTAATACAAGCATGTAATTATAGTACCGTCGCGCAGTGATGCTACATTAAACATAATCCAAAACTTAATGTGCTTCGGCGAGAGCTCCGGAGGGTATCCGTGAAGGCTTGGGCTGGGGAAATGGCATGGGCATTGCGAGCCCTCTCCCAAATCCTCCCGGCCTCCCACGCAAGCTCCTTCAGCGCCAGTGCAGGGTGCTACCCCCTGAATACGGGAACACCGCACCAGAGGCGATCCAACGCGAGAGCCTGGCCACAGCACCTCCCGCAGGGATACTGCGGGCGGAAAACGAGGGGAAGGAGAAAGAAAAAATGCTGCTGGTTGACCCTTTTCTAGAAATATGGGAATAACTCCTTCCTTTCCCTCTCCCAGCTCATCGCATCTTTTTTCAGTCTGTGGAAGAGACCACAGCTCCGCCAGTATCCTCGCCAGCTCCAAGGAACCAGCACAGATTAAACCTTTGGCATTCCCTTAAAAATAAAAACACCAAAACCAACCAACTGCAAGACCAACAACCAACCAACCAAAAAAAAAAAAAAGCCTTATTTTCCAAAACCACCTCCTCAGGACACCAGCTGCGTCACCACCCGTTCCCCGAGCCCTGCTGTCCCTCCTGCGGGATGTCACCCTCGCCCCGGGGAGGGATGGGGCTGGCGAGGAGGCGGCGGAGGACCGGGCTCCCTTGCCAGGGCGAGGGACCCAGCCCGCGGCATCGCGGCCCCGTGCCACCCCCCCGCAGCTCCCGCTCCCCTTTCGGCGCTGATTGCAAAAGCTCGCCCTTCTGCTGATTACAGCTGATGGTCCTGGCTGGTTTTCGCCCCTCCAGACCAGACCCTCTATTACTGTGGGTCTGGATTTTTAAGGTTTGTTTTTGACTGCTTCCCCCCCCCACCCCTTCTTGTCAGTTCGGCTGGTGGGTTTATTTTGCACTTGGGCTCTTTCCTACCCTGTCTGGTTGTGCTGATGGATTTCAGCGCTTGCCAGAATCCAGCAAAACCAGGCTCACCGGGTAGCATTAACTTCTAACCCCCGTGTAAAAATAGCTGCAATAAAGCAGGGTGAATAATATAAGCTTCACCTAATGTAACTTTGATTAAAAAGTCCTGCCCTCTTCATCTTTCCTTAGCGGTAACTGGAGAAACAACAGAAGCTCATCCTTCCCGAGGGCTGGAAAGCTGGCACGACAGGGGATAGCAGACCTGACACCGGGGGGGACACAAAAAAATGACCGCTTCCTCCCTCCTGGTGCAGCACCCCTCCGCAGGAGCAGGTTCTGCAAAGCGACAGGGAGCTCGGGTCCAGGGCAGAGGAGCATCAGCATCCTTCCCCCAGACACAACATCTCCATGTATTTAATTATTCTCCTCTGCACTCCCGGTGCCGGCAGACTGTGGAAGGAACTGCTTTGTTACAGCGTGCAGGAGGAGGCAGGGAAGGTTTTAATTTCACGCCTTGCACCAGGCACCGCAGTTTTGGACACCGTTTGCTATCTGACTTCTGGCCCTATCTCTGGTCCCGGTGCTCCCGAGGCAGCCGCGGCCAGTTGGCTTTTTAATTTATTCTCTGCTCGGATGGGGACTGTGCTCAAGCGAGAGTCCTGGCCGGCCAGCCGTGCCCTTTTAATAACAAAACGCCTGCCAGTTCGGAGGCGTGAGCTGCACCGGGCCGAGCACAGTGCCGGCCGCTTCTGGGGACTGCAGGGGTCCGGAGGACCCCCCACTGCTGTGGGTCACCACCGCCTTCCCCTGCCATCCACCCGGAGGGGAAAATCACCTGGGAGCAGCCAAGCCACTTCCCAAATCCCCACCTTTCCGCCACTTTTCGATCTGCCCCCTCGCTGACGGCTGAACCGTAACCCCGAATCAAAGGGCCGTCCCCTGCAAAGCGAGAGGAGGGACGGATGAGCCGATGCGCTGACACCTCCGTCACCGCCAGCACTAGCCAGAGCACCAAACTCCCGTTCGAGCGCCTGATGCTCAACCTTTCTTGCTCTCTTTTTTTTTTTTGTCTACAACAGTGCCCACTTCTTAGGAAGGATGAGCATCCTGAAGCCCGTGCCAGCTGACCCCAGCGCTTCTGTTGGAGGAGGGACATCTCCTAAGCCTTCTGCAGAGGATTGAGGATGACCAGCAAAATCCCTCCCTCTGTTCAGATGACACATTTGGGAATCACCGACCCCAGCTCTCCAGGCACAGCGGCCTGGCTAATAATTTCCTATGTTTTCAGCACAAGCAAGAAGCAAGGCACAAAGTCCCATTCATAGTCCGGGGAGCATCCCCATTCACAGCATCCCTCCTGTGTTGGATGAGCACTTTCCAGCAGGGAAACAAAAAAAAAAACAAAAAAATAAAAATAAAAAAAATTGACAGACCGACCAGCTTTGAGACACTGACCCCGAGATGATCGCACCCAGGGGGAAAACTCTCCCCAAAGTTTTTGTGCTGCAAAACTTCTCCCCAAGCCCTGACCCTCTCTTCTTGCAGGGTGGTTTGTCAATACAGAGTTTAGATCTCCAGCAAAGGACGGGGGATGAAAGAAATCAGAGCAGGTAATTGCTGCGTGAAAATGACAGCGCAGCGATTTACACAGAGCAAAACAGACGGCGGAATACCAAGAGGCAGCCGGCGGCGGAGAATCGATACCTCCCCAGAGGTGGGATTATTAGGGAGAGAAAGGGGCTCGAAAGATCCATAAGTGCCTGATGACGGACTATTTCCAAACGACCGGCCACTGCATGAGAACTGCCTTCGGAGCGGTGCGTTTGGAGCTCCATCCCCCAGGCGTGGCACCTCTCCCAGGGCAGAGCTCCTATTTGTTTTACCTAAACCAGGCTCTTGCATTTCAGCCTGCGCACTGGCATTTCTATCAGAAATGCAACAAAAAGCAGCGACCAGAAAGAAAACATTGTTTTACCATTCTTTTTTTCTTTTTGCCGGCGAACCTAAGGCATCCCTGCTTTCATTAGCAATTGGATTCGCTAATTCTCCCTGTTTCCTACAAAAGACCGTCACTTTCCATCAGCGTCTCTTCAATAGCAATTTACACGCTTTGCTCAACTTCTCCAAGCCGGGGCCACCCACGAGATAGATCCCACAGAGCCTCCGACACCCCCAGAGAACGAGATCCGTCTCATGCCTCCTCCCACAAAGCCCCGGGAAGCCACCAGGGTCCTCAGCACCACCAAGAGGTGGTCACGTCTGTTCCAGCCCCAGCAGAGCCTGCCACTCACACCAGGGATTCCCCTCCTGCTCTCCAGGGACGGCCTTGTATGATTTACCTTTTTATTTTCTACTGAACGTATGAAGGAAGAACAATAAAAATGAGGTTTGTTATTTTTAATTTTTATTGGAGGAGCTATTTGCCAGCACTTAGGTCACGCCAGGGAAGGAGGGCTGAAAACTAAGGACTCATTGACCCTCCCCTGGGAGGCGTTTGAGGGAAAAGAAACCCCATTCTGCACTAAAATCGATCATGTGGATGGGAGCTAGGAGGCTGGTGAAGCCCAGGGATGGGAGAAGGGACACTGGGAGCTGAGAAAGGGACAGCAGCAGCCTCTCCTGCCTCCTCTCCTGGCATCCCACGTTGGCCAAGCTGAACCTTCTGCACTGCCAAACCTTGCTGCTTCCAGAATCCCTTCCCTGCAAGCTTTCCAGGCAAATGACCGCTCTTTACAGCAAAAAAAAAAAAAACAAAACATCGTGACCCTGTCCCCCAAAAGCAGGACAAAGAAGAAAAGGGTGACTCAAACCTTCTGTTTCGGGTCTTCATGAAGGCCACGGGATTTAATGTTTGTTCACCCACAGGAACTACACAGCGCGCAGGGAGAGTCAGGCTCAAAACAGCCACCGGCGCTACAAACACCAAGTTCAAGCCGGAGCAGCAAAGGCAAGCTTTAAGGAGGGATCGTTTCATACCCGCACAGATTAAAAAAAGTAAACAAAAGGTGCCCTGAATCAGAAAACCAACGAGACCTGCAAAGATGCCCAACAGTCCCAGGAAACCAGCAGATACCATCCGCTCCCGAGATGCTATCCCTCCCCCAAAGCCTGGACGAGAGGCAGTGAATGAGCGCTCAGCAGCAACAGATGTGAGCTATTTTGGGCCAAAAAGAACAAATGCCAAAGTGGGAAGGGCATCACAGCAGCAGCCAAAAAACTGCAGCGAAGTCGGCTCTGGAAGCAGAGTTTCACTGGGCACACCGGTGAGAGAAGGAAATATCAGGTCCCCGCTAGTCAAAACACCGCGAAGGGGGAAATGATTTGTCTAGGGGGTGACTTGACTGGAGCTGTGCTTAGTCACGTCCGTGACTTCCCTCTGGCCACCTCTGCTTCGTTCTCCCCGTACTCTGAAATGAAGATGATACGAACCAGCCCCCTCGCATGTCCCAGCCAAAACAACGTCGCTGCAGGGAGAGCGACCTGGAGCTAGGCAGCAGCAGGACAGCAGATCTCGGCCAGTCCGCATGCAAAGCTACGAGGGGGGAGGTACTGCAAAAATAAACGCTATTAATGGTAAAAGGCTACGAAGTGCTCCTACTGAAGGAAAAAAATAAATACTGAAGTCAAAGGAAAATTTACCTGGGTGAGGATAACGCAGAAACAAATGCTCAGGTTGAAGCCCAAAGCAAACAAGAAGAGGACTTTTGGTACCTTGACATAGTTCTTGGACTCTACGCATTCAACATACGTTTGATTCAAGTCTTAACCAGGAAATTAGAACAAAAGCACATTGTCAAAGTCATGACAAGGAGGAGGATTTGGGGGAACAAACGATGCCCGTTAACGATCAGTCAAAGCCAACCCACAAAGAGGCGAGAAAAGCAGCCCCAACCTGGCGGTGCTGCTGCGTTTAACCCAACTGCAACCGCGATGCTCAGTGCCCACCTGCTCTGGCACCAAAATCCCTTCGAGACTCAACAAGCTAAATAATGTTTCGAGAGTGCATCTACTAAAAACAGCTGCACCCGGCAAATATTATGTGGCCTAAGTCTCAGATGCTGCTCTTTTTCCCATCACTCAGGCTCAGTGAAGGATTTGCTGTGTGGGTTTTGTTTTGTTTATTACTTCTAATGACTTTCTCATTATCATTTTGCTGTGAAACATAAACGATGGTTATGGGAGAAATCATATTATTTGGATGACTTTATTAAATTAGAGAGCAAATCTGTGTATATTTCTGGCTCAGGATAAATGCTTGAACTTTGAGAGGCCAAAACTCATTTTCAGATGAAGCCGTTTCAGGAAGCTCTGGAATCAGCAGCTAAATTTGCCCTCGGCTGTAAGGGAGATGTATAGGGGGGGTCTATCTCTATTTAATCTCCCCCCCCAGCCATTTAACCAAATCACCAAACCAAAACCCTGCTTCCAGTGCCGTTCATGAGAAACTTGAGACTTGAGGAACGTAATGGTGAGATAAAGGCAAAATAGCACTGCAAAATAAAATAGTCCTGTCTCGTGGCCCCAGCTCCAGCAGGAACAGAAACGACAGCCGGCAGAGGTGCAAACAGCTAACCGCGCTGGTGCAGGTTACGTGCGAGAATTTGAGCGGCACCGCTGAAAATACCCAGAGCCGTCTGGCACCTTATCTGCTCCAGAGCTCCTGCAGGACCACCAGCAGGGCTTAGCTGGTGGTGACAGTGGGAGAAAAGCGCGTGCGAAACAAAGACGGGATGAGAAAGCTGTTGCTAGACGGGCGGAAGAGGTTACAAAGCCCCCAGTTTCACAAATTCGCGAAAGCGTCACGGGCTGACGCGAACAGAAGACACGAAGCACGTGAAGTTTCCCATCAGACCATGAACGTTGCGCTTTTCTCCTCCTTGCCACCCACCCATCCTCCCCACCCCCGGGAGGGGACCAGAAGCCGAATACCTTTTCCAGGCATCAAATAAAAGCCCCCCCAGCCTTTTCAAACCCATAACCGACACCGGAATAAACCTGTTAAAAAGAATAAATTCCCCTAAGCACACCCAAAGGGAAAAGGCAATAGGAAATCGACCCTGATAAAAGGTCTGTTAAATGAAAGCACTTTCTTCATGCCAACCCAAAATATACAGCTGGAAACCACCAAGCTCGGTGAAAGAAATCCCTGCTGGAAAAAGCAAGGAAGCGAGGTGGGGGAACGCTTTGGGGTGGAGAGGTTATGTCCTTGGTGGGGCTCCCAGGGGGGCCCACGCCGCCCCTCGCGGAAGGGATGCGCAAAAGGCACAACTTACACGCGTCGCACCCCCGGCAAGAGGCCGATAAATCACCTCCTGCCCACAGCAGAGCTGGCTTTCTGCTTCCTCACAAAGCCACGGACCCGCGCAGTAAAACCGGTAACGAGCAGCAATTGTGGGGTGGTGAGAGCGAGACGCTGGAGGAAGGAGACCTGTTGCTCTCACCACTGCCCTTGTCCAGGGGGCAACCTTGAGCTACGAGGAACTGGCCTTGGAGCAGCTGGACGTCCCTGTGGACATCGGTACCCCAAAGGCAACCCCGAGCAGCATCTGGTGGCAGCACAGGTGCCCAGGATGAGATGATACCCGGGGCAGGAGTACGGCGAGCAGGAGGGAAGTAAGATCTCCTCTGCTAGTACTTCAGCAGTCCCCTTTCTCCTCTTGGTCTCCCTCCCTGGCCCCATCCTCTCCTTTCTTTAGCAAGGAGCTGCAGGAACACAAATACTCTCTTTTACAGTGGTGCAGCTTCCTTCGGAGAGACTCCATTTTTTCCTGGAGCACACGAGGAAATTCAGGAGCACCCCCTGCTTTCTAAGTCATCACGAGTGCCCTGGGAAGCAACCCTGATGGTCTTCTCAAAACTCGTACGCAGCAGCCGCAAAGGAATAAGGCTGATACATCACTGGCTGAGCTTCTGCTGCCAGCTTGGGCTTCATTTAAGAACAGGATCCACCACGATACCAGCCTGGGTCTCACCACCCCATGCTTTTAGCTGGCTCCAGTCACTCTTCTGCAGGACTGTGGATTTGGAGGTAACCGTCATCTTCTGTTGCGTCCGGTCTGGGCTAGTGTAAATCTTGGTGCTCTGCTGGAGCAACGAGCACAGCTGCAATAGACTTTGATGCAGTTGGTGAAATGTATGGCCACAGAAGCATATTACACGTTGGTATCAAACCTGTGGCCACCGTTTCACCAAACGCCAGCCCATTGCCCTACGTGGACCAGGAGAAGTCGGAGACCTCTCGCAGGGACCGCTGTCTCGCCAGGACAGCTGGGCAGAATCCAGCTCCCTTGCTGCTGATCCACCTCCCACTTGGCAAACACGTCACACGCAGGAACAGCCGGGTCTGCAACGAACTGAAGACTCCGCAGGCTCCCGCCGGTTTGGTGGGTTCCCCCTAGGACCAAAGAACGGCACAGCACCCAAAGGGCTGGTGCTCCGTGGCAAGAAACCTCTCCTTGCAAAGATGCCTTTTCTGGGTAGCTGAACATCTGGAAATGAACATCTCCTTCAGTAAAGCATCTCTGCTCGCTATTTCTGCGTCATCACTACAAGCAATTGGCCTAAGGAGGGCCAGGCAGGCTAGAAACGACATCAGTTTTCCCCAGGTGTGGTAAGGAAAGAGTGCTGTAAATGTGAATAAAGGTGTGAATCCCCCCCACAGCCACGGTGCAGAAGGACCCAAAGTAGAGGAGACCTCTCTGCATCGAGGCTGAAACCCACCAGCCCATGTTCATGTGAACCTGGCATCACTTATCCCCCCGGGGTATTTAATTTGCAGGCAGAGATGGAAGCATTCAAATTCCAGAGCTTTTACGAAAACATTGGTTGTGACAATGTCTTACCTTCCCCACAAATGCTTTAAGACAACTCTCGATCCGAGACCGGGGACAAAAAGCACTCCCATCAGCTCTGACAACCCCTTTTTGTGCTGTGCCCGCATGGTCCTATCCCCGTGCAACGCCCACAGCCAGGCAGACGTTTCTCACAAGGAAGCTGCAGACGTGGCCAGGAGCACGCACGTTGGGTCGTGGTACCTGAAAGCAGCTTCCCGATGCCTGTCCAGAGCCTGCCCAGAGCACAAGGCTCAGCCGCCGTGGATGGCAATGAATAATACCTCGTTTCACACACCATCTGCACCGCACGCCTAGGAATGGGGCTGCAAGATGAGACACGTTGATGAAGAACTGATGTGACACTCTTCTAGCAAACTCCTGTGTCCAGGAACGACGTCCTACTTCTTACAACAAAAGGACAGAAATCCTGTAAACATATTTATCCTTTGAAAAACAGCTCTTGACACCAAATCAATGGAAATAACCTGCACCCTTTTCCCAAATGAAGCTGGCAAAGCACTTGCTGCAAGCACAAGAAGAGGTCCATGTCCTGTTTCCCGCCTCTTCCAGTGCTCGTCACCCCCTTCGTTCCTGGACACGATGTTTTCCAGAAGCCAGAGCACCCCCAGAGGATCCAAACACCCCACCAAAAGGCTCTAAAGGACGCGAAGACAGGAAAAAAGGAGAAGAGTAACTTTAGCCCACCGTTTTTTTTCCAAATTCGTAGAAAGGGAGGAGGAAAAGAGCCAAGCCTCCCTGGGAGGCAAAGCCTTTCAGTTTAATGTATCATGAAAAAGAAAACTTCTGTCACTGCTTAAAAAGGTTTTTGACAGGTCTTCATTTGTAACCCACAAGCAAACGCAGCTTTTCATGCTCCACAGACTCTAATATTGCTTCACAGCGGACCTGAACCCCACTTGCCGCTGAAAAGCCAGGGGAGCAACCACCTTAAAGCAGCTTTCTCCGCCGCTTTTTGGGCACGCCAGAAATCTTTCACTTCCAGAGCCGCACCTAAGCGCTCGAGAGCGCAACCTGAACGGGTGAAAACGTCTCCAAATCGTTTCGGCGGCTTCGGGCGGACCAGCTGAAGCCAGCCAAGCCTACCAAAGACAAGCAGAAAAACAGCGCTGTGCCCCGTCGGACGGCCTCCCGGGCCCCTCGCTCTGCGCGGAGGTCGCTGCTCGGGGAGGCGAAACCCAGCAGCCAGGGCGAGGAACCTTCTCAGGCAGCTTCTCAGCACGCGTGCCGACGGCGGGCTGCCTCCAAAGCCGCAGCCCACACCGACGGGCGCGACGCCAGAGCGGGCACTGCCGACGCGCCAGGCTGGAACGCCGGCTCTCGTCAGAAACAAAAGCGGGAGGCGGCCGATAGGCACAGAAACGGACAAGCCGGGAGAACGTCATCTGCAGGAGAACAGGGAGATGAACGGAAACAAGGAGAAGGCCATCTCATAGGCGATGGAGAAGCTGAAGGACCAACGCCACCACCGCGACAGCCCGGAAGGTGCGGACACCGCATCCACGAACCACAGCCTTTGTGCTCAGCTGGAACACCTCAAAATCAGCTCCTAAAGCCCTGCCTGAGACCTGGGCCTTGGCTACCTGCTCCACAGCTCACGCAGTTCCTCCTTGCTCATACCTTTAAGTTTAGCCAGCACAACCTACGTGCCCAAATATTTCATTTTTACAGATTCACAAACCAAGCTGAGCCTGGAAATACGTATTTCAGCTACACAGCGCGAGCCAGGCACTCTTCTCCTCCTTAATTTTGTGTTAATTTTGGTTCCTCACTTTCTTTCCGCAGAGCTCCCAAGATTTCACGTCAGCTACTAACTCATCCCTCCTCCCGACAGCGGGACAGGCGGCCCGGCCGCCACAAAGCCTGGGTTTGTCACCAGCCAGAGGAATCCTCTAGAAAGAAAACCTGCAGGAGAGAGATAAGAAGCATCTCCTCCGCTCATCAGGATTCAGGGAAAAGACCAAAACAAATATTAATGAGAGGCACTTAGCTGCGCCTGTTCGGCAATCAATAACGCGCAACAAGGCGCGCAGTCAGGCCGCACGCTTCGTGCTGGGGCCGGGGGTCCAAAACGGAGGGGTCTTCTGCTAATCCCCCCCTCCAGCTCACACCAGCCGGCCCCCAGATCCCCATCATCTGTTAGACAGGCAGGGGACCGGAGCGGTGACAAACACCCCTCGTGGCTGCATGCGATGATTATGTTCACCTAGAAAAGCCAAGTTCCTTTTTTTTTTTTTTCTCCCCACTTTTTTTTTTTGTTGTTAAAATCTAGCCCTTCCAGTTATTTAAAAATGTGGTATTTTGGCCATGCCCCAGAGCCTTTCTCTGCGTGCAGGTGGCATTACGTCACCAGGAGGGGACGGCTCAGAGATGCTCCTCTCGGACGTCCTCCACGGGGACGGGGTGCGGTGGGACAGACAGACGTGGGGACAGACAGACGTGGGGACAGACAGACGTGGGGACGCTGTCCGAGCTGCAGGGACTCGTTCAGACTGATGCCTGCAAGAAGCGAGATTGCAGCTCAGGAGCCTGTTTACCTCTCCGCGCTTATTTCGCACAAAACCTTCATCCCTCACCGCTCTGGCCTCTCCTCTGCGTCGCCCCTACGGGGACCATCTGCAACTGCCACCCGCAAGCTGTGGGCGCAGGGGGGCGAGTGAGGGACAAGGGCGAGGAAGGGCCGGGGGATGCTCCCCCCGCCTGCACTCCTCCAGCAGGATTCCCGGACCGGCATTCGAGGGCGCTTTGGCGGCTCCCGCAGCGCTGGCTGCGGGAAGAGAATGGCTTTCAGCTCAATTACCCTTCACATTCCAATTCCATCACGCTCCGATGAGGCTTTTTAACCAAAACCCAAAAAAAGCATGCCTGCAGTGGCCCGACCTCAAGCGCAAACGTGCAGAAGGGACGCGACTCGCCGCCGTCTGGAGGCTGCGTCCTCCTGCCCGATGGCGTCCACGTTCCCTGCAAGTTTTCTCCCCTCCTGGCCAGGCACCTCCTGCTGGGACCAGCCTCCATCTTCTGGTCTCCACTTGCCTCTTGAGCTCCCAAGCTCCTCAGAGATGCGCGGTAGGAGCAAGCACAAAGTACCATCTCCGCCGCCTGGGCCACACATGGGTCACCAAGCACCCGTACGCCCCACGGAGACAGCCCGGCACGATGCTACGCTCTTCATTCCGGAGGTGCTTGCAAAAAGGAAAAGAACGTGGAAAGGATCCACTGCTTCACACAACTGAAAGCAAAAACCAGGTCTGCCACCTTCTAGAAAGGCGCTGACCTCCTCCTGATGTCTTCTGAGCAGATCGAAGACGACGTGCCAGCACGCAGCAAAACTACGGGTCAAGGTGATGACAACGATGGACTGATGACGAAACGTGCTCTGGAGGTGCAGCCTTGCGGAAAAGGTCCCCTTCGCTCAGCAGCTAGGGGGAGGCTGCGTGTCCAGGGCCCTCAGAAACGAGGTTACAGACGAGGTTAAGGACCAGGGAACGAGACGCACGATTAAATAGCTCCGTCCCTGAGAAGAGAGGCACAAACTACTTGTCGTCCCTAATGGGATGGTGGGAGATGGTCCCTGCAACACTGGGCGACAGCCACCAGTTCTCTCCTTCCACCCACGCACCTCGCTAGCGTAATTATTTCGGGCGTACCGCATCAGGACGCTAAGCCGGCTCCTTCCCGCACCCCTGCCCGGCTGCTTGCCGAGGCTCCCCGCGTGCACGTGCAAGCACGCGTGCGCACAAAACCACCCCGCGAGCCGCTCGTGCTGAAAAACGAGCGGAGGCTGACGTTTGGAGAGCAAGACGGAGCGGCAGAAACGCAGCAGGAGCTGGGAAAGGGCTGGGAGGAGGCGAGAAAACCGCAAACGCGTATTCGCAAAGCTCATTTGTCGCACATTTGCCCCTTTCTGCCGCTCAGAAGGGAGAGGGGCTGATGTCAATATTGCAGCGTTGGGGACGATGGCAGTGGATGCCCGGAACAGAACAACACTTACAGGAAGCATATCCAGAGAAAAAGGACTGCAGCTCCACCCGAAGCCATGTGGAGCACCGGCCGCTCCCTAAATACCCCCAAAAAAGACGTGCGAGTTACAGCAGCGAGAGCCACGGGTCCGTCCCAAGTGACAGGGTCCCTGCCCTGCCAGGAGGGGTGGCCAAGCACACAGCAGGCATTTCTGCTGGCCACCAACTTTTGCTTTTCATCCGAATTCGGGAGGAAAGCATGCTTTTCAGGTCTCCTGTGCAACAAATCCTGAAAATGAAAAAATTTTCAGATTTTTTCTTGAGACTAAATTGCCTCAAATCCTGTCTATTCAGTTTTCATGACGACGTCATTATTCACACCTACTGACAAAATAAATCAGCCGCATTTTAAGTTTCAACAGCAATTAATGGTGGAAATTAGGCAATGGCTGCCTAATAACAATTGAAACTTTTTCCTAGATAAATTTCTCCCATTTGTAATGCAAATAGTTTGGAACTGATACAAACAGTTCAGTTCACGCATAAATATTTAAAAAAGTAGAGAGAGAGACTGATTTAGCCTATTATTTTATCACAAAGTATGACCAGCAGTAGAAAACTTATTATACATGACTGTCCCTGACACATTACAAAGTAATAAAACACAAAACGCAATTCTGAAAGAGAAATTGGACTGAATCTACTGCAAGAGTGATTTTTACTGTCCTTTTGAAGCACCATTTCTGTGCAGCTTTCCCGTCAAAACAACAACATTCCCCTAAATATTTCCACCTTAATTAAAACCAGCATTTCTACCGAAAAAACCACCTTGGCAATCCTCTTCTGCCAGCTCTAGCCTCACCTGCCCTAGCTGCAACGGGCGAGGATGCTGGCGTGCGCCCGCCTCGCGGCTCTGCTGCCAAGTTTAGGTGTTTCAGGTGGAAAAGAGCCCTATTTCCCAAAACAGCAGCACCTGGGGCATGCGTTAATAAATGTTTCTGCAGCCAGGCACGCTCCCACCACCGACTTGAACAATGGTGTGCGGAGAGAGGGGTAAGGACACCAGGCCAAACTGGGGAGAGGTGGAACAGGAGGAACTGCTGGCAGGTCACGTTCACCCGCTCCTCTGCCCGTTTCTGGCAGGGGCGCGGAGGAGACCTTGAAGCCATCTGCTGCCCAGATGTGTAAGTGTCATTACACCCAGCGGGCTCCATCGCTTCCAGCCCCCGGGACACGAGCAGCCCTTTTGGTCCCGCAGCGAGAGATGCTGCGAGGCCGCGAGCTGCCGCCTCGGAGCAGCCCTCGTCCCTTGGCGTCGTCCCTCCTGAGCGTGGGGACGGGACGGGGACCCTTTCGGCGAGGGAGCCTTGCTCAAGCACATGTGCTGCCACTTTTCTCCCCTTGCAGGGCCAGGTGGGACCGTTTGCAGATGGCAATAAATTCAGAGGTTTGCAGGTCAGCAAAGGACAGGCAGGCACTGGCTCCAAGAAGGGGATCCACCACGATGCCAGCCTGGGTCTCACCACCCCGTGCTGGACCGTGGGCTTTTCCCAAGGGTTTGTCCAAGTTACCTTTCCCCACCTCTGTCTGGAGTGTTCATCGCTTGGAGAGCGCTTCTGTACACAGTTTTTCTCCCTCAGCCCTAAGATGATTTCTCTGGCTCCACGAGTCACATTTTCCCAGATTTTCCCAGCGTGACTGCTCCTCCACAGAGGCATCGAATTGCTGGCCGCCCCACACTGGCTTTGCTTTCAGCTCTAAATGGGCTGTTTTCCACCCCTTTCTGCCTTCCCCCGTCCCTTCGCCTACCCCAGCATTGCACTGGTCAGAACAGCACGACTATTTCTAATTTTCGGGCTGCCCCCCCCACCTCCCCTTGCTGCAGCATCCTTCCAGAACCAGCCCAAGTTTTGCCTGGTGGAAATGACTGTTATCTCCAGGACACTTTGCACATTACTTCCACGCCATTTGGAGTTTTCCGCCCCAGTAGTTTCCGTTGCGTCTCTCATTTCACTCCTCGGGCACGTGCTTTAAAGAACCAGGGCCTCCTGTTCAGCCTGACAAGGGATGAGCCTGCCAGAGACTGCGACTTTCTCTCTCCCTAGGGGACTTCAGGATGTCACCGGGACCCTTTGACGCTCTCCATCTGGCGTCACGGTACACGCATCAGCAACGACGACAAAAACTTGCGTGCCAACGACCTTCAGAGGGGAGGATGCTCCCAGGTCTGAGCACCTGCTCCATCACACAGCATCTTCCTCTGCGCAAGCTGTGCTTCCCTCGGTGCGCTGCAGCCTGTTTCCTTCAAGCGCCTTTCCTCAGTGCTCGCGGAAAGCGGCAGGGAGAAGATGGAGAGCTTCCAAACGCAGGTCTTGCCTTAAGGAACTGCCAGCATCCAAAAGCCAGGACAAAAGCCCAAGACAGCCCCTGAACTTTCCTGCGCTTCGACAGTGGATGTGTTAATAAATATTCACAGACTCAGCGCAGAGCCCAAGTGCCAGCACACGCAGCATCCCACCCCAGCCACATCCAGAGGCCCGGTGGAGTAACCTCTGACGTCTGGTGCATCATCCAGGTCCTCCGGTCCCTGCCTGCGTGCTGGAGCAGCTTCCTGCCCCTCCAGGCGGGTGCAAGCCAGGAGATGGCCACCAGCACAGCCTCTCCATCACCGATGGCAAAGGGCATCCCACGGCACTGCTGCCAAAATCCTGACTTGGCAGTTTTCTGCATATAAAGATACCGTTTAACATCCAATCTATAGAAACAGCCCCATCACGGCAGATCACACAGGCTGGGGTTGGGAGGGGAGAAGCCTGGGTTTCTTTGAAGGATATTACTTTCTACCTAGTGATTACAGAGCAGATGAAACCCTCTCAAAAGAGATTATCTCATCCAGCTAAGAGATGGCTTTTTAATAGAAGGACAGTACACCCGCCTTTAAGACTGTTGAAGGGAAGGCAGGCTCGTCACAACGTGGCTCTGCTTCCACTAGTTTGCTGGACAAAGTTGGAAAGCAATTAAAGGTTGCTCAAAAATAAAAAATAAAAATCCGGAAAGAGGAAAAACAAATGCAGGATGACCAGATCTCTGAAGCCAGAGAGACAGCACGGAGATCCGACCTGTTTATTTTGTCCACCAACTCTTTGCGCAGAGCTGACAGGGGCTGGCTTCGAGACCCAGCGACAACAAACACAACTAAAATCTAGGACCCTGAGGGAACGCGGTGTTTCTCCTGCTGCAGAATACCGCTGGCATGCCTGTGCGATGGATTCAAGCAGCAAAGCGAGATGAAAGAGAAAAGCAGATACAAGTAAGGACACCCCAAAGGAGAGGCTGCGATAGAATTCCTCGTCCTAGCAAGCAAAGCTATGAGGACGCAGCCCTGGCACGGGGCTCTGGTACCCTCCGTCGCCGCGGGGGGGGGAAGCTCTGCGCTCTCCTCTCTGCCTTCACCCCCAAACACCCTCCAGGCAGGCTCGGGGCTATGCCAGGAGCCCACATACCTCCCACAGCTCCATCAACCTCCGTGAGCAAAGAGCCAGAGCCCGTGGTCCCTACACCCCACTCCAGCTGCGGGGCCAACCAGAGCAACGAGGTTACAGCAGAGATGACCACGTCTACCAGTTCAGACCTCGCTCTGCCCTAAAACTCAAGTTCCAGGCCGTAGGGCAGTTGCTAGCCCTGCTAGACCCACTGTGGGATCTCCCCAGGTTTGCTGCTCCAGACGTGACAGTGCACGGCGAAGCCTAGCACGGCTGCGGATTTTGCCCAAAAGAGACCAGCAGCATTCCCTGGGGACGAGGACAGACTGACTGTCCCTTTAGGTGGGACTGGTAAGGTACCCTCTGACCCCGGAGTCACAAAATCACGTGCCAGAGCAAGGGGATAAACCATATTTCATGTTCCTACAAAACACAGCGAGGATGCCCGCCTACCCAGAAAAGAGAACCAACTTGCTTCTGGCCAATGGAGTTTAATGAGCACAGGCCTGAATAATTCACAAATTTGTTTGTCGTCTCTCTAGGAAGTTAAAAACAAAACAAAACAGAAACAACACCAGCACCATAAATAAATAAATTTGCGTAGGAAGTGCTGCGGAGGAGTTCAGCATGCCTGCGGATTTTGCGTGCGCAGAGGTGGTGGAGGGAGGGGAAGGCTAGATTTGGGGGGTAAATTATTCATCGTAAATTATTTGTGCTGCTCTAAAATCCACACAGAAGCGTAAGGGCACGAGAAGGAAAACAGTGAGCAGGGAAAAAAGGGGGAATAAATGGAGGAAGAAAAAAAAAGAAAGGAAGAAAAACATCCAGAGATGATTATAGACCACTTCACAATGTAGTGGGAACATCGTTCTTATCAGTTCTGTTATCGTAGCCTTCAATTTAAAGTCACTTTATTTAAAAAGGGGGGAGAAAAACCCAAAAGGTGTCCGGGAGCGTGCAAGGCAATGGCCAACGGGGCTGCAGCAGGAGCTCACGCTCGTCGCAGCTGCTTCGTATGCGCAGCATCAGGCCTCGTAGTCATCGCAATAGAGTTATACGAGCCCCTGAAGGCTCCCAGGCAGGATGGCAGGGAAACTGATATAATTACTGACATTATTACCATTAAAGCAAAATAATAATCTTAATTACAGCTAGGGCTTTGGGGGCTTGCTCCTGTCCTCCCTGCCACTGCTCGCCACCTAGCATGGTCTGGTTCCAGGCTGTGTAATGGGACAGGGCAGGGATGGTCCCCTCCTTTCCCTCCCCTTTCTGCACAATTAAAATAAAAAATAATAATGATAAAAAAAAGTCATAAAAGTGCTGTTTCGCGCCTTACCAACATATTAAGGATGGAAACGTTCACCGGTGGCTCGCAAAGGCTCAATCCCAAAGGCCGCTCCCCAAGCAGCAGTGACTGCTGCTGATGGCAAGCGCCCGCGTGCCTCCCGATTAAAATGGATCGGGAAATCGGGGCTGAGTTCAGGAGATGCGACACCTGTGTGCCAGCCTTTGCCTAGCTGATGCTGTGCGCTGCCCAGAAGCTTTCCTGCCTATTTTTAAGCTCCTTTCCCGTAGCCTAGCTTCCTGCCGGTGCTTGTGTGAGCTCAAGAGGAGCACGTTTTTCCCAGACCTTTGTAATAGGTAGGGGAGGCCAAAAACCTTCCAGCCCAGAAAACAGCCCCAGCAGCAGAGAAGCTCGGAGATGATGTATGGGCCTCCTCTCGCCTCTCGCAGATCAATAGGCAGGTGGTTAGAGATGCACTGGGTGCCTTTGGAAAACAGAGCCCTGTTATAATTAATCTCTCCTGTCAAGCTGCTGGTACTTTTTGGTGGGGCAAGCGCCATCTCATGAGCAGCTGGGGTGCTAAACGGCAGTCTCTGGCCCAGAGCCTGACTGGGGACAGCTTTGTGCTGGAAGATGTAACCCAAGCACACACATTCCTTCATAAATCACTCGGTGTGCTAAATGTAACAGGAAGACGGAGGGATCACACGGAAGGAGAGAAAACCCCTGCTGGTGACCTCCAGCAAGGAGATGGACAATGAAGTGACCTTTCTGCCAGCACGTGAAGACTGCCGGGGCTCCAGAGAGAAGGCCATGGCAGGTCTGAACTTGACCTACAGGCTCGGGATGTTGGAGGAAAACAAATCTTCAGGAGGGGGTACTAAACAAACACCACGCAACAGGCTCAGCGTTCGAGGAACCTCTGCGGGGCCCAAGGGGTAGAGCTGAGGACACGGTAGCACCCGGACGCGGCAGGTGCAGAAGACCGGCTTGCAGAGCAGATTGCTCGCTTCCAGGGCAGAAGGGGGGCTACGTGCTCCCAAAGGTCTCGGGCTTGGGAAGTGGGATGGCAAAACCCGCTAGGTATCCAGGGCCAAGGGTCCAGGCCCATCCCAACACCAGGAACCACAAAACCGACGTGGGGGCTTGGCTCTGCTCCACTTGCTCCACGTAAAACCGCTGAACCATGGCAATCCAACAGGACCAGGCTCCCTGCAGACCCAGTCAAATGGAAAAACAGATCAGATAAAGCAGATCGGAGTTGTCAGAGGCCGAGGCATCGCCACAGCAGCCTGCCGCAGGCTCAGCGATGCTTCTTCCCTGGTTTAAAAGCCAAGCTCCGAGACTCCCCAAACCGTGGTACCCTGGGGCTGGGTGAGGACGAGGTGGGGCATGGAAGAGGTGAAGCGCAAGGGCCTCGTCTGAGAGGAAAACAAGCCCTGAAGGTCAGAGCAGCGAGCACGCGAGCGGCTAACTAATGTACTACAGCAGCACCACGGGGCACAGACACAGGCGCGCACGTCCTCGCAAACTGGAAAGCCATAAAAGTCTATTACAGCAAATCAAACAGCAGTCAGCATGACAGCCATTAGCCTGAAATGAATACACGAGAACTTAATGAGCTCTGTCGAGGCCAGCTTGGTGAATTAAGTTGCCAATTCTAGCAGGATTCCCCTTTCTTTACAGACTTGAACGCGTCCGTGCCGCCTCGTTGCCTTCCGACAAGCGAATGGTGGTGCGCCCTTGCCCAGACGGGATGGACCATTACGCTGGAGCAACCTCCGTGTCCCACACCAGCCCTCGCTCCGCTATTCCAGGCAGGTGCCAGGGATGCGGCGAGGACCGGATGAGCACGGAGGATGCGCAGCATCAGACAGAGGCGTGAGGAAGCGAGGAGTGGTCCCCAGCGCGGGTATCAGGAGCCGCAGCGATGCCGAGGAGCCCGCGGCGAAGCTGGGTGTCGTCTGCCCTCGTCCCCAGTTTGTGCTGGAGAAGAGCAGCCCTAGCCCGAATCATTCGTGTTCTTAAATCAAGCGGACTGCGTAAAATGCCGGGACGGGTGTTTAGAGGCAGTATTGTTTTTAAAGGTCAGTTTACTTCATGTTCCATTTATTTATGTGCACACTTCTTTTGACTTTCCCAGCGCCACACAATAGCAGTGAGGTTTAAATAGCTTTTCTGTTGCTGCTCCATTAGCTAGGACAACTGCAAATCGATACATCCATTTATTTCAAAATTAAAAGGAGAAAAACCCTCATTAGCTGCCAATTCTGCACAGAGCCAGTCTATGCAAAACAACGCGAGCGCTTCTGCTAGCCTCCGCTCCGTCCCCAGGGTCCCGTCCCTGTTTACTCATTAGGTATAGGCCCTAAAGCTTGGGCTAGGTGGCCTTTGAGACAGATTTGGATACTCGCCCCCTCGCTGTTGGAGCATGGGGACAACAAGGGGACAGTGCTATCCCGTGCCATGACCTGCTCCCGGTGCTCCACCAAGCTTCAGCTGCACCCACGAGCAGCATCCACTCAGCTTCCGAAGCACGCGCACCTCCACGCCGTGCCACCTCCCGCTCGTGCCCAAAGCAAGGGGGCACCTCTCCCTCGAGAGCTGCCAGAGAAAACGTTCCTGCCCATCTTTCTCATGGGCTGTAGCCCTCGGAGGGTCCCCTGGAGGTGGATGGACCCATCCATCGCCTGTTCTCGCAGAGCCTGCCAAGGAAACGCTGTCTCCCCGGTGGAGGAACAGAAGTGCCTCCAGGACGCTGGCTGCGCAACGAGTTTGTGGCTCATTACCTCTGATCGGTGCCCTTGCTTAAAGATCACGGATGGGAACTGAAAGCTGGCACACGATGCCTTGTAATTAGATTAGGCCGACCTCCAAAAAAGTGCAACTCTGAAGGCTGAGCGGACGCGCTGGGGGACGCACCAGGCTCGCTGCGCCCCAAACTTCTGCACGTTCCTGGAAATCCCTCCCGGCAGAACCGCACCTCACCTGCCGAGCAGCGTGACGCACAGGAGGGATGCTCTGGGGCTCAGCCCCTTCTTCATTTGTTTTCTATCCTTCTAATCTGCCCGCAATTCCCTACCCTCAGCCAGCCTTAATTTCATTCCCAGCACCGGACCTTTGCCCTCCCTGCTCCCCAGGCTTGTTGCAGGTTAAGATCGGACGCATGGAAGGCGTAAGGTCTGTGATATTGGCTCTTAAGGTAAGGAAAGTAAGGAAGGATGGGCAACCACCAACACCCGGAGGTCCGAGCAGAAAGGTGAGAGCGAGGAGCAGCTTGTGCAGCTTTTGCCAAGTCATTTCTGCACCGTCCGTGCTTTGAAGAGGAGAAGAAATGACTCTGACCCTGCGTCACCCTGGGAGGGAGGAGGTTTCGGGTGACCTGGCGCAGAAGCGGCAGCGCCGGTAGGAGACTCAGACTCCCGGCTTGTACATCACGAGCAGCCTAACGAAGAAAGCTCATCCTCGCGGCGGAGGGATGGGGAAAGATCAAAGCCCAGCGCGGCAGGGCATGGGCACTCAGCATATTCAATAAACCCTGGCAACGCGCTCGTTTGTGCCCCTCAGTTACCGAAGGCTGCTTGATTTCACACACACAGGCACACGCTGGACCTCACCCGCGCCCCGAGGCACACTAAGGGTTGGGGAGGGGAGAAAGGGGAACCAGAGAGCAAGAGAAGAGCTTTCATCCACAGTAGGACACAACATTTCAAATGCCAAACCCCGAGCTTGTCATCCTCCTCCTAGCACCAGCAACCACCTTTCAGTCCACATCTTCAAAGTGTAAATTCACATCGGGTCTGCGAGTTCGTGGGGTATTTCTGCCAAACCGAGCTCTAGGTGCGGAAGCTCTCCCTGACTACTACTAGGTGCCAGCACAACGAGAGAGTGGCAGAAGGCTGTGGAAACGTATCCTTGGAGATATTTAACACTTGGGCTGGATAAAGCCCCAAGCAACCTGATCTAACACGAAATTCTCCCTGCTGCAGCGGGAGGCTGGGCCAGATGACCTGCTGTGGTCCCTTTCTGCCTACCTTATTCCAGGTCCTCAGGGGACAAGTCCTGCTGCAGACACCCAAAACAGCATCGCTTTGCTTCTGCCCCTCCTCAGCCAGCAGGAACTCTCAGGGCAGGATGCTCAGCAGCGGCAGCCGCACAGCGAATTTGGCCACCGCGGGAAAAGCCCGAAGCGCGGCGGCAGTGCCTACCTCGGGGATGCGGACGCTGTAGGGCTGGTTGTGGAACCGCGGCGCGTTGTCGTTCACGTCTCCCACTTGGATGTTGACCGTCCCCTTGATCACCTGCGGCCGCAAGGGTGATGACAGGGAGCGGGCGTCAGCTTCACGCATGGACTTACGAGCTACAGCAGGCTCGCGGCTGCTTTCCCTGACTTTGGCTTACGGTTTGCCATCACCGGGGGTGCTGCACCCGGCTGCCCCCAGCCCGCTCCCGGGGCAGCGGTGACCCATCCTCTCCGCTCCCCTCTGCCCGTGCTGCAGACCATGAAATGAGAAGTCGCACTTACCCCCTGGCTGTCGCTGACGGAAAATTCAACCGTGAATTCTGACTTGGTCTGAAAGGGAAGGAGAAGAAAAACATATAATTAAAGATACCGGAGTGTTTATCTGCAGATGGCAGGCTTGGGACTTTTAGCCAATATTATTACATGCAAAATGCTTTCAGGACCTTCAAAAGAAGAGAAGGGGTGCTTGAGTGCAATTACCTACGTCGAGGATAAACGCTGAGAAACACAACTGCCAGCAGGGCTCTGGCGGATTCACCAGCATGGAGAAATGCTCTGCCCTGGGTTGGGAAGATGCAGGGACTGGGAGCCATCTCCCCAGCCTGCAACCGAGCTCTATGAGAGCTGCTGCTCCTCTCCCAAGGCTACCTGCCCCGCAGCAGTTCCTGGGATATCACATCGCTGGGAACACTGGGGTGAGCCCAAGGAACGTGGCAGGAACGGAGGGAAATCCCTTAAGCCCATTCAACAATCCCCGCGCAGTTCTCTGCGCCCCTTGTTTTAACTAATTTAAAGGCTGGTTCTGAAATTGTGGTATACTAAAGTCACAGGTGCTGGGGTGAGGGGGGAATATCTGGGTGACAGGAGCAGGCGGATATTGCTGCTGGAGGCAGAGCTTCTCTTCCTGACCTTTTTTCCCCACCAGCAATTACGTCGCTCACATTTTACCATGGAATCACGCCGGGATGAATGGCTCGACTCAGACCACCGTTCCTACCCGATGCCTGGAGTCTTTGGTCCCCGAGCCGAGCATCCTGCAGCCCCTAGCTGTTCCAGCATCCCTCCACACCCCAGCACCCTGCCCTGCCTCTGCAGCTGGAGCACAGCTCCCAAAGCATCGCGCAGAAAAGGCTCTGTGCTGCAGCCTTGGGTGATTTATTCCCAACAAGAATGGCTTGGGGACAAGCAGCAGCCGCCGGTGCCCGGAGCGGGAAGGTCTGCTTGCAGCAGGGCAGCAGTTCATCTCAGAGAAGGGTTTGGGGAACGGCTTACCCCCCGTTTGCCCAATCCACCACCCCCAGGCTCCCCCAGGTGGGTAATTCAACCTGAGGCAGCCTTTCCTAGCTCCTGCCCGGGGCGATGCCTGCGGGCAGAAGGAGCAGCTGGAGCACAAGGGACAGGACAGTCCCTGCTCCTGTGACATCCCACCCTCCTTCCTCCTCCCATGGGCGACGGACAGAGCAGTAGGGAAGAAAGGGAAAACAGGAGAGAAGAAGCATCCTGCTGAGCATTTGATTTTAAGAACTGGGTAAGCAAAATAACCAGAGAAGACTGCCACATGCTAATTTCTGTCCGCACCCTTCACTGTAGCACGTACTTTTTCTTAGGCTCAAGGGTATTTTTTGTCTTTTTTTTTTTTCCCAGTTTGTTTTTGCAAAAATTGTTTTTCTTTGAATCCTTGTGGGAGCGAAAAGTCTTAAAATCATTTTGCCTCTGTAAGTTTGGCTCCTTCCTCTTTTGCTCTGTTTTCCCTTTTCCTGCATCATTTGTCTTACTGTGACTCCCTCTGCCTTTTCAAGCCTTTCGCTCTCCCCTGCACTGTTACTTTTTGCCACGTACAAGAATTGACCTCTTGCTTTTCTTTCCCCACCGCTTTCTCGGATGGCTTTCTATGCCCGGACTTCCAGACTGCACGCGACCAGCGCTTCTCTCTTGTCCCCTGCCTGCCCCTCCACCGAGAGGCACCCAAATCTGTTCACCACCCTCCTTGCCTTGAGGCTGTTGCCTACCATAAGCATTGGGAAGCGGTAGGCGTTTAAATAGGATTGAAAACACTGAGTAAACGGGGATACCTCATTTGTTCACGCACAGTTTTAAATACTGAAGGACTGCTCCAAATAGAGGGTTAAAGGGGGAGCCTGAAGATTTTCCTGAAGGTCCGAGCGTCCTGCTCTTTGGCAGTTCATTCCCATTTACTGCCTTCTGTACTTCTGGACCTGCGGCTGTTGTCCTGGGATCCAGCAAGGCCAAAAGCCAGACCAAACCAGAGCACCCTGCCCATTCCCTCTGTCCCCACTGAGGTGGGGACGGTGACAGGGGAAGCGACACCCAGGCTCCATCCATCCCAGCTTCCACAAAAGATGGAGAGCCCCCGTTTATCCGAGCGGAGACTTTTTCCCTTTCCCTCTGCAGAGGATGCTGCCGGCAGCAAGCAATGTTACCTCTCTGTCCAAGGGCTGCCTGAGCCAGACGACACCGGTTACGCTCTCCACGGCGAAGAACCTGCTGGCCTCCTCCCCAACCACGCCGAACACCAGCGGGTCGTTGTCCAGGTCCCGGGCCAGCAGCTGAGTCACTGAGGAGCCTGGAAGGAAAGGAAACATCACTGAAACGGTCTCAGGCTGCACCAGGGGAGGTGTAGAAAGGATGTTCGGAAGGATTTCTTCACGGGGAGGGTGGTCAGGCACTGGGACGGGCTCCCCAGGGAGGCGGTGGGGTCCCCAGCCCTGGAGGTGTTCAGGAGACGCGGACGTGGTGCTTAGGGACGTGGGGTAGTGGTGGGGCTCGGTGGAGCAGGCTGATGGTTGGGCTTGGCGATGCCAAAGGTCTGTTCCAGCCGGGATCATTCCATGATTCTCTGAAATCCTGCAAATACCCAGCTTGTCAGGGAACGCAGCTCTTCTGCTTTCCTCACCCCAGTCACCCCCCAGCTATTTTCCCACTGCACTGCCATTCCTCAAATAATTTATACAGCAGCAAGGGGAGTCAAGCTATGCGTGGTCCCGCCGTTCTCCCCTGCACAGATAAAGCACACCCCAGCTCCTCTACCCCTTCGCCCTTACAGGAACAGAAAGCCACACCGGCTCAGCAGCAGCACGGCCATCCAGCCATCCCACCGCGGCTGCTGGAGGAACCCTTGCCTTCCCTAGGGTAAGCACCTACCAACCGCACCACCACAAGCATCAGGCATTTCTCTTTGAGGTTGCCACTCTGGAAACGTAAAGCTCAGGAAAGCAATTGGAACAGCAGTAATAGCAGGACTGCGGCTGGCAGGGACAGGGGCAACAGCTTGACAGCACCCTGGCAATGCCTCATTTCTTATTCCAGCCCTAAGAAGATCAAGGTATGCCTGCCAACACATCCCTGCTCTCAGCTCCATCTCCAGGCCACGAGCGGAGATGATGCCCTGATGCAAAACCCCGCAAACAAAGCCTCTCACAGCTTGGCAACATGGATATGAACCTGCTGAGGACTGCAGGAAGAGGCACCACGTTCGATGTGAAGGCAAACCCAAAATGAAAAAAGAAAAAAACAAACAAACATGACAGTGCAGAGGTCAGAGAGCAAAAGCGGCTTAAACCACACTTATGCCTTTAATCTGGGTGCTTGGAGGGGCGCAGGAAGGTTACAGCAGGCTGCACAACCCTGCAAGGCCACCTGCTGCAGCATCTCCCCTGCCTCCATCGCACGCTCTTCTGCCAAGGGCCACCGCCAGCAGGTACAGCAACTCTTCTGCATTGAAACACAAGCGTCTCAAGGCCAAGAGCACAGACGTGATGCCCACGCGTGCCTCGCTGGCGACTACAGGCTCACAGATTCGGCATGGCCAGGATACAGACACAGACCCAGTTAAGATAATTCATTGCCGATTTAAATAGTTTTGGATGGTCAGAAACAAAGACAAAATTAAAGCAACACCTTGCCCGGTGTGGACGTGTCACCAGTATCCACCAGTGTGGAGGCATGCCCCGCCGTGGTCTCCTGGTGGGCCGCAAGGAAATACCTTCTCCAGCACCCAGGGCACCTCCTCCCCTGCTCCTTCTCCCACCTTGGTGCTCACACGGCTGTTTCTCACGCATTTTTCCCCTCCCTCCTCTCCTGCATGGCATTTTTGCCCTTTCTTCAATGTGCTTTCACAGGGGTGCCAAAACCTGGCTAAGGACACCCAACACATCCACAATCCCCTCTTTGGCAGCACGAGGGCACCCCCCAGCCCCAAAATATCTGGCGGAGAAGAACGGCGACCTGCTGGTACCAACGCTGAATCTGCCTCAGAGCAGGAGGGAAGCTCGGCACCGCGGCGAGCGGAGCGACCCAAGCAATTACAGACCGCTCGGTCCGACATCAATCACGGCAAAAATAATGGAAAAGCTGATACGAGATTCCATTAATAAAGAATTAAATGATAGGAACATAATTAATGCCAGTCAACACAATTTCATGGAAAATAGGCCTTGTCAAACAAACCTGATTTTATTCTTTGATGAGATTACAATTTTGGCAGATAAAGGCAACTGCGAAGAAGTAATAGACTTTTGTAAGACATCTGACTTAGCGCTGCATGACTTTCTGATTAAAAATTTAGCACTGTACAATAACCATCAAGTGCGCTCAGCCGAGGACACCCGGCAGGTGCCAGGGCCACTGACCGCGGATGGGGGACATCCTAGCGGGACACAAAATTGCTGTGGGCACAAATTCAGGTGACGCAGAGATTGACAGCGTGGCAAACAGCGGGGAGGACCAAGCAGCCAGGTGAAGCGCTTGGTTATTTAACCCAACAGGGCCTGTTTGGTTGAATAAATGAACGGTTTCATGATCCCACTCCAAATGTCCTCTCAAAAAAGGCTGGTGGGCCACGACGGCTGAGAAGGGCATCCCAAAACCAGTTGTTCTGGCAGGGGCAGTGGGTCCAAGCACGCAAGGAGCAGCCTCCACGCGATGCTCTTTAGGAGGAGTGACTTCAGGGCTATCTGGCTGGCTCTGGCAAGGCTAGAGCTCTGCAAGCTGCTCGGCTGGCCAGCGCGTCTTCAGGACTGGATGCAAGAGGAAGCCAAGAACATTTGGGAGCTAGGGAAAACGCTTTACAGTTAAAAGGGCTTTAAAAGCTTGAACTGTTTCATTTGTGACAAAGGGAGGTGACTCAGGCTGTCTCAAGCACATCCGTGATGAGGACAAACGTAACACAACGATGACTATTAGAGCAAGAAAGCACAGCAAGACTCAGGGCACAAAAGCAGACAAATTTCTATTAGAAGAGGGAATATCAGATTTGAGAAGAGGAACTGCAATTAACTGGGGGGGGAAGTCCCTTTCACCAACACAGGTACGATGATGTGGTGGTGGGTCAAGTTCCAAGACATTTGGATGAAGACCCCAGAGCAAGAGTCCTTATCCAAACCACTACAATCAGGCAGTTCACCTGCAACGTTCTCATCTCTTTGGTGACTGCAAGTGTAAAGAGATGAAAGGTGACGCTGCACCTTCTCAAACCTCAAAGTCCTGATATAAAACAAGCTTCTAGCTTGGTTTTATTTCAGAGGACATCTGAAGCCATCCTTAGCAAAGGTTTCTTTGCCCCAGGAAATGGGCAAGGCTGTGACCATGCCCATGACAGTGACAGCCGGTAACAAGGACAGAAATCCAGTGTCATTCCTCTCTATTCTGCCGAATTTAACAGGAGAAACCGACTTTCTCCCTTTATCTCTTGTACAAAAATGCAGACCAACGGGGTATTTGCAATTTGAGGGAGCTGCCTACGCGCCCCTCTCTTGCTCCAAACCCCAAAAGGTCTCGGTTGCATTTCACAATGGAAAGGAAAAGATCTTAAAAATCTTGCTGAACAGCAAAACCATGCCCCACCCCATCCTAATCACAGTCGCATTCATGGCTTGCGTGCTGCAAAGCCACTCGCACAAAAAAATCAGCCAGCAAACGAACGTTTAACTCTTCTCTGCCTCTTCACGTTACAGCTACCTCGCGCTGGCAGGGAGTTCAGTTCCGAAATCCAGGGTAGGCTGGGCAGCCGCGCGAGGCGTTTCTGGGCTGAGCGCGTCACACCACCTGCACTCCTCGCTCCTGCCAGCCCGCGGACGCGCGGAGGCAGAGCCCCGTGAAAGAGCTCGTCGGGCTTGGCTGCTCTCCGCTCCGAGCGCACCAAACCAAGGACGGATTCGGGGGGCAGGAAGAGGAAAGGCAAACGCGTGGGGAGCACGGAGCCTATACCCTCTCCCTAGCTTTTCTTTCTTTTCAGTTATTAGAAGCAAGCTGCTTCGTCAGGACATTAACAGGGCAGCTCAGAACGTTGGTGTAAGCTGCGTGTTTTCCTGTATCACAGGAGAATCCCATCTTGAACAAACCCTCACATGCAAGGCTCTGAAAATTAACAGCTATTCCACCCTGCCCATCGGCCGGTAATCACCACCCAAACTTAACAGCACCTCCCAGCTCGTTACAGGAAAAAGAACCACGCGTAACAGATCGCAATAACGAATTAAACAGGAGATAATGAGAAACAGACCCCTGAAATAGGAAATGAGACCTCACAATCGCTTCGTCACTTGTTATTCTGATTTTTGCATATTTTTGCAGACTTCGCCCCGGGAGAACGCTAACTTTAGGCGTGTGGTGCAAGGCAGGTGCGCAGGAAGCGGCAAGAGGATGGCAGCGGAGCACGCTGGGCTCCTCTTTCATCGAGGCAACACGGGAATTGGTAAAGGATTGCAAAAGCAGCACTAGCATCTTCATGTAAGGGTGCCTGTACCATCGGGAAATAACATCAGACAGAAGAGGGCTGCCCTCGGACAGGGCGTGCAGAGCCCAGGGAGCACCGCTTCCCTCAGAAACCCCTTTTGGGGCATTTACAAATGAAAAATCGCTTGCCTGGGCTGTCCTGAGGATGCTGCAGCTGCCACAAACCTGAGCACCAACCCGACACAGGCAAGGGCCGAGGAAACAGGGACAAGTGATGCTTTTGCAGTGCGAAGTTATAGGCTCCATTTGTTTCCCCTCAGGAATCAGACAGGGCAGTTAAGTGTCTTGATTCCAGCTGATAATCACAATTTATCTTGTCTCCTTTTGCTTCCTTTCTCTCAATCACAGCTACTTCTCTCCCTTCCTCACACATACACAGATTTGCTTCTTTTTCCAAGTCCTGAACTTTGATTGACCTCAGGGGCTTTTGTTGTTGCTCCTTGTTTTGTTCCTACCAGGATTTTATTATTATTGTTATTATTTTAGGTTTGGCTGCTTTACGGGGCATACTTTTACCCCCAAACAGGGACTCCTGCCTCAGCATCTGGCTATCAGCTGCCAGCCCGTATCTATTTCTCGCACCAATACCTCTTCATTGGCTTTGCTTTCAAGAAGAGGATGAGAAGGGACAGGAAGGAAACTCTCCGGGAGCATCCTGAGCTGCTGGGGTTTTTGGAGGAGCTGAGCCCCAGGGAAGGAGCTGGAGAATGACGGAGTGCTACGAGTGCAGCTGCCAGAGCAAGATGCTGACAGCCTGCGCGGGGTGCGGTGGAGAGCACTGGGATGCAACAGGTTTCTAATTAGTTCCTTAATAAGATGCTCTCTTTAAAGGTCTGATCTGTACCCAACTGGAGTTAATGGGAATCTCTCCACTGATTGAGCTGGCTTTGGGGCTCAGGACTTCAGGCATCAGCTGCACTTTAATATTAAAAGCATTTTAATCCCTGCTTTAAAAGCCAGTGCCTGTTTCTCCTTGGCTGTTGCCGTGTTGTTTCTCACCCATCCTGAGCTTCGGATCCTATCTGCTGCCACAGGCACCAAGCGGTGTCTGGGCTCCTGGTCTTCTGCCACCGCCACCTTCGCTCCCCCTCCTTCCTCGGAGGGGACACAGGACAATCACACCCCATTCGCATCTCCTCCTGCCCCAGTCGCCCCAGCACAGGCGTCTCCAATTAGCCCAGTCCTTCGCAGCAGGCTGCCCTCTGATGTGCTCCGTGGCAGCATTTGATGGATCTGATCTTGAAATTCAAGCTCTGTTCTTCTCATTCGCCACCTCCTCCCTTTTCTATGCCTGCAATTCATTTTCTCCTTCACCTTTCAGAAAAAAAATAAATGAGGAAAAAAGCCCGTCCATGATGTTTTCCTAAAGATTTTTTTTTATAAAGAAAAGATGAAATGCCAATATTTCTGTGCTGCTGAGCAATCCTACGACATTGCACCTCTGCACAATGCGAGGGAGAAAAAGGACTGTGACTCCCTAGCAAAGAAAATAAAGAGAAATGTAGTTTCAAGCAGGAGGCCACAGCAAGCGGGAGCTGCTCCTGTGTCTGGGACGAGGTTTCATCGCTTCCCCGGAGAGGCAGAGCCCAGAGCTGGGGGACACGGCATGCACAGGACACCCTGCCCCGGCACGATGCGAGCCTGGGCGCAGTGCCGGGGGCTGGAAGAGGAGCGCGACCAAAGCACGCTCAGGCTAAGGACATCTCCTGCGGGCACCAGGGTCTCTACTCCTCCATTCCTGCCTTCCTCCCAGCCCGTTCCAGCCTCCTGGAGCAGTTCCCTGTCCACGTCATGGATGGCCACGGATAGCACAGAAGGCGTGGGCACCCAGAGCCCGGCCACCGACTGCTGCTGCAGGGAAGAGCTAGCTCCCTGCTGCTGGAGCGTGCCCTGGGTGAGCAACACCAGCAGAACTCGTGCTGTGTAAGCATGCCCAGGTTACACCCTGGCCAACATCTTTCAGATATGCTCGAGGACACCTCACAGCACACCACAGGTACATGGACAACCCACTCGGCCGCTCCAAGCCTTTCTTCCACAGGATGTAGCTGCCAGCTCGTTTCATAAACGAAACCTCATCAGACGCGCTCCGGCCTCCTTCTCAGAAAGGGCTCCAGCATTTGAGCCAAAACTTTCCAGAAGGACTCTGCAAAGAAAGTTTCCGCTCCTGCAGTTCAGGCTGAGCTCAACGTTACCGGCTTCTCTTTCCAGGCGCTAACGGGCAGTGTCAGGTTACCCACCAGCACGGCTGCCTCCGCTCCCGTTACTGTGCTGCGGGGCAGGCGAGAGAGGGCAGGAGGCACCAGCACCTTTGAGAAAAGGTCTCATAATAAATAAGTGAGAAAAGAGCACTTCGTACCATCAGGAAAACAGGAGAAAGCCCAGGATGAGCTGGTCCAGGAGCCACGTGCCCTGCAGACATCACGCATCACTTACGGGAGAGAAAGGAGCTCAACACGGAGGTCACCGGGAAGAGATAGAACACAAATCTGTGCAGTCACAACCATTCCTGAGCGATTTTATCACGCTGGGAAGTGAAAGGCACAGAGGAGAGTCTTTCCTAGCTCCTCGGGTGCTCAAAGCCAGAGCAGGAGACAGTGCCTGTAATTTCTCTGCTGTATTTAGTTATTTTAAGCAGGGAGTCAGTGTCGAAATGGCATCTGTAAGCAGACGCGACAGCCAGCGGTAAGCCTCAGAAAGAGCCATCGCCATTCCCCCAGATCTCAGAAGTGTCTGAAGAGATGTTTAAAGCTATTTAAAAGGAAAAATGCTCCAGGTGTGCCTGGAAGAGCCAAGCCTTCACACCAGGAGGAGTGATAAGAGGGCTTTTTCGGTTCACTTTGCTATTTACTAAATACTGGTTAACTTTACAAAGGGGGAGGGGGACAACAACAACAAAAAAAAAAAACAAACCACCAAGGATACATTGAACTTTCTTGAGGCTATCATGAAAGCAAAGAGAACACCCGAGGCTATCCCAGCAGATGCTGAGCACGCTGCCGCTTGGCTGCTCACACGCGCGCGGGCGGAGAGGTGGCATCCACCCCTCCAGCTAAAACCAACGCCTACAGCCACAGAGCTAAGACAGAGCAACACCCACCCCCACCAACCTTAAAACAGGTCTTAAAGCAGCGCAGATATCAAGCGAGCTCTCCCAAACTAGTTTAAAACCTGTGCCTTCGTGCCGGTGGAAATCACAGCCTTTGCTTGCTCGCTGGCACCTCAGCGGCTTGGAGGCAGCCACTGTGATGTGTCCAGTTCTGCCTGGAGAAAGGGGGGAAAGCTGCTCCCAGCTTTCCTTCCTCCCTGCCCGCTCAGGCTGGGATCCAGCAATTCCTGGCCCGGGGACCTGCAAAACCTACAGCCTCGGACAAGGGACAGCATCGGCAGTTTGCGAAAGCTGCAAGGACTTGAGTCTGTGAGGGGAATATGGTGTATTAGCATGAAAAAACAAAGTAAATACAACCGCATCAACAAAACAGGAGGGGAAAATAACAAAAGAAACACTTGTAAAAGGAGGAGTCCATGTTTGCTAAGATATTCCCAGTGTAAAAACAGTTCCCAAACTAAAAAAGCCCTCTTAAAAATAATTTCCTCTCCATGCTGCCTGGGAGCCTCATAATTACCAACAATGATCACAGACCCATTCGTTTTATCCTAAAATTAATACATCACGTTCAGAATGATATCACATTAATTTATCACAAGATTTATGAAACTTGTACTTTTTCTAATGAGATTTATGCAAATTCTGCTCCATCCATTGTTTGCACTGTAAAAAAAAAGTTCCGTTCGGGAAGCTGCTGTGTCAAAAAGTCTCGTTCGCTTTTATTGATATCTGTCCTTCCCTCTCCATCCCCAGGGCAGGGGAGGAGAGGAGCTCTTTCCAGCCAGGGTACCGTCCTTTTCCCAAACCAGTCCAGAGCTTCCCCGTCACAGGCTGCAAGGGTGAGGTCTGCAGGTGAGCCCGTGAGTCAAAGCACTTCAGGGGGGTGTTTTAAACTGATTTTAAAGGAAATCAGCTGGTGGTTCACCAGGCACCAGCAGTGAGCACCGTGGGGTTACAGAGAAGGAACCCCATGAGCCGAACTTGGTGTTTTACAGCAGAGCTGTACACTGACGAAAGGAAGGCTCAGGATGTCCCGTCAGCCCAGGAAAGCACTCGGTGCAGTGTCTCACAGAGCCTCGCGGAATTAATTCACATTTACTTCGTCATGAGAGTTGTCACAGATGTCAGAGTCGCTAAAGGATGTTGCGAGCTGGTGATGTTCCCTCTGCGTCCCTCCTAACATCGGCTCGTGCTGCGTGCGGTCAGACTTCAGCCCCAGCACCGAGGGAAGGCCACGAACCTCCACCTAAGCCTCCTCCCCGAGCGCTGAGCTTTCCTGAGGACCACAGACAAGAAGACGCAAAGCAGGCAAGACGATCTCCAGCTGAACACAGCAGGAATATCGCGTTCATTCCCGAGCACTGCACGCCCAGCTTAGCCGAGGAGGCTGGGGAAAGCGATGCTGGAAAAACCTAAATATGGGATGCAGCCTTGCTCCTTGGAGCTGCCCTCTCGACATAATGTGACTACTGACAGCTGCTCATGGGACACATGTACGGGGCTGGGAGGAGACAAGAGGAACTGAAACAGCAGAGGAAAACATAAATCTGAGGTTAGCAGAAACTTCCCAGCAATGAAATCCGCTGAGGTGTTAAATAATGGCAAAAAGCCCCAGCATCGCCTGGGGCTTTTAAAACTGGCCTGGAAATGATGCTGCAAAAACGATCGGGGAAGGGCCCCAGAGGCACTGAGGAGATGAGCCAGCAGACATTCAAAACCCAATTTTAGCAGCAATGGGGAGCCAGGAGGAGAGAATGTCAACCCGGCAACAAAATCCACAGGAAGACCAAAAATCCCTCTGCTAGGGTCAAAGAACTAACCGATGGAAATCTCTCTGACAGGCTGGAAACATCAAGCGGGAAACGCCTGGCCCTGCAGATCCTTTACCTGAATTTGGCAGGCAAGGGGAGGGAAGAGCCCGAAACGACGTCTGCTCCTCTGGAGGAAGAGTTCAACCTGCTGATGAGTTCACTTGAATGGCTTGAAGGGGCTTGGGCCAACCGGCCTGGGAAAAGCCACCTGGGGAACAAGTGCACCGCCTGTAAAGGCAAATCCATCCCCTCCGCACGGCCGTGCTTCCAAACATCTTCCCAAGCACAGCTCCACGCAGCCTCGTGCCCGTCTCCGAAACACCCTGAACACCCCGTACGCATCCCTGCTCATTCCTCAAGGAAAATCCAGCTAATACAGTCTTGATTAACATTTCTGACACAAAGTTTAAACCCTAAATCCACAGAATATCCTTTTCTAATTAATTTTTGAAGTAAGAAGCAGCCCAGAAACTATAAGGAATATTTCCTTTGTTCCTTCCTGCCTTCTCCCGACCTCCCCACCTCCCTCCAAAAAGAGAAGAGTTCGGTTTCCAATTAATTAAACAATCATAGATCAAAGGATACTCTGTCACAGGCACTAATGTGGGGGGAAACGCCAGCCAGTTCTCTTCTGCATGAATGTCACGGCACAGAGAGCATCAGGCAGAAAAAGAAGATCGTCAGTGATGGCGAGACCCTCACCCTGGTTTCCCACCGGTGCCTGGGCACTGGACAAGCTCCATGACGGAGGTGGAGATCACGCTGCTGTTTCCCTGCCTTACTGGGAAGGCCGGCGGGATGCGAGCATCCACCTGTATCCCTCTCACACCTCCCACGGGGTGCAGCATCCCCTGCCCCAAATGCCGTTCTTGGGGGCAGCTGCTTGAGGCACCGACACCTACCTCCATGGCCAGCTTTTAGAAACCCATTATTTGGAGAAAAATGGTCACATGGGATGCCCAGTTAACCCCGAGCCGCCCAGCAGAGCGCTAACATTGTCAGCAGGACCTGCTCCAATCACCGGTCCAGTTCCCACTGACTTCAGCCCCTGCGTGAATCGTCTCCCCTTAGGGTGCTGGCTCGGTCTTTAAGGGCAGTGACCCATGTTAGTACAGCGTCGCTGCTTCCAGAAACAAGAACGATCCGCGGAAATCACGCAGACTGACCAACAAGCACAGAGGCCAAATCAGCAGCACCACAGGGCTGGGGTCAGTCCCGTCTGGGGAGCAGAGGACTATTTTTCTAAACAGAGCTGGGCAAGCTCACGTTCTGACTGCCAGCTGGCAAGAACAGAGATAACGAGAGACCCTTGACCCTGCCAGAGGAACCACGGCACCAAGCAAAGAGCTTCACAGGTCAGAAACGGCAGGCGGCCAGTTGCAGCCCCCTTGCTGACTACTGAGAGGTGCCTCGTGACCTAAAACCGAGCAGCAGCAAGGACGCTGAGCCGGCTGAAGCACGTTCTGCGTTAGAGAGCTTGTGAAGCACTCTCACTAGGAAAGCCGAGACTTCCGAGGAGATGAGCAAGGCAACGCACGCCGGCGAGGCAGACAAGACGTTGCCATCCCTCCCCGAAAGGGAGGCCCAGAGCAGGACAGACAGAGCTCCCGTATGGCCGGAGAGCACCGACCGGCTCCTCCGGAGCTGCAACAAGCCAGGGGTGGTAGCGAGGGCTGAAGCAAGCCCCAGCTCCAGGGATTACTCTCTACCTAGTGGATGCAACGAAGCAACAGGAGCTCCGCTGAGCTCACTGGGATGGGGATCACCTCTCCGCAACCCGCAGCGCAGGGGTACGTGCCCGCTGCAACCTCCCACTCGGTGCTGAAAGCAGAGGAGACTAGAAACACAGCAGCCAACCCAGCATCCCCGAGCTCCTCGCTCCTCTTTGGCCATACCAAGCTTTCTAGAAATGCACCTGGGCACGCAGAAGAAAAGCAGGCCCCCAGAAGTCTAGCTAATGAGGTCCTTTGCTGCTTGGTGTAAATAAATGATTTATGAGTAAGATGACACACAGGGTAGTTTGCATCTTATCCAGACAAGGTAACGCAACTTTGTGTTAATTAGAAAAGAGAGGCTGCTCTCCAATTAATACGAGGTCAGAGATAAAGCTTGTTAGATTCCGGTGCCTACAGATGAGGTCCTAGGACTCTTCTGGCATTGAGCAGGACTGCAAGACGCCCGCAGGGCTGGACAGAACAGTTAACACGGCGATGCCAGCAACGCTAGCGGAGAAGCCACGCAAACGTCAGCACCGAACCCCTCCGTCAACGGCACATCGGTACGACACGGGTGGGCCAGGGCGCAAAATGCCACCTCCGAGACGGTGCTGCCTGAGAGCCGCGTCCTCCGGCAGCCCTCCCGTCAAGCTGATCGGAGTGGATGGGGACAAGAAAAACCCGTCGGCAAATTGTACTCGTGCAAGGGAAGTTCAAGCAGGATTCGTTCACGTCTTGTTTGAGATCTCATCTGCGCCTTACAAGACAAGAAGCATCCCCGAGGCGCTCAGTCTCACAGGAATACTTGCCTACGGCCCAGCTGCTCCGCTCCCTGAACGGTTCAGGGGAATAAATGAACACAGCCATCCTGATCCCAAATACTGCCTGATATTTTGCTCCAGCACAAGCATGCTTTGGTATGCGTCTCAAAGCCACGTGGCCCCCCATGCTGCTCTTCTACGGCAAAGAAGCCATGGTGGAGGAAGAGCCGGCAGCGTTCTTCTGGAAAGGGAAGCGTGCAACCACCTCCAAAACTCGACATTTTCTGGACCAAAACACAGGGGGCTCCTCAGGGCTGCATCTCCAGGCAGCGTTTGCCATAGCTCAGTAACACAACACGGAAACACACTGACAAACAGGCAAAGGAGAAACACCTGAGAAAATTCGGGAGTCCCGCTGACTGGCTGAAGCCAGAAGGAGATGGTACCAGCGGTCAGATTTTTGTCTGCAGACTTCAGATCCATAAGCAAATGGGCCTTGGACTGTCACCGTAACTCTCTGAGACTTCAAACCATGCGCTGAGCGATGGATTCTGCCTCGTTATAATGAAGATGCAGCAAAATCCCTACCGATTTATCTCTCGAGTTGAGTCAGCACCTCTCAGCCTCCAAGGTATGCCGCGGTAAAAGCGAGACCCGCAAGCTGGGCCAGAAATTTGACACCCAGCAAGGCCACTTTTGGACAGGTTACATTCCCTGCTCCTCTCACCCCCTGAGAAGGGAACAAACCCCTGAAGAGAACCAGGAGAAACCAGCAGATGTTTGGAACTCTCTCCACGAAGGTGACAGCCTGGGTATACACAAGACATGCAACTCGCCAACCCCTCCAACCATCGGTCCTCTCTGGGAGGCTGCCTTCCTCCGAGCTCAACCCAGCTCCCTGGGAATGGTGATGACTGCCACGTCCTGGTCCTAGCACACCTCCCTCCCTCTTTCTCCCTCTCAAATGCCAAAGAGAAGGTGGGGAGAGACTTGGCAGGTGGTGCCCGGGTATCCGAGGCACAGGCTTATCTGCCTCCCCGCCACAGCGCTGCGGTAAATTGCTTGTTGATAAATGAGGCTATTTAGGAGCAAGTGATGCCAGCATTACGGTTATTAATGACGCCGACGTGGAGAGACATTTAAGAGCGGCTCCACGTTCTATTGTCCTCTCACGCATGAGTAATGGGGCACTTCAGCTACGGGGCTTCAAAACCAGCTTGGGCTGTTGAACAACAGAAACAAAATAAGACCGAGGGAAATGGATGGAGCGCGCTGGAGTGACGACTCTTGCGCGCTGATAAAGCCAAGCTCCTTCGGTACAAGTTGGGCAGAGCTCCAGCCTTCAGACGACATTAAGTCTAGAGCATTCAGCCTTTCCAACCACCAAAACTCTTCCACTCGCCACTGCAAGCTCCTGGCAGCCACAACGCAACCCGCAGCATCCTGCTCTCCCAATCCACCGTCTTGTGTAGCAAACCCACCCAAAAGAAAAGCCCAAGTCAAGCCACAGCTGCCTGAACGGGAAGAAGCATCGGTCCGGCTGTGCTTGCAACACGTGGTACACCACGGAGCGCAGCGAGGGTGATATCTGCCGAAGCCTGGGAGGCTTGCACAGGGCCGTTACCTCACTTTGCACGTCACAGATGTCTAAACGCGGCCAGGAGAACAATGAGCGAGAAATAAAGAGGCTGTTTATTGCAATAGGAAACCTTGGAACAGAGCTCTGCAGTCACTGGTGGGAGCGCAAGGCAGAGCGCACAAGCACGCAGCTGTAAATTTGTTTCTGAGTTAATATACCCACGAGTGTTTTTCCTTTCCTATGAAAGCATACTCTTCTGCAAACAAACATCTGGAGATCTCTGTTACAGCTGGACAATTATCCCTAGTGTCTAAAGCATTCAATTAATTTAGCCTTTCTCATTTGTGAGTCATCTGCAAATAGACTTAGATTTGCAGGAATTTATTTGTTATTTGAATATATTCAGTGAATGGCTTATTAAAAACATATTTCAGACAAAGGATCTCTTGCTAAGTGCTCCTATGACTGCTGCTCCGAGTGCTGGCAACTGGCTGTTCGCGCCATGCAAATGGTCACTACGGTCACACGGGAGTGCCTCTGCATCTTGATGGAGTGCTATGTGCCTCCAGAAAGAGCTTTTTCCAAGGGTCTGTGGAAGCACCTGCACGAAAACATATCCTGCTGCAAATGCAGAGCACATGGCCTGCCTGAATTTCCTTAAAAACCACAAAACAACTTGCACTGAAATCGTCACAAACAGAACGAGAGCGGAGGTGAATACCAGAATTAATCGACTTTGCGCAAAAACGCTGGTGAAAACCGTCTCTGGGTAGCTTCCACCACATCTTGCAAGCATCCACGTGGCTCCTTATTCAGGATCCTGTGTGTTTTGCCTCAGAACTCCAGGGAATGCTTGCTACAGGGATTTCATCACAGCAGCAAGAGAAAACGGGGCGAGGAAAAAGTACTGAAGGGCTGTTTCCAAGACTGGTGTAATCCCCTGGGCATGCGGCAAGCCCAGACTCTTCCTTGCCCGTACACCACTGGAACTGTAGCCTGTGCAGTGCACGTGACGTGCCTGAAAACACAAACCCTCCTCCAGGACCAGTTTCAGCCTTCCACGTGATATTGCCCCAAGGCAGCTGTCCCCCCTTGCTGTCCCCAGGCTTTGCTCCAGAGACGGCTGCACTTTGACAGAGGGTGCAGGCACGCAACTCCCTGGGTGAGCCTTTACCACTCAAGAACAAATCATTTTTATCTTTAGGGCAAATGAAACTGTCAGGTTTTTCGTCATCTGTGCCACCCTGGAGAGAAGCTGGTGTTGCATGGGGAAGCGGCAGCGCTTGCAAAACCCTCGCGGTGCAGACCCAGAGCCACGTGGTGCGAGGCACAAGACCAGCACCCCGGGGATGCCAGCGGGGCTCAGCTTGCATCCAGCGCTAACTTTTACAAGCTGCCTTCTCTCCGTAATGGCACGTGCAACTGGGGACACGCAGAAGGCCAGCCAGAGGACCCACTTCAAGAGACAGCGAGCAGAAGACCCTGCATTCCTGTTCCTTCACCGCTGCCACGTTCAACAGCCGCCTCATCCTCACCTTCTGCACGTGCAACGCTCACTCCAAACGAGCGAGCAGAGCAACAGCACCCATAAAGACGCCTCTGCTTTTAGGAGAGAGGAGCAGAGACCCACCGAGAGCTCACCCCAGTGGGACACCCAGCCTAGGACGTTCCCCAAGGTGAAGGTGGCTTGCGGCAGCCCAGCTGCATGCAGCTCTTTTGGGGACCTGGGCGAGAGCTGCAAGGGGTGGCACCCCTCGCTTGGTGGCCAGAACAGCCTGTGCTCAAAAAAAGCTCCGTTAGTCATATGTAAAAAAAAAAACCAAAATTTTAAAATCCAAACTAAAAACAAAGCCCTGTGCTAAAATCCCAGCTGCTGGGTTGTTTGAAGGCGAGAAGAAAGCAATCACTGAGGTTTCACAGACTGTTCTAAAAGTGGAAATCTATGAAGAGAAAAGTGATCCAATAAGTCACAGTTTTAGGCTTTTTCTTTCAATTGCTCCAAGTAAAGACTTTCAAAGCTTCTCTTTCCCCTGAAGCCCTAAATGAGGGAGAAACGGGTATTGACCACTGAATTCAGCATCTACCTGCCAGCAGCTACTTGTACTCGTCTGAGAGGACAAAGACGAGCCCCAGCAACCTCTGCCCCAACAGCTGCGTCACGCATGTCGAGCATGTTTCCAGCCCCAGGTGCTGATATATCAGCCGCGGAAGGATCCTGCAGCACGAGGCACATCACCCAGCGGCCAGCAGGTGCTGGCAATCCCCACTGCAAGGAGACGCAGCTAAAAACCTCGGATTAAAACCCAAACTCTCCTCACTCCACCAAACCAACCGTGCTACGGGCACACACAGCGCTTCACGATGGGCAGTGAGCATTTTCCTTCCATCAGCAAGAAGTACACCTCTTCTCCTCCTTCCCACTAAGGACAGCCCTCCTCCTTCTCCCTCGTTCTGTTGTGCTTTGTTCTAGCCCTCGTCCCTGGGAGGATGCACACAGCACCCTGGCCTAGGCAGCTCCTAAAGTTTCCTCAAATTTGGGCTGAGATTATATCTGTCATTATTAAAGAGTGCTAATAAGCCTTATTAACCAACAGTGAATGAGAATGGAATAAGAGAAGGATTTTCCTTGGACCCGAAGTGCAAGAAATTCATAACTTACTTAATACCTGTACCAATAAGAGGTACTCGTGCCGAGTCTATTTTAAAATCAACCTGGCTCTTTCTGTAAGGAAAAAATAAAAAAAGACATTCTTATCCTCTCTCAGAATTATTTATGAAGAAGGTCACAAAAACAAATAACTAAAATTATGTCACCAGTTGCAGCAGCAGCATCCTTCTGCAGTGGGTGGCAGCTGGCTGGAAGCTCCTGGGGGGCACGGGACAATTTGGGATGTAACAGTGAGACCAAGTACTGAGAAGAAGGGGCAGGGGACAACACAGGGGATGAAACCCCCTACCCCAGGCAGCCCAGGGCATGGGGTTCAGGATCCCATGGGTCTTACAGGCATCCAGCCGTGCTGAGACTTCCAGCGCTCCAGACCTGAGCCCCTTCACTCCCACATTTGAGAAGAAAACCAGGTGGGTAAAGACCTCGTACAAATCACTCATCTTTCAGCTCACTCTCCTGCACATGATATAATTTCAGGTCTTCTCAGATTTTGGGATGCCCACACCTGCTCTCAGCTCAGGAGGATCTCTCCTCTGTCCCACGTACCCCGCACAAGCAAGCTCGCAGGCTTCCTTCAGCCTCTCCTTTTGCAGCAACGTCTCTCCGACATCCCTCCAAAATGACTGATGAGTCAGTACGTTGTTTTTGAGCAACTCACGTGGCTCACCGGCATGCAGGATGACAGACCTTGGGAACCTGGGCATTAATACTGGAGATTTATAGTCAAATCTGTCACGGATGGGGAAGCTTTTTCCCCAAGAACTCTGCCTGAAGGTCGCTTTTCCTGGGCAGTAAGTGCACAGAAACTTTCTCAGCCACCTTGGTCCCCAACAAAGGGCACGCAGGAGAGGGGCGGGTGCCAGCAGAGCCCCAGCTGCAGCCTCACACCTGGCAGAAGATGCACACCCCAGCTTTGGGAGCCCCCCACTCCAAACCCCACATCCTCAACGGGCTGGGCTGCGTGTTCCTGTGAACATACGTGTTCACCCATCCTCTGACCCAGCACCGCAAGCCTCACCCGCTCGTGTTCAGCTGGGATGAGAGGTTTGCAACCTCCACCCACTCCCTCCAAGCCTTCCTTTTACAAGGATCAGGAAGCCGTTGCCACAGGACGTTTGATGCATGAGGCTACATCTCCCTGTGCACAAATACCATCAGGGAGTTCATGGATGCTGGTGCTTGCTTATATTTCACTGTCAACACCGCACTATTATTTTTGTAGCGTGACTGGTACTGCAACTCTACAGCCAACAGGTGCTGTAGAAATTGGGGTAAACCTTGAAAATACAACTTCATCCAGCACATTAGCAAAACCCTACGTATTTGTCATCTGAAGACAGCGAAGTCACACCGCGTAATCTCTCTACCATGGGATTTCCCCCTAAGATTTCCCCAGTGTTCCTCTGGTACTGGCAAAGTACTAGCGAGCTGGGTCTGATTGCTCAAAGCAGAGTCCATCAGTGGAGCAATTAACTCACGTTCGTTATCCACAGTACGCACACTTTTGTCACTGTAGCTACTGAGGCTGCACGAGGCTGGGCTGGTGATGGTGGGAGGTATCAAGGGAGGGGGAAAACTAACAGAAGTCCTTCAGCGGATGCAGCAGAGGAATATGTTACCACTTCTGCTCCTCTGTTTCCACTTTTCAGAGATCAGAGCTGGTGACCTGCAGGAGTCAGCAAATTTAGCAAAGGAAACGCCAACAGGGAGTTTTCTCTGCCCCTCAAGTTTGTGTTGCCAACTTCCCAAGCAGAGCTTGCGTCCTGTCAACCACTGGATTCGCTGTGGCCAAAGGGAACATTAAACTACAAGTGCCTCTGCGTAGGTTGCACATGTACAGCAGAGGCTGTAAAAGCACGTAGAGGACCCTGTTGCCCGCTTATTTTGCGCCAGTAGCTGGCCATAAAGCTAAGGCCCCATCACGCAGCTTGGCCACCACGACCATGCCGCCAAGGAATCTCCTGCGTTGTCCATTTCTCATTCTTCCTGCTTTTTAACTTTTTTTTAAAACACAGGCAGAGGTGGTTTCAAAGCCTTTATGAACAAGGTAAAGGAGGCTGTGGGAAAGCCTAAGGACTCGCAGCGTGTGCCGTAAACTGTGAAGGTATTTGGGACTTGGTTACCCACAAGTTGCCCTTGTCCCTGCTGGGCACCGTAGCACTTGTGACAAACAGAGGAGCACCAACACTATCATTTCTGAGCGTGCAGAGGACATCTGGTACAGGGACATGAAATCCATTCACAGCCTTTCTGCTGCTACTCTCTTCTCCCAGCCAAGGCTGATGACTGACACAGGAAGAGATGCTGAGGGGCAAGCCGAGAAGCCCAGTGAGCCTTAGACTAGGTAGAAGCAAAACACCTACCTGGACCTACCATGGGCTGAGTAGCAATTTCACAGACCACAAGTTCAAACGAATAGAACAAAACAGCCCAAGTCAGGATTAGTTGAGGAATTGGGCATGGACCTGCAGCAAAAACAACTTGGTGGGCCACCAGAGGCAAAGCCCACCACGCACGCAGACGAGAGCCAGGGCCACAAGCAGATCCCACCTGGAAGGTCACAGGATGTCCCAAGGATGCTCTCACTGGGATGGTTACCAGGAGAGGCTCTTCTCTCCACATCACTTTCCCACGCAAGCTCCTCAGGGCATGCCTAAGAGCCAAGCCCCCTTCTCAAGGCCTCAAACCCCCCACCAGGAGGGTGTCTGCTACAAAACCTGCCTCGGACAAGGCATCATACAGCTCTTCTGTCCTTAAAGCACATCAGAACAGGCTGACAGCACGCACTGCTCGTCCCTTTGCTGGCAGAATAGATCTACCCAGACAAAGGAGACTTCCAAGGCTTAGTCAGGGCAATCTGAATAAATCCAATGAATCATTTATTCACTCAATTTTGGCTGTCTCTAACAACGATCTGTCTGAAAGCAGACCACAAGTTTCTCTAGCGTATTCTTATTTAAAACAACAATCTCTGTGGATAATTCTTAGTCTCCGACTTGTTTAGAAAGCAGCAGATCATTAAACTTGAGCCGTTTTGGAAGGACACAGTTGACATTGTGTCATTTCTTCCCTTGCCCGAGCCTGCTTAAAGGACTAAAAGGAACAACTCCAAGTCAGAAATTTGCTTTTTATTAGTACTGTTTGGCGATGTTTGTGGAATACTGCTGCCTGCAGCCTTTGCAGGAAGCCAACCTGCACGGGCCACGCAAGCTACCAGGCACAAGATGCAGCCCCTGCAAACGTGCCTGTGCCTTGCAACGCTTGGCCAGCTCGTCGCAAATTCAAAGACCCACCACAATGCTCTACCAACGAGCCAGATTTGCAGTCTCTGATCCCCTCCTCTCCCTCGTTATGGATGAGGTAAATTAGCTGTGACACTCATTAGCTGCAGCTCCTAATTAGGGAGAATTAATTTTGGTTTTGATAAAAGAGTTGGCTGAAGCTCTCCCAGGCAAAGGCATTATTGACCTTCTTATCCTGTTTAGCAGGGAGTTACATCACAGAAAGCACTTTTTGTGGAGCCGACAGGTTGCAGCCACCTCCCGCCCCAGCCTCCTCCAGCACACCCGCACCCATCCCCTGTCGCATCCCACCCTTTCCCACGGCCAGCATCCCGCTGGCGTTGCTCTTATGAAGGCAGCCCAAGAGGCCACGCATCTTGATGATGCTCCGGGCTAGCTAATGGATTATTAGTGACTGCCTGATGAAGAGGACTTTTTGGGAAAGCAGGGGAAGGAAAGGACCTCATCACTTGAAGGAGCAATTTTGGGAAAAGGTCTTCAGTTTTTCATGCTAGGACAAGAGGAATTTGGATACCTTCCCTGCCTTTCAGCTGGACCACAGTAATGGGGCTATCACCCTACACCCAATTTCCAGGACCACCATCTCTCTCCAAAACAGTGTCAGCCGCATTATTGACCTTCTGTTCCTCCTCCCCACCAGCCTTTCGGAGAGATGGTCCCAGCCCCTCATGCCCCCCATGGCCCATTTCCCAGAGGAATTGTCCAGGCTTACTGGAGAACTCGCTTGCCACCAGCTCTACTCACAACTCAAAACAATAAAGGAGCAAGAATAGCTGCAATACAAGGGCAACAAACGTTTAAAAGGGAAAGAAATAGGAGCAGCATCCCTTGTCCTCAGCCCTGTCCTCAGCAGCTGGGACTCTGAAGGTGGCTGACCGAAGCAACAATTGCAGCTAAACAAAAGGAAAACATTTGCTACCGAAGTTATATGTAAAAAGCCACTGTATTATTCACACATTAATAATAATAAAGATGTCAGACTGTCAGATAAGAAGTTAATCTCATTCAGAGCACAATTAAAGATGCCATTATCCAACCACCTGGGGCCACTTCTGCTTTTACAGCACAGTGGGTTTAACAGATAGCAGGGGTGAGAACAGGCCGGGAGAAGCAGCTCGGCCAGCCAGCCCCTCGTCACCACCACGCGCAGTCCTAACCGCACCGCTCCAGCCAGGGCAGCCAAATATTTATTTCCTTACTGGTTCAAGAGAGGCTACTTGCAGATTGCTATTTACTCTGCGGTCTAGGACAGCGTAGCGCACAACACGTACGGCTGCCGTGCAGCTCTCCAGCTTAGCAGCGTGGCAAGGTAGACCAGGTTTCTGCACCAGGCAGAGCAGCGAGGGCAGTTCTCGTGCGGCAAGAAACACAAACCTGCAGCTCCTGTCCTAGGAGAAGCCTTTGTACCCGCCGTCCCCCAGAAAACCGCTGTGAAGCATCCCAGCGCCTGCAGGACTCCCCATCCTCCATCCCTTGCTGCCAGGGTTCCGCAGACTTGGAGGATTCTGCAAATTTTTATGGCTTCTGCAAGAGCGTCCTTCTCTAGCGTGATGATGCCTGCTTGGGAATTTTATTTTTCTCGCCCTCATCCGTGCAGAGCCCTAATTTATGACTATTTCCACAACTCCACTGAAGTACGCGGGTAACGGCTGCTGGCTGATGTGCTTTCCGCAACCTGTCGCTCCCGGCCCTGTACCTGACAGGACTGCAGACAGCATCCCCGCAGCTGGAACAAGTTTCCAGTGCTTTCCACATGGGGAACCCCTGCGCTGGCTGCAGCCCTTCCTGCAGGTCCCAGCAGAAGCCAGAGCGGAGCAGCAAGGCCCCGCGGGAGCCTCACCTTCCCCACAGGCACCCGGTCCCTGCTCACCAAATACATCAAAGACACGGGGCTGAGATGCATCAGCCCCTGCCAAAACACGTGCTCAGCGTTGAATACAAGCGGGCATCCCAGGCTGAAACTGGGATACAGGGCACTTCGCCCTTATGAAGGGCTCACGCTTCCAATTCCGTACCTTCCCGTCCCGCTGCGCCGCGTTTTATGTTAGTGCTCTTTTATACAGAAATATCGTTTTATCTGGTAGGATGTGTTTAATCTGATGCAGGAGTCATATGGGAAAAGGAGCTTCTCGAGAGTCAGGCTGGCTTTCTGCAATGCCGGTGTTTTATAGTCTTCCTCCATATCTATTTCTTCCCCTCTATTTCCCAAAATCATTAGTAACAACCATTAATCTCTGCCTGCAAGCACGCTCCTTGCGCTTCTCCCCTTACTCTGGATTGTTTGTTATTCTCCCTTGGACCTCTCACATTTTTAAGCCTCCTCCTCCTCCTCCCTTCATTTTTAAATTAGCTGTCCAAAACTGAACAGCAGAGTAAGAAACGAAGCCATGCCGCTGTTAGCGACAGGGCGTTGTGTTCCGTGAGATGTCTCTCCTCAAACCTCATAGTCACTTAAAAAAAAAAAAAAAAAAAAGAGACATTCCTCCACACTCAGGTAGTAAATGAGAAATCCAGGACGGAATAGCCCTCTGGATTGGGTGCACACAGAGACAACCCACCCTATACAACACAGGAGGCTCACAAGAGCAGGAATTTGACAAACCAACGCAGATGAATGGAATAAAATTGAGTTACTAACCATTAAATGTCAAGCGTTTGAAATCTTTCCCCCTTGCGTAAAGAGCAATATTAATAAATCTTTAAGAGAGGGAACGCGGAGTGTATTCACTCTTTTGACCACCACTGCAAATTGAGCAGATGTTTTCATTGAATTGTCCAACAATGCTGCCTCGATCTTTTTTCCCCTGAGTGGTTACAGTTAATTCAAAGGCATCAGCGCACGGGAGCGGTTTGACAGGAGGAACCAATTTATTAACTCCCGCTGCCAATCAAGCGCATTAATCCATTCGGCGCAGAAAGGCGCATTAGCACGCGGCTGCGATAACACGGTTTAGAAGCCACAACGTCAAGGTGACCAACCTGCACGTCCCCTGGTCCCAAAAATCAGGTAAAAGGCAACGAAACTAAGAGACAACCCTGTCACTGACATAGTCTATGCAGCACAATTAGCATGGTCGGGGAAGCTGTAATGATGCACGTATGAGCTGCTTTCCAGAAATAAGGAGATTTTGCAAATGAAAGGGTTAAACATTCGCAATAACACTACCAAGAAGGGGGCAGCTCTCTGCACAGACACTTCTCAACAGCGAGGGTTTCATTCCGCAATCTCAGAGCGCAGCGTGTATACGTGTTTCCAGAATGGGTCTCCCCTACCTGCTTATTTTCAGGAACATGGTGGTTTTCCATAACGAGGACTAGCTGGTTGAATTTTCACATCTTAATTGCTTAAAATGATTTTGAGGCAGGTGAAGTGCCCCCCCGCCCCCGCCTCCCAGCCCTCCCTCAAAACCAGATGCCAGGAAGCGACAATAGGAAAATAGTGATGATAGGGAATAGCCTGAATATTTTTATTTAAAAAAAAAAAAAAGTAATACTTCCACTGTGACCAATTATGGAAAGTTTAATTAAAAGGTTAATTTTTCACAAGGCTAGAAGTCTGAAACTGGTGTAAAAAGGGAAACTGAAGCTCCTGTGGAATACCTCTCTCAGCAGCACGGGCACCCCTGGAAAGCGCCTGGAGCTGTTTCCCACCTTGCCCGGCTCACTTAGGAGCTGGACGCGTGCCTCCGCGCTGCTTCACTGACAAACTTATGATCACACAGACGTGATCACGCAGACGGCTGGATGCCAGCCCACCTCGAAGCCGTCCGTTCCCAGCAGCTGCCACTTCACTGCCGTGCCAGGCTGGGAGCAGCCTTTTCTTGTTTAAACTCACGCAGCCCAAACAGACCAAGCTCCTGATCTGGCAGAACGTGCAGGTATGGTTATTGCTTTTTTTATTTTTTATTTTTCTTAATTTTTTTGTTGTTCTAGAAGGCCCCATTGATAGACTCGGAGTGAGAAAACCAGCTCACCTTCCGCAGCCCTCCCCACCAAAAACAACAACTATACCTGCAGGTATGCATTTCCCCGCAGTACGGGGCTGCAGGTGGCCCTTAGACCATTAATTCCTCCAAGAGATCTAAGTAGCCTCCTAATCTGAACATATACACGCACACACACATACTGCGTAGAGATCATTATATTGCTTCAAGCTCTCCTGTGCCACCACACGTACTGAAGCCTCGGTGGGTCAGGACCACGGCGGTGGAGCTCGGCGTACCATCTGCGCATGAAAGCGGAGCAGTCGCAGCAGAAGGAAAGGAGCTGCAACCTCCCTACTGCTGCTCCAAGACTTCGCTGCCTGGTTGTGCCTACCAAGGAACCTGACGGTGTTTACCAAAATTCTTCCTGCTGAGCCCCAAGGTGATGACACCTTCGTGGTGCCTCCTTGCGTTGACCTCTTTGCCCGTGCCCTCTGTCACCTGACTTGTTCTTATGCTCCAGGTTTGGTGGAACCAAGCAACCTGCTGGCTGGACTAAATGATCTGGAAGGTCTTCTCCAACCTAGATGATTCCGTGATGCTGACCCACCTTCTCCCCCTCCATCTCCCACAGCTTGCTCACCCAGCAAGCAGCCAGCCCAGGAACGAAGCTCCTGCACACGGCACTGTGCAGATAACTTGGATTAATGCTGCCGAAGTCATCTCACACATAAAAATCAACTCAGACCTCATTACCATAAGCACACATCTTCTCGTTTCTTTTAAAAGGGCTTAGAAGAACGCAAGAGCTCACACAATCAAATGTGAGAGGTGGCGAGAGCAAACCTGAAAATAGTCTGAAGTTACCTACACCGAGGTTAATTAGTCCATACCGCAAACAGACTTTGCCTTCTCTCCCTCCTTCTGATTTTAAACCTAAGCATTAATTAGCAAAGCAAATATGAAGATTTAAGTGATTGATGAAGTGATTAATTTAATGACGCAGGGTGGAGGAGTTGGGGGGCTTTTTTTCCTTAGGTTTCCTTGTGTTGGGAATAACTAATTCTGTAGCCCTAAATTTTCATTAATGATGCTGTATTTTCTAAAGCACAACAAGTAGTTTCATCAACGGACCTTCTAACGACAAACAGCAGGAAAAGGGTTTGTTATGAGAACTGAAATCTCTTCATCAGGCTTTAAAAAACATTCCTCAAATATTTGTGGTTTGTTAGAGTTGTTACAGCACTTAGAAACAGGTGGTTTGCTTCGACGCTGACCCAAGAAGATTGCAAATCCAATTTGAGACAGTAAATAGTCATCGGAAGGTAATATTGCTTTCAATTAATACTGAAGATGAAGGCGATGCTCTTATAGCTGGGGTTTCTAAAGGAGAACATTCGCTCGCAGCCATGCCCGTAATGAAGCTCACGAAGCGGACTTCGTATTCAAAAATATCTCAATCTCTCTCACAGTCAGACACTAGCATATTCATCTCGAATTATCCTTTGTAAAAGGCCAAATCAATTCTGCTAGCTGCACACGGGCAGGCACGCGCACCCCCGCCGGGCTGACGGACGCGCGGACGCTCCCGCTGCCGGCACCGCGCTCCCGCAGCAGCGACTCGCCCGCCTCGGCGGGAGGAAAGGGGCTGCACGCACCTGCTTTAACACCAGCCGCTGTGGGAACCCGAGGCTGCTCCGAGCAAAGGCCAGCCTGGCATCACCCTCTTAAAATAGCTCTGCTTCACGCACCTGCCAAGGAACAGGCAGCCTGCTCGCTAATCTGCGGCAACACGCCGCCAGGTTGGGGCCAATTGAGGTGACATCTTTCAAACCAGGGAAAGCGATGCTTTCCCAGACCCTGCCTAGGGCAGCAAAACATCTCTGGTCCTGGGATGAGGAGTTGTTACCTCCTTCTCCCTTTTCTAAATTGTCAGGTTTTCTAAATGATCAGGTCGGAGCAGCACTACCTGGAAAGCCAAAGGGAATCATCCTGCATTGGACCCCCAACCTGGATTTATCCCCTGATGGTGTCCAGACCCATAGCCTACAGCCCAGGACATCCACCTGAAAGCAAATTAGGGAGTCTAGGGTCTACCTATGCTCGCCAAGTCCCTTTTTCCTGCCAGATGAACAACAACAAAAGGAAAAAAAAAAAACAGGTTTTCACCATCATAAAACCTTAGCCCCCACATCAGGGGTAACACAGTGGGGAGGCTGGGACACTTGCGGTGTGGTCCCCAGACTCTGCAGCCAGCCACAGACTAACCCCCACCACGCACTAGCCCACTTGTGCTGGGCATCCGCCCTCCCACCCGGGGATTATTTACCTGCAGCAGCATGGTTTCACCCCCAGCTGAAGCTGATTTGAGGCACAAGGATGCCCCCCAGCCCTCCTGCACCATCTTGACTCCTATGTCTTATACACCCACCCCATTTTGCAGCTCTACCGTTACTATGCCTAAATGCTGGTCTAGCTACAACCTTTGCAAAGCAGAAGGATAAATCCTCGAACAAATAGATTGTTGCTGCCCTCCCAGTACTGGATGTTGGTGTTACTGGGGTGGGGAAGGGTCCCGGGGCTGTTGGGCTCTCACCTTCCTCCCACTTGCACGTTCCCATCCTGCCTTTCCAAAAGGTTTCTAGCTTTTCTTTGCAGCATTTGCCGAGCCCCTTCAGCACTTAAGTCAGCAACAAACTGATGTTAAAAAAAAAAAAAAGGCAGGGATAGTTTTCCTGCTAGCTCAGCATGGGGAAACAGCTTGGCACAGTCGGGGCTGCAGAGAGGGCAGTAAGGCATGGCCGGAGCCAGCGAAGCAGGATGGAGGCTCCCTCCTCTGCCCAGCAGCTCTGGATGGAGCACGCCTAAAGGAAAGGCAGCCGGTACCCTTAGCGAGACCACGCACAGAAGCCCTTACCCGTAAATTCAGCCTTTTGCAGAGAGCAGACCTACCTGGGGCCACCCGCAGCAGCTCCCGCACCTCCCAGCTTCACCCCGCTCCTCTCAGGGTTAACACAAGGCTTTATAGCCAACCTCTGCAGCCACACCTCCTGGGCACCCAATTAGCACCTCATTAACAGCTTGCCCGCAACGCTCTGGTGACTTTTAACCCCACGGTGCGCGCAGATGGAACGAGTTTTCTCGTTTTTAGCCTGGGTACTTCGCGTTGAGCAAGAGGCCCACAGCTGCACGCCCTCTGCATGGCTCTGGCCAGGCAGCTCGGAGGCAGTTTAATCCCTCAGGATGTCGAGACCAGAGCAGCAGCCCTCGTTTCCTTCCAGCTTTGCATCAGGGAAGTGCCATCACGGAGGAGCGTGGCCACCGCGGCCCCCAGCAGCTGCCTACAGCTGTGGGATCAAACAAGCAGGCAGGGCTCGCTGGAGACAGCCCGCGCTCAGATAACCGTATCTTCAGCAGCAGCTTGAGTGGCCCGGCACCCCCGGGGTCCTTACCCGGGTGCCAAAGCATCTGGCTGCTCAGGACCTGCGCTGAAAGGATGCCACGGAAGAGGCGATTGCCTTGGAAACCGCAGCTAGAGCGCACGGCGGGTGGCAGCCTTCCCTGCCCGAGAAGAAAAGCCCCCCGGCCTGGTCCTGACCTAGGGTGGAGAACCGAGTCAAGCCAGCCGCACCTACCGGAGGGACACGCTGCTCGATGAACTTGGTGGAGAAACATCCGTGTGTTTCGGAGCGCCCTAGCCAGTGGGGATTTTCCCAGAAAACCAGCTTTCCTCTCCAGTTCCCCATGCCTCCTCCTGCGAGAGGAGGGAGCAGCAAGCTCAGTGCCGCCTGCCCTGGGAAAGCAGGGTCTGAGATTTCCCCTGCGGAAAGTCAGGCCACGCTGTCAGAAACCTGCCAGCCAAAGCTCTCCTGCTCGGTGCCAAGAGCCAGACCGCTGACATCCAGCAGCGTGGCCAGCCTGGCTGCCCGAGCAGGGCAGCTTGCTCCTCCCCTGCTCTCCTGGATCCCACTGACACTCCTGCAGTGGCATTTGCAAGTTCCCAGCTGCGAGTCCCCAAACTAGCCAGATTTTTGCTAGCATCCCCACCCTGTTCCCAAAGCACGAGCTATTTACAGTGCATTTACCAGCTCAGCAAAAGTTCCACATAGCAAAGGGGGATGGAAGCAAACTGTAATGTTTCCTGTCAGTCGTCTGCTCGGAAAACACAATGCTCTCCCTTGGGAGAGGCGGCGGGGCCAGGAGAGGAGCATGCTTCCTCAGCCCAGCTTTCCCTGCCTGGTGGGCCAGGGGAGGATGCAGGCAGATTTGGGGGCCCCAGGGCTGAGCATCCCACCAGGTGCTGGCAGCCTCCTGCTAATGCTCACGGGAGAGCATCCCAGCAAGCTGGAGGGACGGAGAGCCGAGAGCCCCAGCTGCGTGTGCTCTCCTGCCCAGAAATAACTCGGGGAATCAAACAGCAGCGGCTTTGGCAGAAGCCCCGGGGGAGCCCAGCCTCCCCACCTGCAGGCATCCCACGTGCCCTGGGCACCTTTCCCAGCTGCGCTGCCTTCACCAGCATCTCCTTGTGCTCACATTGGCCAGGGGTGGCCAAGCCTTGCAACAAAATCCCACTGGGTTTCCCCTCTGTGCTGCATCGCTCGACCCCAGCAAGCTTTACAGAGGAAGTCAGTCCTCCAGACTTACCCCCCTCTCCCAGTTCAAGACAATGTTATTCCAGTGATGCTGAAATGTCATCGCCTCGGTGAAGGGAAAGTGGGATTGCGCTCATCTGAGTGGCTCCTTTTGTCAAGCAGTCTGCAAGGCGTTGAGGCATGAAAGCTTTCACGGAAACTCGGGTGAATCCGAGAGGTGGTCACGAGGCTGGTTACAGACCCGACGTGACTGATAATCTTCATTTTCCGAATCCTGTCCTGCATATAGCAAATGCATTTTCTGGGCAATTAGACCGCAGTCACTACATTTCACTAAGATGACATCGCTTTTGGAGGGGGGGGGCCCCGAGCAGAAGAAGCTAAGCCCCTGCAGCACTCGCAGAAACCCCAGCACTTCCACTGCCTGCCCCAGGGCGAGCATCAAGAACAGCACTGGGTGCGGACAAGGGTGCTCCATCCTCCCCTCCCCAAATCCCTGTCTCAGGGCAAAACACCAGCTCAGTCTGAAAAGGTAAGAGAGAGATTTAAGTACTCAACACCCCAAATTCATCCCCCAAAACACTCTCATGCCTTTGTGCACCTTCAGGAGCAAAAGCACCATTTGAAGCCTGGCGTGAAGCTCTGCATCTCAATCCCCACCTCCAGCTTGGAAAAAGGTGACAACACCACGGACCACCATTTCCCGCGGGGATAGCACCCAATACAGATCTCCAAGGGCTATAAAAGCCACGGCAAAGATTTGCCCCTCTCCTGCCTGCGGATCCGCTCCTTTTGATGAATCTAGGGCTACAGCAATGCCACCTCCATAGCATGCCGGTGAACAGCATCCCTTGCCAGAGACCTCCAGCGCTTCACCCAGCATCAATATCCATGCTGCTCTCCATTACCCATAGCCCTCTAAAAGGTGTGGGATTAAATGAAATGGCCCTTGGAATGATTTTGCTTAGGGCAGTGAGTAGCACAATAAAGACAGACAGTCCCTCTCCTGTAAGCTCTTCCTCTAAGGGTTGTTAACCAGCTATTACTTCTACTTTCGGAGTAAAACACTGCGATTTGGCTACTGGCAGCTGATGGGGGCTCTCCTGGTGCCAGTTGCCCCGCTTCTTCCAAAGCATCAGTTCAAAGTAGCAGTGGGAAGAGTTTAAAAAAAACAAACAAACAAAACAAAAAAACAGCAAACCTCTCCCCCTACATCCACTTTCCCACGCATCCGCGATGTCCCCAGCACCCATGCGGCAGCATCTCTCGGTTTGTGCCCCGACCACCCAGCCCATCATCATCCCTCCTCCTCTCCAGGTGTCCCCCTGCTCTCCCTTCCCCGAGTCAATGGCTCTCGCCCTCCTCCAGCTCACGTTTCGTATTCCCCACGCTCCCGTCCCGCGCTCCCCCTCTGCCTGTGTGTGTGTTTCATTACTTCTGGGTGAAATAGCTGACTAGAGGGTCAGTCCACCTGAAAATTGCTCTCCCTGGACCTAAATGAAACAGATGGGCATTGATGATGTTTTCAGAGGAATTAATCAGCCCGGACTGGCGGCAGCACCAGCAGCTCCATAGTCCCGATCTTGCTTAATGAATTCCTAGCTCTCTGTCTTAATAGCTCCTGACAAGACTAATTTACTCCTGTAAGTGATTAGAGGGGGGAATGATCTCTTAATTGTTGCTTAAGATTCCTCTAGGCGTCACACGCAGCAAGCAGGGATGCTCGTTTTGCGCTAGGTGCGCCTGAGCCCAGGCACACCGCGGGGAGGCAAGGAGAGGGCTGGAAGGAGGCACCCGGAGCTGGCTGAGCGCGGAGGGGACTCGCTCTGCATACGGATGGCCGAGCGCTCCATCCGTGCCAAAGACGCCGAGAACTCGTGCACGGAGCGCTGGGGATGCTGCAGGCAGCGAGGATGCTGCAGGAGGGTACCAAGATCCGAGTGGGAGCTTCAAACCTTGCTCAGCACATCACAATCACTTTTTTTTTTCCCCCTGGTTGAGCCCCAGCATCCTCTGTAATGAGTGTTCGCTCAATGCCGTGGTGATGGGCACTTCTAATAGACCCCAAGAAGCCACGTTATTTCTAGGTAAGAGGTGCCACACGCGGTTCTGCTACTTGCACCCCAGCTGGGTTATGAGAAAGGTGTTGCCAGATGATGGTTTTTCTAAGTTAAAAAGTCTAACTCTGAAAACATCTACCAACAGCAGGAAAATTTAAAAACAAACAAATAAAAAAACCCAACAACAGCAACAAAAACCACAGAAATGTTGTTTGTCAACAGTTTCAAGGCTGACATTTACCTCTGGTGCATCTGGGAACAAAATCCCAGAGCAGCAATATTCTTAAGAGTGAATTTCATTTCTGTACAGTGTAATACAAAGTTTAGGAAAAAAAAAAAAATCAAGCCCCAAAGTAATTCCAAGAACAATTTTATTCACACAATATCTCACTGGAAAGTAGACTGTCAGAAATCTTCCCCCATTTTCCACCAAAACAGAAGTTCAGTCAAATTCCCGTAAGGTATTTCAAGCTCAAGTACTTCAAGAGCTGTGTACTTGGTCAGGAAGCATTTCCATTAAGCTGTTCCCAACTAGCTCTCACTCCTACATCTGCACAGCCGCTTTATTCCCAGGGACGTCCTCTGGGGCAAATTCAGCAAATTAAGTGTATTTGCTGAGGATGCGGGCAATGGTGGGCAGAGAGCACACGAAGGGAAGCAAAGAAGCCAGGTAGGAAATGACCTGTAAGGGGTGGGCTGGCCAAAGAAGGGCGTGAGGAATAACGTGGGTGCAAGCCATAGCGGGGCAAGGGGGAAATTAGAAAGAAAATCCCAGTTAAGTGCTTTCCTTCTTCCTTGTTCTCAGCTTGCTTTCTGCAGTAATGTGAATAAAGGCACCTGAGCAGCGGTTTTGAGTGGTACTTGACATTGCAAATAAACCTGAGCAGCACCGTACAACCAAACTCGCCAAGCAGCCGGCTGCCGCTCCAACAGACCTTTTCCTGAAGATGCTCCTCTGCACGCACCTCAGCTGCCAGCCAGGAGCTTCCACACAGGACCAGCTGGCTGTGTGTCAGACAAGGTCTCCCCAAAACTAGCCAGCAAGACTCAAGGTCCTGCCTACTCACCCAGACACCACCCCAAACCCCGCAAAAATACAGCCGAGGGGAAGCCCAAGAAGAGACAGAAGCCTCTTGGCACGGCTGGACACACTGCTGAGCTGAGCAATCGCTAGAGGAGACTTCTCCAGAGTCTTCCAGCCACTGAGAGCTCTGGTGACAATCCGGGCACAGCAGGAACAGTTTTTTGAGGAGGCCGCTGCTCAAGTTACATGGTTGAAGAAGGTGGTAGATGGAGGCAGAAGCGCATGAGAAGGGGCCTCCATCACCTCCTGGCCGCCCTCCACTGCTGCTCACGAGGGCTTACAATCGATTCCTCCAGCATTAAAAGCCAGTCATGAGCCCTGATTGAAGAGCACAAGTTTAATGGACTGAGAGCCTGGAAAGAGGCCGAGAATGACCAGGTCGATTTCTGCATTTACTACAAACCAATCACTAGCTAAATAAAGAAATAAAAATAAGCTACACCTGTCAATCAAAAGAAAACCAAGATTTTTTTTTCATCCAAGGGCACCAACACACACATATGCTTCGATGTACACCACAACCCCGCACGAGTTCCCAGGTCTCCAGCAGTGCATTCCAGCAGCTCCACGCTCAGGCACTTGTAGAAGGAAAGGGGGAGCGGAGGAGGAAGCAGCAGCACAGCGAGAGATGCTCTTCCTGAATTAAACCCACCCATCTCACCTTAGGGGCTTCTCATCCCTCACAGCCTTGCCTCAGTTTGGGCCATCCATGCCTTCAAAGATTTTAGGACTCCTTGCTCCTGCATGGCCATCCACATCCCAGGAAACCCACAGGGAGCCTTCTTCTCCACGAGCCTCCAGACCTGAGGTCTTTGCCCCTCATCCCAAACACAGCCCTGGGTCTTGCCACAAAGAGACAAAGACCTCAAGTACGGAGGCTCATGGGGAAGCCGGCTCCTGGGCTTCCTGGGACAAACCATGATGCTGGGCGCAGAACTCCACCGTGGCACCAGCCTGACCGCATGGAGAACCAACCAGAGCAGAGGGCACTGACCCAACCTTGGTGGCCACCGGGTGCTGCAGTGCCTCTAGGAACTGTCCCAGAGGGACAGATGCACTGGGACTGTCTTCCTTCTCCTCCAAAAGCTCTCATAGCACGTGAAATCTTGACCTATGTCTGGAGGTCCTGTTTCCATCCACACGCCTGAACGCATCCGTAGCTCACTGCCACCAAAGACCTACCCATCTGCTTGCAGCAGCAGGTCCCGTGGCACCAAGGTAGCGCACCCCAGGCCTGACTGGGGAAAGACCTCTCCCCACAGCACACTGAGTAATTAACCAAGCAAGTAACAGCCACAGAACGAAGAAACAGGCTTAATCTTCCCGCGTGCTGGGCATTTCTGAGACACTGCTCCCAAGTGCGGAGAGGACCAAAGAAAAAGCTCTCCATGGCGGGCAAGCACCCTCGTCCCATCCCACTTGTACACAAAGGCAGCCAGAAAGGACAAGCCAGAACTTCAATCCCAGCTAGCAGTCTGAACCCACGGGCCAAAGAAAATAATAATAATAAAACAGTCTAATTGCCTTTTTTTTTTAAAAAAAAAAAAAAACCAACCTTGTCCAACACGAGGTTGGCACGACCAGACTGCCGGCGCGCAGCACTTACCCACAGGAGTGTCCTCGTTGATCAGCAGATAGGTGTCAAAGAAGTAGTTTATGAAGTAGGGCAGCCGGTTGCCCCGACCTGGGAGGAGGACAAAAGCCAGGTGTTATTTCAGCGGCGTTGCACAGACGGGAGGTGCTCAGGGCACAGAGAGAGGCAGGCGGGGGATCAGACACAGCTGGGCGTGGGGGTGGTGAGGGGTACCCCCAGACCAAACCACAGCTGGCTGAAGAAGAGCAGAGGTGGTTCCTACGGAAGCCATAACCTTTCTTTTTTTTAGTATTTTCTTTGGCAGGGTGGAGGCAGAGGAGAGGGGGACCGAGAGCATCAATTATTGCCTTAGCGTATGATTAACACCCTGCTTTGTTCCCACGGTTGAGAGCCTTTCGCCCTGTCAGCCATGCCTGCAAAACCTCACTCTTCTCCCCTCCCCTCTTCCTTCTCCCATCGCACAATCGCCTTTCCCTCTAATTGCCTCCTTTCACCTTTAATAACCAGGCTTACTTATTTCTGCTCCCTTTTTTGTGCAGTTGGAGGCTCGGGAGCACAGCACCCGCTGCCCCATGCCGCTGCCTCATTAGGGGCGTGCAGAAAAGGCCTGAGCTGGAGCAAGAGGAGATTTAACTGCTCTAGCCAAAACATGCCCGCCGATGGGGAGTCCCAGGTCAGGCTGCTCGCAGGCGTGGGAAGAGGCAGGACCACGGTCCCAAGCACGGCACCGGGCAAGGAGACGCGCTGGAAGTCCTGGGGCATCGCTGCTGTCACCCCTCGTAGCTGCCTTCGGTTTGATTGGGGCCCAAAGGCAAGACGTGGCGAGGACAAGAGGCTGCCGACGTGCTTTGGGGCTGGCTGTGCCAACCCCGTGGGAGCAGGAGCCGCGTGGTGTTCCGCCACAGCCCCGGGAACCGCGCGCGCCCCGTCCCTGGAGGTGCTCGCGGTCAGCCCCATCTACTGGGAGGTGTGCCCCTGGCAGGGGGCTGGAACTGGGTGGGCTTTAAGGTCCCTTCCGACCCCAACCACCCCATGATTCCACGAACCCTCCGCCACGCCGGACGCAGACCCCTCATCGCGTCCGTCCTGCAGAAGCCACGCGGGAGGCACTTTGGGAAGCTGCCTGCTCCAGTCCATGGGTGACGTGGGGCTGCGCAGGTGATAAGGCAAACCCGAAAACCCACTGCTGACGTATCGAGGCACCGGTGACCAGCACAGCCTGTTGCCAGCACAGGGATGTTTAATCGCAAGAAAGCGGCAAAGCGCTGGTGCCGGGTGGGGGAAAGGGCGGCGGGGCAGGCGTAACGGGACGGTGTCGGGCTGGTAAGGCTGCGGGAAGGAGATGTACTGCTGAGGTGCCAGGGCTGCGGGCGGAGAACAAGAGACCTCAACGCCCTCACGGCGATGAACGTGCAGAGGCAGAGGGGAGGCGAGGAGGCGGATGGTGCTTTTGCAGGTTAAAGAAGCGGAGCAGGGAAGAGCCTCTTCCAAGCCCAGGTTAACGCAGGGAAGGTCCCAGAGGGATCCTGACCTGCTCCCAAGCACCCAAAATCACTCTGCAAGGGAGCAGTGCTGGAAAACTCTCCAGTGGGACCACGGGCATGGGAGAGGGACGCAGCTTGGGCTCCTATGGGGCTCTCCCCGTAACAAGATTTCTGACAGTGCCCTGTTTCTCGAGGCACTGGGTTTACCGAGCACCTCGAGAAGAGAGAGGTGGGGAAGCACTAGAGGCAGTGCTCTTGCAAAGGCACGTTTAAATCCAGGCCTCCAAATTTAAGCACCTGGGAAGAAAATGAAGAGGACGCAGACAAAATGGGTTATTTAAAGCTAGTGGCATCTCGGGAGGCTTCGGAGCTCGCTCGTACCTGACTGCTGTTCCAGGGCCAGCAGCTTCTGAAGGGGCCAGAGGACACTAAAACACACCAAGCAGCCCTTCCCGTAGGGGACTCCCTTCCGCACGCTGCCGTATTTCAAACGGCATTTCTTAACGTTATCAGTATACTAAAAATAATTTGCATTTTCCAAACCCAGCCGCATCGGGTACTGGGATGCATTCGAAGGGCCAGCGCTGGAGCACGTAGGCTCTGTATGCTAAAACAGGGGAGCGACTGGCGCCTGGGAGCTGTGAGAAGCTGGAGGAGGCAGGGCCTTGCTTTGGGCTGCAGATGATGAAGAAACGAAGAGGAGCAAGGCTGCCACCTCCCAGCACACTCCCGTAACCCTTTATTCCTTCTCCGTATGGTACCAACGGGCTCCAAGGGACCACGATCGGGGTGGGTTTAGCAGAGAGGGGCTGACGCGGCGGTTTTGCAAGCCTCCAAACCCCCTTGCAGAGGAGTGACAGGGCAGTTAGCTGCTGAGGCTACACTCGACCCAGCACGGCACCAGAGGGAGATTGACTGCGCCTGTCAGTCACAGCTAATGTCCTACGCCGAGCGCTTAATCAGGCTGCCAATCTGGGCAAGCCATCTTGAGGCTTCAGGAGGGGAGAAAAAAGCTTTTATCCCAAAGGGCACGGTGCTATCGAATGGACACGCTCGCTGTTGTTTATCAGCGAGTACCACACGCGCAAGGACCCCTCCGGCCAGCCCCTGGCAGCTGGGGGGTTTAGCCCCTTCACGCGCCAATCCCGATTTCCACGGTGCTTTGCTCTGCGTTTTGTACTTGCGCACCCTGCCGCACGCCGAAGCCCGGCCCAAGGGGCACATTCGCAACACCAGAAGGCAGTTGTCCCTTCAAGCTCCCCCCTGGCAGCCAGGCGGGACCCCAGGGTCCCCTGCCAGAAGCGCACGCACCAGAGAACACCAAGAGCATCCATCACACCCCAAGCCTCTGCGTGCCCTGAGCTCTTCCCTTCCTGCAAGCCGGCACTTGCTCCAGCTGGAATTACAGGAGAGGTTTTGCGGCTCAGAGAGGAGTTATTTCCCCGCACAGCATATATTACAGCACCGTTCAGGTAATAATTTTGCTGCTGAAACCACAGGGAGAGTCCTGCCACGTGTTACAGTAATACCTCTGCTGTTAAACAGCTAACAAGCTTCTGGTTTACATGCGTGCCCTGTGTCGGCTCCCTCTAATTGCCTGCAGGTTTTATTTGCAGAAGATGACCTAACACCATGCCTACCACCAGGTCCACCACCAGCTGTGACTTCTTGAGCCCACATCTGGAAGTTGCCAAGATCTTCCTGCTCAGGTGCACTAGGAGCATCTACCACTGCTGGGGTCACCAGCACATCCTCCTCCTCCTCCTTTCTCGTCCCATCTGCCCTCTTCCAGGGGGGGACATCTGGCATCACAGGCACCCTTTTATTGGCTGCAAGAAAAGTCGATGTAGGGGAGAACAACGTGCAGGTCCATGAGATTGCATGCAGTGGGGATGGGCAGTCTGCTTATCCATGCCATGCAAGTCTCCCCTGCCAACACCATACTGCTGTGCCTGTAGATGTTCACCGCGAGACCACAAAAACAGCAAATAGTAGCCACGTACCTTGCAAAACTGAGACCAGACCCCCCCCCAGGCCAGCAGTAACAGCTTAGGTGGATCTGATGAACGTGGACACAGAGACATCCCAGTCCCTTCTCCACTTTAACTACCGGACCAACATGCACCTCCCATTGCCCTCTGACGTGGATGGCTACTCGGCCCGTTGCTGCAGCACCCACATTGCTGTAATGAGGACGGATGCTCCTTTCTTTTAGGCCACCCTTAACTCCGTCGGCCCTCCTACGGCTTGGCTCCAGCCAAAAGCCTCTCACCAAGCCGGTAAGAGGCGTGAAGAACGCTAGAGCAAGACCAGGCCTTCTAGCCATCAATTTGTCCCAGTGCAGGTGGGGCAGGGTAGAGGAAGCAGCACCCCCAGCTTTTAGGGGGGTGTCACCATGCCTACAGACCCACCTGTTGGCAGAAAACCCGACTATCTGGCTAGCGTTCAGCAGGTCTGCCCCAAAATAAGCAACCAGCGCGTGGTTTGGATCCCGAGCGTGGAAAGAAAAGCACAGCACTCAACCAACACAAGCTTCACTTACCCGGAGGGACCAACTCCAAGACCAGGAAGGAAAGCAGAAGGTTGCTGGCAGCGGCGTGACACTTCATGGTTCCTGTCAGAGGAGAAACGCAGCGTCAAGTCCGGCACACCACGGATATTGTCTCCTCTCCCGCGAGCAGGCTCAGGGACGCAGCCCGGCCCCAGCTGACTAGATACGGGTCACCATTTTGTTGGTGCTCAGCTTTTGCACAGGACGCTTCACCAAGGAACCTCAGAACACGTCTGGGAAGCTAAGGAGCAGAACAGTTACACCTCTGCGGTTCGTTTGGTTCCTTTAAGCTCCCTCCACATTCAGCTCTCTGCTCACGGAGGGCTTGCAGCCCACAGAGAGCTCGCAGCCCGCGGACACAGCTCCAGAGATGGGCTTGCTGATGCCACGAAGGGCCCCTTCCCTGCAGTCCCAACCACTCCCTTTGGGTGCTAAATCAAACCAGGATTAACCTGGCCAAGAGGACCCCACGTCTGCTCTCAGCCAGACACTTAATGTATTTTATATTCACTTTCCAAAGCATATTCATTCATCTCCTGCGAGGGGATAAGCCACGGCGAACTCTGGCCAGGATGGGAGCAGCAGAATCCCCGCATTTCCCAGCTGCTCGAGCACTGAACGAGTTAAGGGTAAGGAAGAGCCATTGCAGCCCAGGAGCGATGCAGCAGCAAGCGCCCAGCACCAGGATTGAAGATATTTTAGCAAAGCTCCGTGGGAAGCTTGACCCCAAATCACTGAGGACGCATCAGGGTTTGGAAGCCCCAAGCAGAACCCCTCACGAGCACGCCCAGACCTCTCGAACCAGCAGGGCAGCTGAGAAACAGGCGCTTTGGGAGCAGACCAGCACGCAAACCCACGTGCATCCCGCTTTGCAGCTAGAATCTCCCCCTCTTCGCATTTAGGGCAGCACACAACCCCCGGCCGTGAGGGTCCGCGCCCCGTTGCTGCCCGCAGGAGGACAGCTGGCTTGGTCCCCAGCCCCCCCGGGGAGCCCCCAGCCCAGCACCACCGCTGCGGGAAGGGGCGGGTGCTCCTCGAGGAGCCGCAGAGTAATAGCTACGTGTATTTTATTTTTACTGATAGAGGTGTCAGAGAAGACAGTTCATAACAACTCTGTCACCGTCTCAGCAGAAAAGGCCTTAAATTCTAATTTCTTCAGCTATTTTACCGTGAGAGAGTCTCTAGGAGGAGAACGGATGCGCGGAGGCAGGAGTAACAGCACGGTGGCCTTTGGGCACCTCTAGGAAATTCAGCGCAAGCCAGAGAAGCAGGAGAGTTCAATCTGCCACCCCCGACGAGGGTCCAGATTACGAGTGCTCAGCGTTAGCGGAGCAGCCAAGCCCCTCTGCGTTCCGCAGTGCAAGAATGCCACCGAGGAAAACACTAACTTTCTTCTAAAATAGCACTGCTATAAGCCCAAGTGAGCGGAAACATTATTTCCCAGCTTCACAGACCATGTTTAAAAAGCAACAGGGCAGTGGAAAAACAATTTGTGTGATATAGAAATAAGGGCGGTTGACAGCATCCCTTTCAAGTGTCATGATAAATCTAAATATTGTATATTCCAAGTCAGTCACTTCATTATGTAAGTAATTGCCTGAAATGTCATTTTGATTTTTGTCTGTCTTCATTAATACTGCAGCTCTTCACTGGCTCTCGGAGATGGCTCACTCGAATATTGCAAATTTAGGAACGGGATTGAGAAATCTCAGGGGAGAACTTTAAAATTGTGACTAAGAGCATATTAAATTGCACCTTATGCCTGAAAGAGGCTCTTTGTAGGAAGCACTCGGAGCAGCATCCAGCATAATAATGTCTCTGGGCAAGTCATCTCTAGGAACTTAACCGTGGTCTCCTGGCTGCGGCAGCACTAATGTTAAACCAGAGATTTCCCAGCCCGCTGGCAGCCGGTCCCCAAGGCACAGGAAGCAGCAGACAGAACCGTATTAAATAGTGACGGATGCGAGTCGGAGGAGCCTCTACAGCTAAAACAGCCGCCTGCAAAGGAGTCGAGGGCTTAGAAATCTAGGAAGCAGCTCAAGTCCGGCAGAGCTTTTTCAACCCACCGGTCTCAAGTGCCTCCTTCCAAAGCCAGTGACCTCTTTGCTGGCAAATGCCACGTTTAGGGGTGCGGTGATGCTGTACAAATTGCGTTCACGACACTGAGGAGCGTGGTGGTGCTGCATAAACTGCAGGAAAGCACTGGGCACGGGAGACCACCACAGCCTTCCTGCTTGTTGGTTCGTGGGCAGATCAAGCAATCGGTGGGATCGTAGGATCGTCTAGGTTGGAACAGACCTTCAAGGTCATCAAGTCCAACCACCAACCGGACCTACCAAGCCCACAACTAAACCACGTCCCTTAGGGCCACGTCCGTGCGTCTCAAATACCTCGCATCTCTGACTACTGAGAGCCCCTAAGAGCTGTTAGGGTCTGCAGCTTGGAGCCAGACCCACGCAGAAAGCCCCTGTACAAGCAGCACATCCTTCGGAAGGATCCCACCTGCTTGGCTAGAAGGAGCGGCAGCTACCGCTGGTGGAGCCCGGCTGGCGCGTGCTCCAGCCCTCTGCGTGCTCTGGTGTGAATTAATCCGAGCGAAGTTGGCAGCGATGCTCCGAGAGCCCGCCAGCACCTCACCTCCGAGAAATACGGACAGGAGCAGAGCGGTGCCTGGGCTGCGCGTCGCTCTCGGGGTGCTCGAGCATCAGCTTCCAGGCTGTGCACCTGTACTGGTTATTTTTAAATGCACTGTTGGGGTGCTTGCGTAGGAAAACAGTTTGTGTGCACACAAAACACCCTTAATTGTCTCCACCGGAGCAGCAGCGGCTGCGTCATGCTGGCAGAGATGCTCTCACATTCGAGCTGCTGGCATTTTTAATCAGCCCCTGAACCCCCGGCCCCTTTTCCCCCCCACCCAGTCCTCTCTTCCCCAGACATCGCCACAATATTTGTGCCTCAAATTTATTGTGGCAGCCTCCCTGTTAGCTCTGTGCTGTTCCAGGAGCATAAAGAAGAAATGAAAGTGTAAATCAAAGCACCTCCCAAATGGCTTTTTCATGCAAGGAACGAAGAGGAAAAGGTACACACGTTCTCTGCTCCTTCCCAAAAAGCATCTTCTCTGGAGATGCAGAGCAAACGATGGCTCTGCTCCATGGCTGCCCCCCAAAACCAGCGTTCAGTGCTGCCCACCAACACCATTTGCTCCTCTGCAGGTGGAGCTGAAGCCTATGAGATGCTCCATGGATCCCATCACGCACAGGGCACCCAGCTGGCCAGGAGACCCATCGGCGAGGGCCACCCCAAAACACGCACAGGACACACCACTCCTAAAACTCATTGCAGAGGCAAAGCGGGTCCTGGGGTGGGCACCCAGCACCCCCTCCTCGCCCATCACCACTGCAGCCAGACCCAGAGCTCGCGAGCACCAACATCAGGCCTTCAGCGCACATCCCAGCTTCTCCATTATTCTGTTCCCCCAACCACAAGCAAGGTTAGAAATTCACCTTTTTTATTCTTTTCTATGACTTCTTAGCTCAGTCTTTACAATAGGTAGGATTCAAAAGGGGAAAAAAGTTAATTTTTTTTTTCTTCCATGTATTGGCATGAGCAATACACAAATCATAATTCCTAAAAATAACAAATTGCAGAACAGGGTAATCAGAAGTAAATTGATATTGATAAATAAGCTTTTCTTCCACGCAGTAGGTGGTTTATTTTAATCTAATGAGTTTTATATTTTCTGAGCTTTCAGATTCCGTGATGAAGAGCCGTCTGCGCTAGAATTACGAAGCACTTTGAAATATTGTAATTTTATGGCTCATTTTGTCAGGACTCTTGAAAATGAGATTTGTTCCCAGTGAAAAAATTTGCCTTTATTCTATTCCCCACAGCGAGGGGAAGAATTCCCCTGTTAAATAAACACAGGCCAGCACATTTGTATGCATTTCGGTGGGGAGGATGGGTGTACAGAACAGGGAGCACCGCTGCTGCCTTGGAGAGGGACTCGGACCGATGTCTGCTTTCCTCTTTTAGAGTCAAGAGGAAAGCTTCCTGCGTTTGCAGCAGTTCACTCCTATCTCAAAACAAGGAAAGGATTTGAAACATTGTTTTGAATTGCCAGGCAATGTTTGTTTTTCCAGTAGGAAACGAGCATTAGCTGCAAGACAACATTAGCTTATTGTATAACCAAAAGCTCCAGACCGAAAGCAAACATTGTATTTGAGCAGAAGCTTCTGGACCTCAGTCCACACAAGAAAACTTTGTCCCAGTGGGAAGCGAAATTAATTTTCCAAGTAGTTGCAGGCGCTGTAAAATAATCCCGATAACGGCACAGCTCTGTGCCAGCAGCACGCTTCAGCTGCGGTAACTCCGCAGAAAGTCATCCGGTAACACGGAGTTAGGAGCCCAAGCATCGGCCGCACCTCTGCATCCAGGCGATATCGAAACACCGCCCCGGGGAGGTGGGCACTCTCCCTGCTGCAGCAGGCATGGCCACCCGTCCTTCCACGGTGAGGGCTTCGTCTCTTCGGTAGAGAGAAGACGCCTGATTTTTATTGTTATTTTTTTTTTTTGACTGGGGCAACGCTGGCTCTACTGAGTCTCCAGGTCTGGTTGCTATGATGCCTGTGGTGACTAGCAACCATTTTCCATCACAAAACCTCTCTTAGGCTGGGGCAGCAGCACCTAAGCGTGAGGCACAGGGGGACAAGGTATGGGGACCAAGCCAACGGGCTCCCAGCTCTCCTGGGCTGCACCAACGTGGAGCCCAGCTCGTGGAGACAAAGCCGTGGAGGAGCAGATGATGCTGGCATGGGATGAGAAGGTGGAAAAGCAACAACAACAACAGAGCTTAGCCAAAAAAAAAAAAAAATAGGAGAAGAGTGGTGGGCACTGATTGTTGCTTCAGGAGGCAGGAAGATGAACGCAGTGAGGTGGCATGGTCTCAAGTGATAGGAACCTCTCTCTAGGCTCTTAAAACCAACCAGCAATGGAGAAAGCGGAAAGATGCCTAAGGCCTGACCCGAAGCCTGCTGCTGGGGGAGCAAACTTTCTTCTCGTGCCCTGGCTCAGGAGAAGGCAGAACTTCTGTGAAGCTGGATTTAAAATAATGCATTCATCTAAACGTTGCTCAGTGCGCTTCCAGAATAACAAGCGCCCTTCGTGGACACGCGCTCCGTGACGCTTGCTGAAGCCTCCTGGCGCAGGCTGGCTCCTGGAGGAACCAGGAGCTCGGCAGGGCACCCTCTGGGGAGGAAGATCTCGAGAAGGGAGAGAAAAACGGGTGCTTCAGAGGAAGCAAAAAACCATCACACCGAGCAACCCGAGCTGCAAAAGCTCTCAGGCCATTTCTTGCCTCATCCAAATCAGGAGAAGTGTCCTTGCTGCTTTTGCACAAAGCTCACTTAACTTTTGGCAAGAGGCACTTTCTGCAACAGACCTTTCCAAGGCCCACTAGCTGTTCTCGCTAATAAAAGCGACGCTTTCCCTGATGTGGTAACACCGTGGGCACGCTGTGGCTAATCACTCGCTGGCTGAAATTTTAGGGGAGGGAAAAAAAAAAAGTGGTAGAGAGAGTACAAGGAAAGGAAGACAGGGCTACTGAGGGGGAAAAAAAAATTGCTTAGCCTCAAATGCTGCCACAGCAGTCCCCAGGAGGAGCAGAAGAAAACCAGAGGCATTCAGCACAGGTGAAGCTGTTTTGGTTAGTGGCAGTAGCTCCTCGCCTGACAGGCTTGTCCCTCCTAAGACCCCAGCCACAGCTGAGCACCCCTTAAGCTGTCCAGCCCCTTTCCTACATGTCCTTTTCACAGCTGCATCTCCCCAGGCACCAGCAAGTCCCCTCATTTCCATCAGGAAACCCATTTCCCCAGTGACTATCCCCCAAAAGACCTCTGTCTCCCCTGAAAGTAGCTGTTGCATCGAATGCAGAGTGCAGAGCGATTCAGACTAAGGATGGAAAAAGCCTTGCTGCAACCTTGGGCTTCTGCAGAGGCTTGGGAGGGGACATCACAGCCATCCCACATCCAGAGTTTGCAATCATGGAACACATCCAGCAAGGTCCTCAGCCCCAGCGTGTGGGTCCAAGTACATCTTTCTGCAAGAAAGACTGAAAAGCCATGGCACCACACAAACAAAGGTGGAAACATACATAAACACTATTCCAGCCCCTGCTAGAGCATCCTGGGGGTCACCAAACCACGGGTAATACTCCGGATATCTGCGGGGTTTGGACGAGCCTTGTGGAAACTGCTGGGAGTCCCTATCTCAGCTACACAACCCACGAGCTGAAACAGGATCCCATGGCAATGCCAGCATGAAGGCGTGGATTTTAAATATTTGTAGGTCTTAGGCCATAGAAGTCCCAAACTAAAACCCTTGTCCTCCTGCAACATTACTGAAATTCTTATTACAGGAATCAGGATACCACAGGGAGGAAAGGAAGAAGTTCTGGGACACGCTTTGAACTATTCATGCTTGCAAACCACAAACAAGCATTTAGTCCGAGAACAAACCTCCAGCCAAATTAGCCGATAGCACAGCCTGTGCCTGAGCAAATGCTCCTGCAGAGCAGGGCTGCAAGCAGCTGGGATGCTTTTCACCCTAACAAGAGGCCACAGCCCCTCAGCAAGCCAGTCCCATAGCCTAATTTACAAAGAATCAGTGCTCAAGACCAGCTGTGCAGAACATTTAAGAGACTTGATAGATTAAGCTTTTTTTTTTTTTTTTTT